>CAJQUN010000071.1:326395-926395 GCA_907163345.1 Haberlea rhodopensis
TTTGTTTTTCTTCGGATCTGGTCACTATGATCCGATCCGAAAGTCATCAAGCTGCCACTTCTTCCATCGTGCCGATTACTGCCGAAGATGACCCTGCTATGTCCTCATCAGATCACTCTCCCAGCCAGCTCTCGGATGCACCTCCATCCCTGGCACGGACTATCCAGCACTTTTCTGATAACTGTCTGTCTTTAACCCAACGAATTCTAGAAGTTCATCAAAGTCAAAGAGTCACAACCTTGGACTTTGATTCTTTCAAGGAGAAGATGACTGCCAGTATCGGAAGCCTCAGCGCGGCATCAACGATCTGTTTTCTCAACAAGCCTCCTACAAGAACAGTCTGAGGAAAGAGCAGGTCGAGTTAGCCACTGAAGTCAGAGCATCTGTTACTAATTCCCTCCGCGCTCAAGACGTTCGTCTTGACGCTATCAGCGCGCAGCTAGCCCAAGTTGTTGAATTTCTTCAAGAGATTGCTTGCTGACAAAAAGGGGGAAAAGAAGACAGACTTCAAGCCGCCTCCAAGCTCAAGAAGATAGCAGTCTAAGTTGTTTAACTTGTCAGACTGTCTGTATTTAGGATTTCTTGGTGATCAATAAAATTCTTCTTTCGATTAAGTCCTTGTTCATTTATTTTGAACTATAATAAAGGCTTAAAATAAGAAGATTTAATCAATCCAACTTAATGATGTTCATTTATTTTGAACAAAGAAGTAATCGATCCGAAAGCATTCGCTTCAGAGCTCTTATCAAGACTGGTTAAAAAGACTTAGAAGCTAGGTTTTGTCATCATCAAAAAGGGGGAATTTGTTAGTTCCGGACCTTATCGATGAGATTTTAAAGATGACAAAACAGTTCAGACCGGATCGATAGAAATCAGATTGACCAGATCGATCGGACTTAACAGAGCAAGATGGCAAAGCATTTCAGACCGGATCGATGGAAATTAGGCATACCAGATCGATCGGACAAAACAGAGCAAACTGATAAAGAATATTACATATCAGACCGGATCGATGGATTCCAGACTGACTAGATCGATGCTTCAGATCGATCTCAACCTTTATCAGATCAGAGCAGTCAAGGATACATATAAGATGGCTTCTCAGTCCGAATCATCAACGGTTATTTATTGCAGCATTTAATGCTGCAATTAATGCTACAATGGACCAAAGACTGAAGATTGCCATAATAGGTAAGAAGACAAAGAAGAGCTTACCTGACAGTCGCCAAAAGCATATACCAGAACGGCAAGTATCCTGAAGAAGAAGACTGTAGCTTTCTTAGAGTTTAAAAAGAGTCATAGTTGCACATTAAGGGAAACAATGCCGTTGATACCTTCAACTATAAAAGGATGCAACAAATAGAAGAAAAAGACACTCTCGACTCTACAACTCACGCTGATCAATTGAAAAATATACTAGAAAGCAAAACAGCACACGCTTACAAAGTTCAGAAGCTTTCGAGCTGAAGTTATTTATTTAAGCGCAATTACTTTGCAACATTTGATCATTGTAGGATCACTGTGCGCATTGTGCATTGAAAAATAGAAGTGAGCAACATATTGTAACTGTCAGACAGAGTGTGTCTGAGCAGGTTGAGTGACTAGGAGTTTCAGACTGGTAGTGAGGTAAATCCAGCCTGAATCGGGTTTGTACAACAGGATTGTATAAATCAAAGTCTTCTAGTATAAACCTTCCTTAATTGGAAGAAGGGGAGACGTAGAAGGATTACACCACCTTCGAACTTCCAGAAACATATCCTGTGTTTTATCATTCTGCACTTAGCCATCGAGCTGTTCTTACTTATACAAGAGCAG
Organism: Haberlea rhodopensis; assembly: GCA_907163345.1. NCBI lineage: Eukaryota > Viridiplantae > Streptophyta > Magnoliopsida > Lamiales > Gesneriaceae > Haberlea > Haberlea rhodopensis. The sequence continues at coordinate 328,211 of CAJQUN010000071.1, forward strand.
ACCGTTTCCGCACTTACTTCTTAGTGGTCTGTTCTGATCAAAGAGTTGATTAAGTAACAGATTTCTTTCACTAATCCGAAAGAATTCACAAGGGATAAATTTTGTAAGGAGTGTTCATTCACCCCCCCCTCTAAACACTCCGGACCGATCCTAACATTTATTATAAATGAAAAACCATACTTGTCTAAACAAGAAATATAAATTAAGTTTTTAGAAATAGATGGCACAAAATAACAGTCTTTTAAAATCAATGATAAACCAGAAGGTAAAGCTAAATGATAATCTCCTATAGCTAATGCAGCAACTCTTGCTCCATTTCCAACTCGGAGATCAACTTCGCCTTTCGCCAACAATCTACTCTTTTTGAGGTCCTGCGCATTTACACAAATGTGAGATCCACATCCAGTATCTAATACCCATGATGAAGAAGTAGATAAATTGACTTCTATAACAAAAATACCTGAAGCGGAAGTCACACTTCCTTTCTTTAGATCCTCCAGATATACTTTGCAGTTTCTTTTCCAATGGCCGGTCTCACCGCAATGGAAACAGTTCCCTTCCTTCGCTATCCCCCCTTTTGACTTTAGTGCATAAGACTTTGGCTTAGATTTAACAAAGACCTTCTTTGCTTTCTTGTTGCCTTTAGCTTTGGCCCTTCCTTTGCCCTTATTCACAATAAGAACATTTGTGGCCTTAGTCTTCTTTGTATTTACTTCATATGTTCTCAACATACCAAGCAATTGTGGTAGAGTCTTTTCCATGTCAGTCATATTGTAATTTACTACAAATTGACTGAAGCTCTCAGGCAACGATTGCAAGATCACATCGGTGGCCAACTCTTGGTCCAATGGAAAACCCAGCTTGTCCAGATTCTCAATGTACCCAATCATCTTGAGCACATGAGTTCCAACTAGGCTTCCCTCTACCATCCTGCACTGGAATAACGCCTTAGAGACGTCATACCTCTCTTGTCTTGCTTGCTGTTGGTACAATTGCTTTAAGTGTTCGATCATATCGAACGCCTCCATTTCCTCATGTTGCTTCTGAAGCTCAGAGTTCATGGTGGCAAGCATAAGGCACCCAACATCAAGTGTGTCACTTTGATGCTTCTTGTAAGCATCTTTATCAGCTCTTGTAGCTGTTAGGGGAGGTTCCTCAGCGGGTAAGGGTTCCTCTAGGACATATTGTTTCTTTTCTTGTTTGAGGACTATCCTCAAGTTCCTATGCCAGTCTAGGAAATTCGTCCCATTTAATTTGTCCTTCTCAAGGACCGATCGCAGTGATAAAGTGCTAGTAACGTTGTTAGTTGCCATGGATATCTACAATATAAATATGCAAAATAAGTTTATGATTTAATCATTTAACATGGTCTTATATTAAATGATACTCCCACTATTTTGTTTAAAAAATATCAACCCTCGAAACCTTTAGTGGGCCAAGATCCATATTTCGCCTAATCTTGAGTTAGCTTTGGCTAATCGCCCAAGACTCGGTTATTTAGGTAGACAACACTTTGTCAATTACATCACATGTAATTCTTGGATAGTTGGATGAACAACACTTTGTTCAATTCATCAAATGAATTATAATCCAACCCATGCCTCTAAGTTCCCAATCCTATTGAGATAACTTAGTTAAGTCGTACCCAATTTTAAGTATAACGGATATCACATTTATCCTTTCGCGCCTTACTAAGATTGCCACGGTGCTTTGCTTTGGCAAACCCACACATGTACAATCGAAGTTATTGACGAGTACTTTTAATTTTGGAAGGCATCTAAAACTTAATATTTTAGAGGGATTTATTGATCTCATGATTAGTTTGATAATTTAAAATATGTCCACTACATATAGTTGTATACATATCTACATATATGTGTAATACTATTATCAAACTAAAACATAAGATAAATCATGCATCAACATACATAATTAAAACGTGACATGGTTATAGCCCCTACTAACGATTCTCTCAAGCCAATGAGAAAATCCTAAGAGTCAACCTAAGGTAACTTCACAAGCACCTTCCTTTGACTCCAATTTGTGAATGGCCTCCTCATCCCGGTACGATGCTCCATCTTCATTGATCACCATCAATAAAATAAACTACACTATTTACAAGATATAGAATTCCTCGATTCACATTCGAGGGGAATATAGGGGAGGGATAACATTTAGAATAAAATAGAGAAGGCACGACTCGCAGGTCGTATTATAAATTACAAACATCCACAAATCCTATCTAATAGGTCAAAGGGCTATAACCACGCACCATGCTCAAACAACACATAAAGCATGCATTAACATTTAATTAATTAAATTCTAAACATTTTAAATTTAATTCTAATTAAAACTGTAAAATAGAATTTCTGAAAAATTATCGTACGCTCGAGACATCACATGCCACGAACTAATTTTGACTTAGCTACGAACCACCATGGTTCGAACCAACATGGACCACGGCTGGACCAATTATGGGCCTAGGGTTCGAAACCCTAGCCCATGGCCGAACCATTGAGCGGCGGCGGCCGAGCCCATGCACGGCTGCTAGGGTTCGAAACCCTAGCCGTCATGAGCTATCCGTCACGAGCCAATGGGTTCAAAACCCTAATTTACGCGGCGGCTCGGCCCACGCTCGAGCCAGGGTCCGAACCCTAGCCCTTATGCTGCGGCTGCTCGGCCATGCACGAGCCAATGGGTTCGAAACCCTAGCAACATGCGGCGGCCGTGAGCCATGATGACTAGGGTTCGAAACCCTAGCCCTTTGGTAGCGTCGGCCGTGAGCCATGGTGACTAGGGTTCGAAACCCTAGCCCTTCGGTGGCTGCGGCCGTGAGCCATGCATGAGCTAACACCTCGATTTTACGCTTTCATGTATCGTATACAATTATTCGCCAATTATATCAAATATAATTATACGATGATTTTCACAAACTCAATTTAATCATATCATATATGATTATATACAATTTTAAATAGCATGCAATATTAATTCTCATATGATTAAACTATTTAACCACATAAATCCGATATGAGCCTTGTACACGGCTCTGATACCACTGTAAGTAATCCAAGAGCATACAACACAGCGGAATAAAATTTTATATGGATTACTAACCAGCAGATCTATACATAGGATTTCATATCGGATAAAGGAATAACAAGTGTCTCACCCTTGTAGCGTGTTTGAAGCAGAATCCATGGAGCTGCACCACGTCCAACGCCTCCTCCGAGTCACTAGCAAAACTCAAGAAGTTTTGCCTCAACGGTATCCACACGATCAAATCGGGTGAAGGGATAGTTTAAGAACAAGTTGCTAGACTCGTTCTTAAACCGGAACAAGAAGCACACTCGATTCTAAATCGAAAGGGTGGCCGGAATTCACTCTAGCACCATCGATTACCAAGGAGCCGAGAGCTTTTGTGAGAGGCGGCCGAATCCTTCTTTTGTGTGTAGGTTGAATGATATAAAGTTATGTCTTACAATTAATCATAACCTTTGTATTTATATTATAAGGCTTTTAATTAAGGTTCAAGACTTTCTTAAAGTCTTATGGGCCCAAACCCATGATTTAATTAAAACCTTTTAATCACTTAATTAAGACTCCTCTTAATTAATTAATTCATCCAATGAATTTAATTTCCCTTCTCGATTTAATCTTTTGTGCGACCGATAGGTTCTTGTAATGTTGGCAGTGACATAAAATCTCATTTTACGTTACAAGCAAAGAGCGGTGTCTAGCAACACATCAAGGCTACCCAAATTACAAGAATGTCAATGACTCGACATAACCTTTAGAACTTGTGATAATATTAATCATGTAACTTAATCCCTTTGTCCTTTGTGTTTAGATTGAACACGAGTAATGGAATAGTCATACTCGTATATCCAATCTTTATTTCTTGATCCCCAAGTAGAACTAGAATAAACGAATAAGCTCGATATCTCATATCGACTCATTCGAGCATGGCCATGCATTTTAGTTCTCACTTGATCAAGGGCCAAACACATCTCCTGTTATATAGGAGGGACAAATCCTATCTCGATCAGTCAACATCCCTCTACATAATTCGTAGTGTATCCAATAGTCGCCTTTATAGTTTACCCTGTTACGAGTAACGTTTGACGATATCAAAATACATAACTCCTTATGTTGGGATCTCTGATGATCACAAGTCGTAAGGATTACATACATTATTATCACTATGAGAATTGCATATGACGATCATATAACTATCCATGTTGCATTCTCATGGTGGGTCTGTCCAGTACATCGTTCTCTAACATGTACCCATATGTTGATTTGATATCTCATATCAATGAACAATTCATCGATCAACACATACTAGTCTCTACGTATTATCATTATCCCTTTCATGATAATACTTGACTAGGGACATCTTTAAGAATAATACAATATTATTCTAAGGACATTAACTTATATATTAATTCACATTGCACAGTTAAAAGAGTAATATATAATAATGAATTGCCATTCATAAAATCATATTACATTGTATGTCATAAACAATCATCTAATGATATGTCTTAGGGCATATTCCAACAGCATAGCCAAAGATAATGCATATTGCCTCTATTGTTATCTTTTTTAGGACTCAAAATAACCAAGGTGGGACTGATACATTTGTTGGCGAAGGATTTAGAAATTGGAGAAAGAAATAGAAGTTTGATCATCATGTTGGAAAGCCTGACAGTCTTCATAATCAAGCAAAAAAGAAATGCCAAGACCTAATGGTTCAGCATCTTACAGGGAGTGTTTATGCTTTGTTCCCTGGAAAAAAAGATAAAGATAGAGCCGAATATCGAATTCGGTTGAATGCATCTATTTATTGTGTCCGTTTTCTATTGAGACAAGAATTAGCATTCAAGGGTCATGATGAATCTGATTTATCAAGCAATAGAGGCAACTATCTAGAACTTTTTCATTGGCTTGCTGATCACAATGAGCATATACAAGATGCTTCATTTAAAATGCTCCAAAAACATTTACAGTTGATTTCATCTAATATTCATAAGGATATTTGTGTTGCTGCTGCTGCTGCTGAAAGTACTTGTGCCATTATCAAAGATATTGGTGAGGCACATTGTGTTATCTTGGTAGATGAGTCTCGCGATGCATCCGTGAAAAAAGCAAATGACAGCTATTTTAAGATACGTGAACAAAGAGGGAAAGATAATTGAATGTTTTCTTGGTATTGAGCATGTTTCCAGTACAACTACAACTTCACTTAAAGCTTCTATTGAGATGTTATTTTCTCGTCATAGTCTAAGTATATCAAGGTTGAATGGCCAAGGCTATGATGGAGCAAGCAATATGCAAGGTGAACTTAGATGTTTGAAACTCTTATTTTACAAGAAAATCCTTATGCCTTTTATGTTCACTGTTTTGCTCATCAACTCCAATTGGGTTTAGTAGCAGTAGCAAAGTATCATTTCCAAGTTCAATATCTTTTTGAAATCACATCAAAAGTCATGAATGTCGTTGGAGCAATCTTGTAAGATGTTCTTAAAGCCAAACATCATGATAAAGTTATGGAAGCACTAAGGAAATGAGAAATTTTTAGTGGGCGTGGGTTGAATCAAGAAATCAACATGCAACGACCTGGTGATACTCGTTGGGGCTCACATTATGCTAGTTTAGTTAGGCTCACTGTGATGTTCTCCTCTGTAATTCAAGTACTCGAAATTATTATGGATGATGGGGTAGGCATTGAGCAAAAAGTTGAAGCTTGAATGTTGTTAGAAGCATTGCAATCATTTGAAATTGTTTTTACTATGCATTTGATGAAGGATATTTTGGGTATTACTAATGAGTTGTCATTGGCATTGCAAAGAAATAAGCAGAAGATAGAGAATGCTATGAGATTAGTGCATATCTCAAAGCAAAGATTGCAATATTTAAGAGACAGTGGGTGGGATTCTCTATTTAATGAAGTCTCTTCTTTTTGTTCTACTCATAAAATTGTAATCCCCGACATGGATGAAAAGTTTGTAGCTCCTGGGCGTCCAAGACGGAGAACTCGAGAAAAGACCAATTTGGTTTATTTTCCTATTGAGTTGTTTTGTGCTGTTTTGGATAAACAACTTATGGAGCTAAAAAGTCGATTTTTCGAGGCAAATACTGAATTACTTCGTTGCGTGGGATGTCTTAATCCTAGGGACTCGTTCTCTGCTTTCAACAAGGAAAATCTCATTAGTTTTACTCGATTATATCCCAATGAGTTTTCCGCATATGATCTCTTGTTACTTGATAATCAACTCGACTTATATCATTGATTTGCGTACGAGTATCGAATTTTCAGCAATGAATGGAATTGCAGATCTTGCTAAGAAAATGACGGAAACAAGAAGACACATAATCTACCCATTTGTTTATATGTTTGTTATTTTGGCATTAACCTTGCCGGTTGCTACTGCAATCGTAGAGATAGCATTGTCCGAGATGAATATTGTTAAAAATCAATTACGTAGCCGAATGAGAGATGAATGACTTAATGCTTGCTTGGTTACATATATTGAAAAAAAAAGTTTTTGATGGGATCGACAATGAAGCTATTATGCAACGATATCAAACTATGAGCTCTCGTCGAGAATAATTGAAATTGCATTGTAATTATTTATCTGTAGTTACTTCAAGCGTAGCCAACGCATGAAGGCAGCGACATATACATATAGAGACTGTATTGTACCAAGTGTTAGATTCCTGAGGTAACATGTCCTTTTATGTTTTTCCCAATTACCATGTAATGTATGGCATTATTTCTGTGTATGAGGAAAATTTATCGAGAAAAAATGTTTTGGGAGATTATACTGAAAATTGTAATATATATATATATATTTGATTTTATTTCAAAGAGGTAAATAGGCAACCGAGCAATTTTTTTTTCTTTCCAATTTCCAAGAGAAACAATCAATGTGAGGGCACAAAATGACAAATACCTCTCCAAGCCTACCAAATTAAGCTAACAACGAAAACACAGAAAACAAAAAAAAACAAATAATAATAATAATAATAATAATAATAGCATGCTCCATAAAGAGAATTGATTTTCTTTATGCTGCACTTAGCCTACTCAACAAGCGTAGAAAGACAAGGCACCGTGGAGATAAGTGTGTTGGTGGCGTAAATGGTGGCGGTGATTAGTTCTCTCCTTCTCGATCAAGCCCCGGAGATGGTGAAAATGGTCGACAGAGCACGGAAGCTTGAGGGGGCCGGCGGCATCGTATCCATAGGCATCAAGAGTTCTTTCAAGAAGTGCCTTGAATAAGGGATGGTGAAGATATGATATGGGAATCATGAATCTTTGAAATTCTTCATCTTTCAACCCTACCCAAACTTTTAGCCACCCTTTATTCACCTTCATCATCTTCTTCTCATGCATAAGATTCTTCATTTTAATTTCTCTGAGATTGGAAGAATGTATGAATTTAAGGGGTCACTTTATTTTGTGAAAGCTTGTGTGGGTTCATGTACATGGCAATGGCTATATATATAGATGAATAAAATTGTTTAGGGCTTTGACTTTAATTAGGATTTTCTACTTGCTATTTTATATTAATTAAAATGTTTACAAATTAATAATACACTTGTCTTTTTAATATCAATAAATCATAAAAATATAATTTTAGATGCTCACTACAATCAATCACTCATCCAAATGAATTATTTGATATCATTCCAAAGGGTAGTATCATTAACCCTCAAAATTGTGACATTTGTCGCAATCTTGAGGTCAAGAATATTATCGTTAAGGGTAGCATCAAATAAACTCGTCAACACAATTGTTATTGTTTCTCTTTTGAGTTTACAATATTATGAATAATTAATTTTTGTGTCGTCAATTTTCATCAGCCAAAGTAAAGCAATTTTCTTTTACAATAAAAAATTAAAAATAGATGTTCAAAACTCTTGTTTTCAATATATAAAATTCAAAATGTCAATTCAATAAGAAGAATGGAATATTTTATCATTAAATAGGTATTATATCTAAGTTGCCCCTTGGAGCCATCATTGTATGGATCAAATTATTATATTGGGGCATTTTATTTGACCATGACAAATAGAAAGATCAACTTGGCTCAAACCTTACACGAATTTCCACCAAAAAAATGGTAAACAAATAACACTAACAACATTTCTTGTACCAAGAGTTTAGGCCAACCCTAAGTAACTTTTTTTGTTTGAGTAATTTCCAAATTAAAAGCAATATGGGATTAGTTTTATTTACTTCATTTTAAATTTATTTAACTGACATAACCAACTATAAATTTAAAAAATTCTTATAACATTGAAAACCATAGGGAGTTGATATATAATGTCGTCGTCAAGATATTTAAAATATTCGGTGATTTTGTGTTATCTTAAAGCAAATTAATAAAATATATGAAGAAATATATATATATATATATATATATATATATATATATTTTACTCTTCATATCACTACTCATATTTACTAATGTGTTAAAAAAATTCATTATAACCGTCAGCATATATTAAAAACAAAGATCAAACAAATGTTAAAAATTAAAAAAATATTATATATCAAAATCTCAATCAAACAAAAATAATATTTTAGATTTTCTCAATCGCGGGCCCAGTTTTGCACATATATAACGAATGTATAAAAGTTGAACAATTAGTTTAATCCTATAATTCAAGTTGTACAAGGTCCATTTCAAGAGCAACCTTTAATTGCAAGTGGGCATGAGTTGAAAATGGCTCTACATACATTTTTTTATTTGTTCCCTCCTTGGAAATTATGATTATGTAACCACTCCCGATTGAGTTTATATGATCCTCGACTATGGGTTGTTTATCCATAAAATCGGATTCTTAGAATGCATTGAAAGGCCAATTCAATTATTATTCAAATGTATTGTACATGTTCTCATCCACAACTGTATAAATGATAAATTATAGATTTGAATATTAAAAAAATATTATAATAATACATGCGTCAAGTTGAGTTCATGATTTAAGCCATTTCACGATAGCAAAAGGAAGACCGAAGAAGACATGACTCAAAGTTATATACAAAGTTATGGAATCCAAAGAGATTAATGAGGATAATATGATCAAAAAAGTTCTTGGCGAACACTGTCGCATGTGGGCGACTCAACTTGATTCTTTCTATGGTTCGTACATGTAGTACAAAATATTATGGGCGCGTATCTTAGGAAAGTAGCAAGCAAAAATATTAAATGACTTTGTATTAGAAATGTCGAGGCGAGATTTGGAATCTCTGTCCTTAAGACAATATTATCCCGCTACGATGCTAATGGTTTACTTTGGCAATTTGCCTCCCAAGATACAACGACTATGATTTGTGATAGGAGCACTCCAAATCACAAATCCTTTAAACCACAAAGGTCTAAAAACGCTCAACCATAACAATGATGAAGACTCACAAAATTACTCAAATTTTGATCTTCAAATATGATGTGAATTTCGAAATTCCATATTTAATTCAAGTGAGGGATATCTTATTTATAGTAATAGTTATGTCCAAAAAGACACCATTTGGAGGCACCATATCGCCACAAATCGCACCCTAAACGTGAATGGACACACCATTTCACAAAACAGATACAATGCTCGATCGATCGAGCGATCGAACAAGGAGCTCGATCGATCGAGCTACTATTCACATAAGGCATGAAATATCTGGCCCGCTCGATCGATTGAGCATTAATTTCTTTCACACGTTTTCCAACAATCCCCCACATGAATTAAATTAATGCATGTATGCAATTGAGCGCTTTTAACGAACTATTATGGCATCTGGAGAGATAGCTTGCGGCTTTGAATCTTCCATAGTAGTATTCAATAGGATTTACTTGACTTAATAGTGAACTTATAGTCTTGAACTATTTACTTGTTGGTGTAAACCAAGACAATTGAACCCACGCCATAATAATTCTAACCTTCGTATTGGTTTCTTACGGTTGTGTCTGTTTCGGCCATGGACCACACTTGGTTTCATAAGTGCTTTTTATTCTTTGAAGCGGCCACACTTCGCACTTACGTAGGTGATCTCCTAGAAGAGTATCCCGCTATACTAACATATTCTTATATGTCTTAGGAATGATTAAAGGCCTTTTGTCTATCCTCGTACCCTTTTTGCAGGCTACACCCCTTAGCATAGGAATGGGTTGGAGATTGATCTCCAAGGTGTTTATACAACCTCATAATTTAGTTGTCCCTTTTGAACCTAGATCTTGGGATCTCCAGTCAACAAGGTTGGGTATCCACTATGAGATTTTGATTATAGGGTTTAACCTCATTACCCTCGATAAACTTTCACATGATCTCTCGGTTAACCATTTCATATGCGGATCCGCGGTTTCACATAATCACTCAAGATTATGCCATTAGAGATCATTTTGTCATATAGCATTATCACAACACATTTTAGATGCATGCACATGATTTTTCTCTAACAACTTATAAAACCACTCGACCGAAGAAGTTTTATATGTTTTGCATAGAGAATTTTCCACAACAGTATATCTTCAGTTTTGGTAATCACATTACCTCTTTTGCATATTATCCTTTTAGGATATTTTCATCATCAAATTTTAAGCGTTGTTAACGCATTATTTCTTACAAAATTCGAGACCAAGGAAATACTCAACTTTAATTCACAATTCATATTTAAGCGCATAGATTCTTAAAAACTTACAAGTTCAAGATTCTATTTCTTGCAAACTTGAAATTTTAAGTGCAAAGCTTAAAATTTGAAACTCGAATTAATCCTTGAGATTTCATTCTTCAGGTGTCTTGGAAACTTCATTCCAAGCATTATTCTTGATGCACACATGTCAAAATGTCTCGTCAACATTCTTCCTTTGTTACTTGATGATTTCTAAATTGCTTCTCCAATGAGTATATCATCAATACACAAGCATACCTATGCTTAGGTGTGTAGACATTTGTCACACTTGTTAATCTATTTGACAACATGATTTGTCAAACTCTTCATGTCTTTTATTTGGTGTTTGGCCTTCATTTCTAGTTTAGCCAAGTACCCCCACATTTCAAATATTGTAGGAAACTCTCTTTTCCTTCAATCACAAGGTTTTCATCCTTGCCTAAATGTGGTAAGTGATTGAATCCTAGAATTGCAACCCCTACAACTTCGGGTAGTAACGAAGCGCACTGGCGTTCAATTTTTGTGTTTCAAGTTCTAACCGTTATAGTCTTACAAATCCAAATTCAAGTATTTATTTCTTGAAAATTTTTGATTTAACCGTACTTGCTTACAAAAGTTGCTTTGAATTCAAGTTTTAAATCTTGCAAATTCATGTTATAAGCGTACTAGCTTAGAAATTCAAAATGAACCAATTTGAGATATTACAACACCTAGTCAAAATTTGTGGCTTCGATTTATCACTTGTGTTTTAAGCGTACAAAGCTTAGAAACTCGAATTCAAGATTTTATAGTCTTGCATATTCAAGCTTAGGCGTCAAATTCTTAGACAACACAAGTATAATCTACTCACAATTTCCCATAGCAAAACTCATTTGCTAAATTTTATTGCAATCTCATTTTTGAAGTGTTTAAACACCTCATTGGCCTCGTTTTTGCTTCATAGCAAAAAAATCACAACAATATGATTCTTGTACAGGAAATCGCTTTGATTCCACGCATTAACCGCAGCCGTCTTTTGGTTGTCGGTTTCATCCTCCATAATAGTAGGAGCATCCTCATTGAGGAACCTTGTCAACCCCAAGGTTGTCAAATAAAACAACATCTTTTGTTGCCATCGCTTGAAACCTTTCCCATTGAACTTTTCAGGCCTTTCACCACGATGAACGAGAGTCGTTGTTGCTCTCAACGAAGCCATTTGTTGCTAATATTGTCTTAAGATTGTAGTACAAAATTTTATGGGTGTGTATCTTAGGAAAGTAGCAAGCAAAAACAATAAATAGCTTTGTATTAGAAATGTCGAGGCGATATTTGGAATCTCTGTCCTTAAGACAATAATGCCCCGCTACGGTGCTAACGATTTACTTTGGCAATTTGTCTCCCAAGATACAACGACTATGATTTGTGATAGAAGCACTCCAAATCACAAATCCTTTAAACCACAAAGGTCTAAAAATGCTCAACCATAACAAAGATGAAGACTTACAAAATTACTCAAATTTTGATCTTCAAATATGATGTGAATTTCGAAATTCCATGTTTAATTCAAGTGAGAGATATCTTATTTATAGTATGTCAAGAGTTATGTCCAAAAAGACACCGTTTGGAGGCACCCTATAGCCAAAAATCGCACCCTAAACGTGAATGGACACATCATTTCACAAAACAGATACAATGTTCGATCGATCGAGCAAAGAGCTAGATCGATCGAGCTACTATTCACATAAGGCACAAAATTTCTAGCCCGCTCGATCGATCGAGCATTAATTTCTTTCACACGTTTTCCAACAGTACAGTCTACCATAATTCATTGAGATTAAAGACTTACTAGTTGTTATTGTTGTATGCCTCGGTTGGCTTTCAATGGCCACAAAATCCTTCAAATAGGTTTGCTATAATATGCCAACTTTTAAATTTGGTGCATTTTTATTTATCTATTAAAAATCTCAACATGGGAATTAAATTAATTCACGTTCAATAACTATTGGTTTAGGGTATATATATATTGTATTAATAGCTGGAAAATACGTAAGATATCCTTAGAATATATTTTGATATATAAATAATACACATGTAATCTAAGTAAAAATTTTCTTTACGGAGGAAAAGGGAAATTTGGTTCTGTACGGTTGCTTATACATATTTTTGGTCCTTCATTTGTCTATATTCGGTCGTATAGAATAATTTTTTTTTTTTACATAATTCATTTGCTTCTCGTTGGAGTGTTGACTTGATCTTGATTATCGCTGACATATTCGTTTGAAATTGAGAATCCTCGCAAAAGACAAACTAAATATTCACCATTTTCTTTGTTTTTCGCACTAAAACCAAACTTTGACTAGTTAGATGATCAAAATAGTGTATGGTTCAACTTACAAGACCAATTTCTCTTATTTCCCTATCTTTATATGCCATAATCACAATTAATAGAAAAATTAAATTTTTAATAGATTTAAAATATCTCATTATTATTTGTGTATTAATGATAAATAACTTGCGTGCACATACAAGAACCTTTATGTGTAGTTTTGTGGGTACCCGTGTCCAAAATATATTGTTAAAACTTGCTAAATCAAGCAATATCTAACCATGGGGACTTTATTAATAAATAAGTGCTTAAATAAACCACGAAAGTCCTCCTAACACGAAAGACAATAATTAATTAGTGGAATATATATAAAAATACACCTACAGAGACCAGCCACTAGGTAAGTTATCTCATTTATAATATTGCCAATAGGCTACAAGAAGACGGCTATTATTAGGTTATAAGTCATGATAGAAGATATATTATCTCTATGGTTAGTTAGCAACTAGCTGTCTTATGACCTAACGTTGTAGATAATCATCTATAACATGCTATACTCGAAGAACGATGGCTTCATACGGTAAACACCTGCCTGCAATTTTCCACTAAACATATTGCGAAGAAATAGCATCGTGAAGATGAGAGATTTAAAATAGTAATAATAAAATTCACCTTTCAAATTTTTTCCTGTATATAACTAATAGCTATAAACCATGTCTATATATCATCGTAGTATAATAATATACGAAGAAAAAAGATCGATTAATTTATACATAAAAATAAAAATACAGGACAACCAGACAAGTTAATTATCGCTGTATTATTTTGATTTCACTTGGAATTTCACGTCCCCCCTAATCAAACTGCATGCTAATCTCCCAACCTATCTATATATGCAGGGGCGAATTTAGAATTTTTTTTTAGGGGGTAAAAAAATAGGAGGTGTAATTTTAGGGGGCAATAGGCAGATTTTTTTTTAAAAAAAAATTAGTGTAACAACTGTTGTTAGGGGCAGCTGCCCCAACCACATAAAGTTCGTTCGTCCCTATATATATATATATATATATATATATATATAAATTAGGGAAATATTAGTAGTATGTAATTGTGGCATAAATTTGTAGACGTGTGCGTATAGGTGTTGAATATAAGTCTACAAATTAATAATTTTATCTTGTCATATTTTAATGAGAAAACAAATTGTTATAGTTGTAAAACCCCAAATTTATGCCCCTGCTTTATTCCCTAAACTTATTACCCAATTATTATTCTATCTTTTAAATACCTAATAATATCACCCAATTAATACCCCACCTTTAACACACCTTAATCCTTGCCATGGAAAGGCTAGAATCTTGGGACCTTGCACCCCTAAACTTCCCGCCCTATCTACATATAACCACCATACCTTAACCCTAGACCACTAATCACCATTCTTGAATTTTGGCTCTCACATCACACACAAATTTCGAAAATCCTTCAAGGTAGATAGGAGGAGTTTCTCACCACTTTCCCAACCCGGATCTCGCTTCGGTTATCCATCATTGTAAGTGGGTTTTTGCTATATTTCATTTCATTTTCAAACCTTATGTATGTTTTTAAACTTCGATGGAACAACATTATGAAAAGCATGTTTTTAAATCAAATAAGTATGTGACATGATCATGAACGAAGGACTTTGCTCTTGATTCGGCAGGGCAAAGTGCTACATGATGTGGACGTGCCACATTCATGGGAGCCATCTCTTGATCCTTAAGAGCAAAGTGCTATACCACGGGAGTCACCTCTTGAATCCAATAAGTATATGTGAATATGTGAAGATATGTGTTTATGTGTTTTTATGCCAAGATCTATGATTTTAGAATTGTTTAAAATGATTTCTACTATAAAGATGTATGTGTTTTTACTGTTCAATCGGCCCCTACTTGCTGGGTGTTTTCCCAAACACTCACCCCCCTTACCTCCCCTCCCAGACAAAATCGAGGAAGAAGATATCGAAGAAGAGGAACAAGAGCAATTCTGGGGATGGTGATCCACTAGAAGCCTCAAGAAGATTTATTACTTATTTACGTTTCCGCAATTTGTTTTGAACGAGACATTTGGATCCCGTATTTGAAGTTGTAATGACATTTTATTTGATTATGGAATAAAAGACTGGTTTTAATATAGATCTGTACACGAGGCTTGTCGTGTCCAAATATCATGTTTGGATTGACGTCGGTGTCACGCGCTCCGGTCTCGGGGCGTGACATTTTAGTGGTATCAGAGCCGGTCACCGACAGAAAACACCGGGAGATAAGTGCTATGCGGGGCAAACTGCTACGTGTGTGGGAGCCACCTCTTGAGCCTAAAGGGGCAAAGTGCTACACGACGGGGGCCACCTCTTGAACATGCGAGGCAAAGTGCCACGTGCGTGGGAGCCACCTCTTGAACCTGCGGGGCAAAGTGCTACATGACGGGAGCCACCTCTTGAACCTGTAGGAGCCACCTCTAGATTCTCGGTGCCGGTGGATCGATGAGTTAGGTGGCGACAAGGACGTCGCGTTCTAAAGGATGGGTGGTTGTAAATCATCTTATTGAGATTTATCTTTTTTTATGGACTTTGAACCATAATGTAACCTTGTATCATCATGGGTTTGAGCACCCCTAGTGCCCATCTTAATAAGTTTTGGATTATGGAAAAAAAAATATATAAAGAAGTATTTCAAGGAATTGGAGATTTTAACCTTCAGTTTCTTTTTTTCTGCTGATAGACAATAGTTGACAATGTGAGCATGAGTAGCTCGGTATGTGATTTCAAATCATAAGATGGGTATTTGGCTTAAAGCATATACTTCTTATGGCCAATCAGGTGTTTCCTTTCATTTTTTCATGTGTTTCTCTTTCCTAATTCGTTAGGATCTGCTACGATTGCATCTATAGCAGGTGGACATTTTTTCCCATCCCCTTGGCTTACTCTGCCACCTTTTTGATATAAACTAGGGTAGATCTTTCATATTTGAAGTTTGATTGGATTCCTGGAAAATTTCTGATGAAATTCAATAAACACGACAATTTTCTATCCTTATTATATTTGGTTTGTATTGGTGGCATGTAAGGATTTTCCTTTTGTCCATCTTCTCATTACCTGTCATAATTACTGTTGAAACCAGGATATTACCATTGTTGTGTGAGTATACCGTTAGGTTGATTATGCTCTTTTCTTTCCAATAACCTTATGGGACAATCATATGATTGTATCAAAGAGCCATCTGATTTTTTCTTTCATACATTCTTCCATGGAAATCACCATGTTCCTTGTACTCTTGCCACTAGCTACTTAAGTTTGGCCCTGATTCTGGTATAGATTAATATAATTTTAAAATGGTAAAGCAGCTCTTGTTCATCTTAATTTCACAGTGAGTTTGATCCCACTTCCTATATGTCTCTGGTTCATTCAGATTATGTGCTTTTCGGTGGGAATGCTCAATCTATTACCAAGCATAGATGAGTCCACCATACGTAGTTTTTATGGGATATGAAATCAGTTGCATGGGTTATCTCAAACTTCCAAAACGAGCTCCTCAATATTGACAGGTTTGCTTGCTATATCCTTTTCTGTTTGTCAGGCCCTTGGCATGCCGCGGTTCTTGTATTTCTAATAGGAAATCTTTGTAGTCTGAGTTTTTACCACTTTTAAGTCTCAATATTTGTTTCTGATTATATGCTCGGACATAGAGATTCCTAAACGTCACACGTACCCAAGTTATCATGTTTCCCAAAACCCTTAACTTGTCTACACTTGTGGAAAATGAAAATGGCTTCCCATGTTCTTATATTGCATAGCATATGTATTTAGATATAATGCTTGTGTATGCTCCTTACCATGCAAAGGAATCCAAAAATCCTTTCAATGTACCGTTTGATGTAGTTGATAAGACATCTATTAATTTCTACACACTCTACACACACCAAACTTACTACATAAATTGTTTATATCTAACCAATTTTTTTATCACTCATATTACCCATTCATATCTTTTGATCATCTCATACCACGTACCAAGCAGTACTTGCTATTATACGAAGATGTATAATCATTCCTTTTTTATTTCTTGAAAAATTGCTAAACACAGAATTGAGCATTGCTCTATACACACTAACGAGTTAACATCTTACTAAGCTGCTAATTTGTGCGTTCTTTACGTGATACTTCTTAAAGATTTGTTAAAATTATGAGTCGTTTTTCTTAATGTTTGCCTGCAATGCAACTTTTATCTATGAAACTAAGAATTATTCTGTGTTTAGGCAAGGGATCAGCTGGAATTTATATGCCGGATGAAGGACTATATGACAAGGCCAGATTTCATCGACAGAACAATTAATGCAGTCGGCTGCCATTTCCTGTTAAGATACTTAGAGCCGAAAAAATGATTCAGTGGCCTTTAGGTACCAAAGTTGAACCCTCTAGTAGGCTGCTAAGGAAGCAGGAATTGGATGAAGCCACTTTCAAATCCTCCACAGCCATTGCAGCCTCCTTATCATTGTGACGGCGGGAATTTTTGTGGAAGGAGCCGACATAATTTGTCATTATAAATGGGATTTTCTTTGTATGGAGTTCGAAATAATTCATTGTTGTCATTGTATTTACATAAAATTGATGTGGAAACATCCTCTTACGATGCAATGGAATGTTGAATACATTAGGACCAAAATATATAGCGGTAGCTTCGTGCACCAATTTACCCATTTATTTACATAAAATTGATGTGCCTATCAGTCAGATATAGATGCGTGATGAACACTACAAGCGTAGCCAACGCATGAGGGCAGAGACATATTTTATTATAGAACAATATAGAACATAGAACAATAATAGAAGTGACGAAGCTTTACTGTTCGTATGAACAGTAACTTCGTCCAAAATCTTATTGTTCGTTTTATTTATTATTAGTTTTATTATTATTTTATTTATTTATTTATTGGGCCGTGTTTTCCTTTTGTTTCTACCAATTAATGCCTGTGCTGGCATTTAATGAGGCTACTGTTTCTCTGTGCATTTATGCAACTGTTCATCCGTCTGTTCTTGTTCTTTGGCGAGTGTAAGTGCCCGATTTTTTCAAAAATGATAATAGAATAATAAAAATATATAAAAACAAATTGAGCCTTCATCCTCGTTTCTCTTTCTTCCCATTTTCTAAACCATAAATTTACTCCCTGCAAGGCGCCACACCCCCTTCTTTCAAACGCGGGAGCCATGCCAAATCGCAAATTTCACTCCCGAATAAGTGCTGTCGGCCGAGAATGTCCAGTCTCACCTGCTATTTAGGGGCCTATCAGTTTTAATACGAATGAAAAACAATCGGCATTCTCTCAAAAGGGACCGAAACCCTCACCATCACGAAGCTTCACTAACGGCCATTACAGAGCGTATGCACCAGGGTCGGAAATCGACGAACGCGAGAAAAGCTAGGAGGAAATGGGTCGAGGCAGAAAAACTCGAAACTTGGTATAAATTCTCTGCCGCCATTACACTCGTAATTTCGATATGATTTGAAAGATGTAGGTTGTGCCTGTAAGCCGTTAGTTTGATTTGTCGAATAGAAACTTGATTTTGTTTTTGTTTTGAAATTTATAGCAGAATCGAGTGTTATGTTTAAAAACAAAATTTTCCCTGCCCTTTTTGCTCAAGTTTCGATGGTTATAAACGTTTAAAACTACTGTATAATCGTTGTGGGATGGAATATAGGTCGAGAAATAATTTGAATGCCCAAATTTGCGATTAAAATGTAGTACAAAAGTTGCATGAAAAATCCAGCGAAAACAACAGCTTGTAGTTCAATTTTAGGACTGTTGAGGGCACAAAAAATTGTTCATCAGTGTTTAAAAATCTGTTTTCATGGGTCGAATAAGACTATAGTCTGTAGGCAATTAAATGGTACAAATAATTACTTTTCTACGTCAAAAAGTGCGATTTTCACTCCTCGAAAACCATAAAATACCTGCTGCATGAAAATTCAAAATTTTATAAGTTTTTACATCCCTAAAAAAGTGTATTTTAAATCCTAAAAATATTAGTTTAGGTATTCCGAGGTTGTAGAACGTTAGACTAGGTTTTGATGTTTTAGATATTTAACTAGGCGATTTTTGTATAGAAAGTCGGACAATTTTTTTTATAAAATAAGGGAATATGAAATTTAGGACTATTTTAATTAAATTTTAATATTTTTAACGATATTGAACATATGTGATAGGAAATATTGACATCTTCGGAGATTTGTTGGGAAAGTTTGTAACTTGAATGATCTTATGAAGCTTTGAGGTACGTAAAAAGGAGTTGCAAATGCAAATTATTTTAAGTATTTTCTGTTATTATTTTTGAAATGTTTGGAATAACTAATTTTTGAATTGAGTATAAGAGTGCAGTCTTATGTCCAAGCAGTTGAACACGGCGGGTGACCATTGGGGCGGGCGTCACAGCCTGTGATGGGCATTAAATTAGTACTGTTACTCTTTGCTTTCTTGGCTAGCGAAGGATGGTCGTCGGTGGTTCGGTGGTTGATTCGGTGCCCTTCTATTTTTAGAGTTTTTTTTCTAATTTTTTTGCTTTTGGTGTGCAGGAGATCACGTGAATGGTGGATTTCATCATGCTTTTCGTTCGTCGGTGGTGTCTTTCGGTGCCCTTCTCTTTTTGGCAGAATTTTTACTCAAATTTTTTTTTCTGGTGTGCAGGAGATCACGTGAATGGTGGATTTCTTAAATTGTGAACTCTTAAATTTTTAAGATGTGAAATACAAGGTATTGTCTATTGGTACATGTTTTAGATATTAATGTCAAAACTATTTTTCAAGTATTAGATCATTTAGCTCCAATTAAGATCCCATATTATTAATTCAAATATAAGTTTGTTGAGATGATAAGCTGTTGGCGAGAACAGAACAATCCAGGGTGAATTTCTCTCTTTACATTGCTTGAATTGCAATACCCAGGTGAATTTATCTCTACTCTGCTTTCATATTGTGATTTGTTGCTAGGGATGTCAATGGGTCCTGGTCTTTCCCGGACCCGTATTGAACCCGCCCCGCCGGGGGTGGGTTGATCCAGCCAGGTTCGCGGGTCTAGGCCGGGCAGGGCGGGTATTTTGTGTAGCGGGGGGCGGCCTAGGTTTGGAAACCCGTCCCAAACCCACCCGGTTGCCATCCCTATTTGTTGCCCATCCAAGGCCATTTAGATTATTAATTGGGATTCGTGCTGGATGCGGCATTATTGTCTGCGGCTTAATTTTTCTTGTCCGGCTTAAGTTTTCCCTACTAATTTACCTTAATTATTAAATATTTTGTATCCTGATTCAAATTTTTTTGTTTCAGTGTTCGTTTTATTTTATTTATGTTCACATAAAATACATTAGGGGAATATTTAATAAAATAATTTAAGGTGATAAAGAATAAATTCTATATTTTTCAGTTATTAAGAAATTGGCGATTATTTTTTTATGCATTGTTGATGTACTTATTGTCAATATTAAATTCATTGGTTCAAAATCTATGACACCTTGTTTCAATGGTTAACTTCTTTTTCTGCTTCACATCCTATCCTTTTCATGCACAAAATAGTTATCGTCTGTGATGAATTATATAATGGGTTATGCTTTTGACAAATATACGTAGTGCTCATAATTTGTATACTTGATAATAATTTATGTTATGGAGGACTGTTTTTAGGATGATAAGATAAACCTCAATATAAAAATCTGATTAAATAACAAAGAGGAAAAGTGGTTATTTTGCTGAAACTTTGTTTCTGAAATGTAGAGTACAAAGCTGTTTTGTGATGGGGGAGGCCATAATTTCTTTTCGGTCTGGATTGTTAGTTTGAGGGTTTCAATTCCTTTTTTTTTCTATAAGCATTCTTGTTGGTTGTCCCTTTTTTGTGTGACATTTCTTCTGTCTGCCTTTGCTGGAGCATTTTTTTAGGTTGATTTCTTTGCCCCATTTGATTTTATGTTGTTTAATGCTTTCTTCGGATGTATTGCATAATTTATTGCTTGAGCATGATTATGGTTGTTGTTTACAATTGTTTCTTTGTGTATTTTGGAGTTTCCTGTATTGTTTTTCTTGGAAGCACATATAAACACTCATAATCATGTTTGTATTGGTTTTCTTGTGGCATTCATTCTTATTAAGCTTCTTACAAAAAAGTTTCAGATTGTTTATATGTGCTTCTAATTTCTTCTTCCGCATCTTTGCTTCCCTTTTCGGTTTCAAGGCCAAAAGGTTGTAAGGCAAATTAGGGAGCTCAATTTTTTGGGCTACACTCTTAGGGACAGGGAATAACAATCGAACCTGATTATAGGAAAACATAGTGAAGCAATCAATATAACAAAAAAATCGATACAACACAAAGAGAGTTATCACTGCATAAATTTTGACTCATTGTACAATGATGCAGGTTGAATCAGGTCACCACGAAATAGACAAAAGGTTTACTTCAGTTTACTCTTGCTCTTGATAGGTATGTCATCCTCTTGATTTATTTTTCATTTGCTTTTAACAATGAAATTTCATACCTATGATTTACTTCCCTCGGTTGGACAGTGAGGAATTTAACCCCCTCTATGCCAGCAGGAATCTTTGGTTTCTTTTCTGTCTGGGTTGTTTTGCTGCTACATTAGATGAAGAAGGTGTCAAAACTATCAATTCGCTTAATGCTTGCTTTATTCAAAATTCCTTTCTTAACTTATTGCTTTTGTCAAGTCGAGAGTAAAGTTTACCTGTGCATTATGTATTTTGGAGTTTGCTCTTTTTAGGGTAACTTTAATGAGTAGAAACGGAATATAAAACATTTATTAGTGTTTTAAGAAATGAAACCATCGTTTGTCAAATATGTACATATATTTATAAGTTTCAGTTCATGCATGGCAAATTGCGTTGTTATGCTACTTCTTCACACTCAGTGCATTATTAATTTTTGTTTGTTCTTTCATGAAGCTGATGTAGTACATAGATCAAATCATTTCTTTGTTCTTTTCTTTGTAATATGAAAGCATGATTATATCCCTACTACAAGCCACTTTTGGAAATCGCTTTTATTTTGGGGTCTGCTGGGCCTGCTGGGATATCTGATGCCAATTTTTGCTACGGTGCACTGCTGGGGATAACTTTTGTTTTCTCCAGCCTATTTGGTATTATGTATTATTATGTAAGTTCAATAGGTATGAACCATGGTAAGATTCAAATTTTATTGTTGTCAAGTTGATTTCTTCTATATGGGGGCTTTTGTATTCTTTTCCATATACCAGAATCTAGGTCCATTGGCACCGCGTAAGAGTGCCAAAGGAAACTATTATATATACAAAGACTGTATTTGTATTTTACCAAGTGTTAGATTCCTGAGGTAACATGTCCTTTTATGTTTTTTCCCAATTAATATATATATATATATATATATATATATATATATATATATATATATATATATATATATTTGCTTTTATTACAAAAGAAGAACATAGGCAACCCAGCATTCTTTTTTTTTCTTTTCCAATTTTGAAGAGAAATAATCAATGTGAGTGCACGAAATGACAAATACCTCTGCAAGCCTAGCAAATTAAGCTAACAATGAAAACATAGAAAACAAAAAAAGAAAAGAAAACAAAAGCATGCTCCATAAATATAATTGAATTTCTTTATGCTGCACTTAGCCTAGTCAACAAGAATAGAAAGATAAGGCACCATGGAGGTAAGTGTGGTGGTGGTGTAAATGGTGGCGGTGATTAGTTCTCTCCTTCTCGATCAAGCCCCGGAGATGGTGAAAATGGTCGACAGAGCACGGAAGCTTGAGGGGGCCGGCGGCATCGTATCCATAGGCATCAAGAGTTCTTTCAAGAAGTGCCTTGAATACGGGATGGTGAAGATATGAGATGGGAATCATGAATCTTTGAAATTCTTCATCTTCCATCCCTAACCTAACTTTTAGCCAACCTTTTTTCACCTTCATCATCTTCTGCTCATGCATAAGATTCTTCATTTTAATTTCTTTGAGATTGGAAGAATGTATGAATTTAAGGGGTCACTTTATTTTGTGAAAGCTTTGTGTGGGTTCTTGTACATGGCAATGGCTATATATATAGATGAATAAAATTGTTTAAGGATTTGACTTTAATTAGGATTTTCTACTTGCTATTTTATATTAATTAAAATGTTTACAAATTAATAATACACTTGTCTTTTTAATATCAATAAATAAAAAAAATCAACTTTTAGATGCTCACTACAAGCAATCACAAAACTCTATCATCCAAATGGATGATTTGATATTATTCTAAAGGGTAACATCATTAACCCTCAAATTTGTGACACGTATCGCAATCTTGAGATCAAGAATACTATTTTTAAGGGTAGCATCAAATAAAGCCGTCCACACAATTGTTATTGTTTCTCTTTTGAGTTTCTATAATATTTCGATCACATATAGATGGTGTCTCAAAAGTAAAGCAAATGTTCTTTTAAATAAAGAATTAAAAATTGATATTCAAAACTCTTGTTTTCACTATATAAATAGGTATTATATATAAGTTGCCCCTTGGAGCCATTGTGTGGAGCAAATTATTATATTGGGGCATTTTATTTGACCATGACAAAATAGAAAGATCATAATTTACATCTTATGTGTTTCATTAATTAATTAGTTGTGATTGTTTTAGTCCATCTTAAAGACAAATTTTAAATAAACAAGTATCTCAAATCAAAATATTTAAAATATTGGGTGATTTTGTGTTATCTTAAAGCAAATTAATAAAATATATGAAGAAATAATTTTCCTACTTCTCATATTCGCTCTTGTGATAAGTTTTTTTGCATCTTAACCTTCAAGCATCTACTAAAATCAAACGTTAAAAATTAAAAATATTATATATCAAAATCTTGATCAAACAAAAAATATATTTTTAAATTTGCTCAGTCGCAGCGGCCCAAGACTTGGGCATATAGAACGAATGTATAAAAATTGAACAATTATATTAAATCCTAAAATTCAAGTTGTGCAAGGTCCATTCCAAGATCAACCTTTAATTGCAAGTAGGCATTTGAAAATGGCTCTACAGACATCTTTATATTTGTTTCCTCCTTGGAAAATATGATTATGTCACCACTCTCGATTGACTTTATATGATCCTCGACTATGGGTTGTTTATCCATAAAATCGGATTCTTAGAATGCATTGAAAGGCCAATTCAATTATTATTCCAATGTATGGTACGTGTTCTCATCCATAACTGTATAAAAGATAAATTATAGATTTGAATATTAAAAAAATATATGCATCAAGTGAAGTTCATAATTTCGACCATTTCACTATAGTAAAATGAAGACCGAAGAAGACATGACTCAAAGTTATATACAAAGCTATGGAGTTCAAAGAGGTTAACGAAGATAATATGATCGAAAAAAGTTCTTGGGGAAGACTGGCCAATGTGGGCGACTCGACTTGATTCTTTCTATTGTTCATGTAGACTATCATAATTCATTGATATTAAAGGCTTACTGGTAGTTGTATGCCTTGATTGGCTTTCAATAGCTTTAAATGACCACAAAATCCTTCAATTAGGTTTGCTATAATATGCCAACTTTTAAATTTGGTGCATTTTAATTTATCTATTAAAAATCTCAACATGGGAATTAAATTAATTCACGTACAATAACTACTGGTTTAGGGTATATATATATTGTATTAATAGCTGGAAAATAAGTAAGATATCCTTAGAATATATTTTGATATATAAATAATACACATGTAATCTAAGTAATATTTTTCTTTACCGAGGAAAAGGGAAAATTCTGTACGGTTGCTTATACAGATTTTTGGTTCTTTATTTGTCTATATTCGGTCGTATAGAATAATTTTTTTTTTTCATAATTCATTTACTTCTCGTTGGAGTGCTGACGTGATCTTCGATTGAAATTGAGAATTCTGGCAAACGACAAACTAAATATTCACCATTTGCTTTGTTTTTCGCACTAAAACAAAACTTTGACTAGTTAGATGATCAAAATACTATATGGTTCAACTAACAAGACCAATTTTACTTATTTCCCTATCTTTATATGCCATAATCACATTTAATATCAAAATTAATTTTTTAATTGATTTAAAATCTCTCATTATTATTTGTGTATTGATGATAAATAATTTGCATGCACATACAAAAACCTTTATGTGTAGTTTTGTGGGTACCCGTGTCCAAAATATATTGTTTAAAACGTGCTAAATCAAGCAATATCTAACCATGGAGACTTTATTAATAAATGAGTGCTTAAATAAACCAAGAAAGTCCTCCTAACACGAAAGACAATAATTAATTAGTGGAATATATATAAAAATACACCTACAGAGACCAGCCACTAGGTAAGTTATCTCATTTATAATATTGTCAATTGGCTACAGGAAGACGGCTATCGTTAGGTTATAAGTCATGATAGAAGATACATTACCTCTAGGGTTAGTTAGGAACTAGCTGTCTTATGACCTAACGTTGTAGATAATCATCTATAACATGCTATACTTGAAGAACGATGGCTTCATACCGAAAACACCTGCCCGCAACATTCTCTTATTCGTGACTGCTGCTCGACTAGAGCATCAGCCACTTAGGATCTATAGAGTTCCTTCTCCCCTGTTATTCAGTTTACCTCAGTTATTTCTTCTGCTACTCAGGATATTCTCAGACGACGAAGCCTCAGAGTTGATATGTAACTGTTCCTAAGCTATATGATCAGTTACTATCCTTGCTGGCCAGGACTGCAACAAGGGCTCTAATGTAGCTGCAGTGGAGTTCTCATACGCTCCAGCTCCACTGGCCAGGGTATTATTACCATAATAGTACAGTTATGATCAAGTAAAGAGTGTCCCCATTATTCATAATTTTAAAGTTGAAGACTTAGGATTTTCAGTCGCACGATAATAAATAACCTTTACATGCTACTATTTCCAACGATTTACACTTTTAAAATGATTAATTTGGTCAAATATGTTTTAACGAATGAAAAAATTATAGATTTTTTATTTAAATTTACACTAGTGAGAAACTAAAGGTAAATTTACAACTTTCATGACAAAATTAAGAGGCTGTGAAGACCCGAAATTTTGGTCAAACAAATTACGTGATACTAAGATAATATTGAAAATTTAAAATAATAGATTTACATTATTGATGGATTGAATTATATTATTCAATCTTGTGGACTTTTAATCACCTATTTAAGTTTATAACTTATTAAAGTTTGTGTATGAGATAATACCTAGGTTATACGATT
Source organism: Haberlea rhodopensis (assembly GCA_907163345.1). Taxonomy (NCBI): domain Eukaryota; kingdom Viridiplantae; phylum Streptophyta; class Magnoliopsida; order Lamiales; family Gesneriaceae; genus Haberlea; species Haberlea rhodopensis. The sequence continues at coordinate 354,480 of CAJQUN010000071.1, forward strand.
TAGCTTGTAAACTTTTAAATGATTTAAAGTTGTAGATAATTAAGAAATCATTGAAAATAATATTAATAATAATAACCAATCTTAAATCTTGCAATGAATAGATAAAAGTTATACACTATAATTCATACACTAATCCTACATAAAAAGGCACCCAGTGAGGCTCCATTTTGAAAGTACGTAATTAAACCATTCAATGTCTTGACCATCAACTTAATTACACATCAACCATCATTAAGCCATTACTCAATCACAAAACAACATTTTGGGATTTTTCTTGACCAAAATGGTCATGTTTGTCATCCAAAATCCCCCACCTTCACATACACCATTCAATGACAAACCATTTCATGACAAGTGATCTCATTCACCTCCACAACTATGTGTCCCTAATTCTTGCCCTCTAAATTAAGTGCATTGACAACTCATACCCATCAACTTAATTGTACAACCCAAACATTGTCACCATTCAATCCCATTCAACCACCATTCAATCCCATTCAATCCAATATAATGATATTTAATGTCTTACTTAAATCATGTCATTAGATTGCCAAAGTTTTGTAATTGTCAATAAATTCTTCTACAATACCCATTGATGACTACATTCATTACTTGCTCAAATTATGAAATGTGATGACCACTCATTTTGCCTATTCAAGTGCATTTTTTCAATATTGATTAGTCATTCATCTCCTTGCTAAAATCATAAAACTAAATGGCTAGGATTTATGATCATCTTAAATGTCTAAAGGTGGTGACCCCATATGTTTATCCCATTGATGATCCCAACTCATGCCACTCAATCCACCCCACTTGATTGCCTCCCAATCCTACTTAAGTCTTGCCAATTAGGAGCCAAAGTAGTGGATTTAAATTGTAGTACACCTCCCTATATTAAAATCACACTATACCATGACAAAAAAATATTATTCTACACTTAGCATTTTTTGAAAATGTCACTCACATCACACACGCACATTTCGAAACTTTCAAGGAAGAAAGGAAGGGATTTTCATCATTTCTCAACCCGGATCTCATCTCAACATGCTTCGATTATCCAACGACGGTAAGTGGGTTTTTGCTACAATTACCATTTTGTTTTCAAAACTATATATATGTTTAAACTTTCGATTGAACATCAAATATGAATATTATATTTTAGATCTCACAAGTATGTGACATGATTATGAACGAAAGGACTTTGCGGAGCAAAGTGCTACTTGAGTAGGAGCCACCTCTTGAATCCAATGAGCAAAGTGCTACGTGTAAGGGGGCCACCTCTTGAACCTTTGGGGCAAAGTGCCACGTATATGGGAGACACCTCTTGAATCGGCGGAGCAAAGTGCTATGCACACGGGAGTCACCTCTTGAATCCAATAAGTCGTTATGAGAATATGTGGAAGATATGTGTTTATGAGTAAGATATGTGTTTATATGCCAAGATCTATGTGATTTGATAAATATATATTTAAAGGATTTTTGCTATGAATATATGTATATTTTTACCATGTTCAATCGACCCCTACTTGCTGGGTGTTTTTCCCAACACTCACCCCCCTTACCTCCCCTCCCAGACAAAGACGAAAAGAAGAGATCAATGAAGAAAAACAAGAACAATTTTGGAGATAATGATCCATGAAGAACCTTCAAGAAAATTTATTTGTTTTATTTACACTTCCGCATCTTTGATTTAATCCGAGACGATTGTATTTTGTAATATCAATTGTAATGACAATTTATTGATTTTGGAATAAATAGACTGGTTTTATCGTAGATCTGTACATGAGGCTTCTTGTATTCGAATTTCATATTTGGATTCAACGACGGTATCACGCGCTCCGGTCTCGGGGCGTGACATAGGCTATAAAGTTATCCCATAGTATAAATATACACAACCATAAAAATAAATTTAAATAATATAAAAAAATGAAAATTTCAAAAATATTCCCATAAATTGGTCTAGATAGGGTTTTGCCCTTGTAATTAATAAAAAAATAAAAAAATTGGTCTAATGTAGTAAATTGGTCTTTCTGTACATTTAGTACAATTTACATGGGATTGCTGACACATTACACCAGATATTGCTGACATGTCAATCGTTATGTCAGTACTTCGCAAAATTCAAACTAGTTGTTTAAAAAAACTGTCATTAACCAAATTTTGACCAATTATAAGACCAAAAGTACGAGGTGGTCACACATACCCTCTTAGGCTCCACCATTATCACTACTGCACATATGCAAAAATTATCTTGTACTTAACTATATAAATTACAAAAAATATGACTTGTTTCAAAGATTAAAAGAAAGAAAATGGAAAATTGTAATATGGTTATGTATGTTGGTCTCATTGTAATTTTGGTCATACAAGTATTTAAAATTCAGTCTTAATCCGCAAAATGAAAAAATATAGGAGTAAGATAAATTTGACAACATAGTGGACCAAAACCGTAAGAGATGTACATGACAAATGTTGCAAGTTTCCACTCAACATATTGCGAAGAAATAGCATGGGTGTGAAGATGAGAGTTTTAAAATATTAATAATAAAATTCACCTTTTACATTATTTTCGGTATATAACTAATGGCTATAAACCATGTCTATATATCATCATAGTATAATAACGTACGAAGAAAAAAGATCGATTAATTTATACATAAAAATATTTTATGAGTAGTAGTACATTTGGGTATACTCATTGGGATGACTATGGCCAAGTGACTGGTGGTAAGAGTAGTTATTGAGGAAACTACTTACATATACCGATGTGACGTATGGTAGACATGGTCACACTCACACATGAAAGTGTGGAATAAATCCTTGTTAGTTCCGGACCTTATCGATGAGATTTTAAAGATGACAAAACAGTTCAGACCGGATCGATAGAAATCAGATTGACCAGATCAATCGGACTCAACAGAGCAAGATGGCAAAGCATTTCAGACCGGATCGATGGAAACTAGGCATACCAGATCGATCGGACATATCAGAGCAAACTGATAAAGAATAGTACATATCAGACCGGATCGATGGATTCCAGAATGACAAGATCGATGCTTCAGATCGATCTCAACCTTTATCAGATCAGAGCAGTCAAGGATACATAAAGGATGGCTTCTCAGTCCGAATCATCAACGGATATTTATTGCAGCATTTAATGCTGCAATTAATGCTACAAAGGACCAAAGACTGAAGATTGCCATAATAGGTAAGAAGACAAAGAAGAGCTTACCTGACGGTCGCCGAAAGCATATACCAGAACGGCAAGTATCCTGAAGAAGAAGACTGTAGCTTTCTCAGAGTCTAAAAAGAGTCATAGCTGCACATTAAGGGAAACAATGCCGTTGCCACCTTCAACTATAAAAGGATGCAACAAACAGATGCAAAAGTCTCTTTCGACTCTTGACTCCACAACTCACGCTGATCAATTGAAAAATATACAAGAAAGCTAAACAGCACACGCTTACAAAGTACAGAAGCTTTCGAGCTGAAGTTATTCATTTAAGCGCAATTACTTTGTAACATTTGATCATTGTAGGATCACTGTGCGCATTGTGTATTGAAAAATAGAAGTGAGCAACATTTTGTAACTGTCAGACAGAGTGTGTCTGAGCAGGTTGAGTGACTAGGAGTTTCAGACTGGTAGTGAGGTAAATCCAGCCTGAATCGGGTTTGTACAACAGGATTGTATAAATCAAAGTCTTCTAGTATAAACCTTCCTTAATTGGAAGAAGGGGAGACGTAGAAGGATTACACCACCTTCGAACTTCCAGAAACATATCCTGTGTCTTATCATTCTGCACTTAGCCATCGAGCTGTTCTTACTTATACAAGAGCAGACCGTTTCCGCACTTACTTATTAGTGGTCTGTTCTGTTCAAAGAGTTGATTAAGTAACAGATTTCTTTCACTAATCAGAAAGAAATCACAAGGGATAAACTTTGTAAGGAGTGTTCATTCACCCCCCCCCCCCCCCCCCCCCCTCTAAACACTCCGGACCGATCCTAACAAGTGGTATCAGGGCAGGTCATCTTAATCAGCACAAAGAATATTAAGCTGATGGCATCATTCAACAAAATCCCCATGTTCTCAAAAGAAGATTATGATGACTGGAGAATCAGAATGCAAGCTCACCTGGCAGCTCAGGATGACGACATGTGGTTCGTCATCACCGATGGACCAATGAAGATCCTAAAAATAAATACAGCAGTCGCCACTACCAGTGGAGAACCACAAATGGTAGAAAAAGACAGATCCCTCTGGACGAATGAGGATAGAAAGAAAGCAAACCTCGACAATGTGGCCAAAGACATCTTGTTCAAAACTTTGGACAAGAACATGTTCAGCAAAATCAAAATGTGCTCTACTGCCAAAGAAATTTGGGAGAAGATAGCACAGCTATGTGAAGGCAACGACCAGACCAAAGAAAACAAGTTAACTGTGGCTCTTCAAAGATTTGAGAGCATAAAGATGAAAAGTGGTGAAACTCTAAATGAGTTTGATGAAAGAGTCACCAGCATCATAAATGAACTGAATGGTCTGGGGAAGGAATATTCTAACAGAGAGATCGCTCTGAAAGTAATGAGAGCTCTGCCAAAGGAATGGGATGTAAAGACCATTGCCATGAGGGAATCAAAAGACCTTAACAAGGTTGAACTTCATGATCTGTTTGCAGACCTCAAGGCCTATGAGTTTGAACTAATAAGCAGAGGTGAAGCAGAGCCATTCATCTCTCAACCCAACAAGGCCCTGGCAGCCATCCCAGACCAGATCGCTTCAACATCAGACCGATCTGCTGAACAGATGAGTAACGATGCTATGTCATTATTTATAAAGAAATTCGGTAAATTTATGTCTAAAAATAAGAGGAACTTCAAACCCTCTCATCATTATAAATCAAGAAAAGATGATACTGTTAACGATCAGGCTTGCTACAATTGTGGTAAGACCGGACACTTTATTGCAAATTGCACCAGACCGAAGAAAGAAGAAAGGAAAGAGAAGCATCGTGATGATAGAAAGAAGAAGCACCACAAAGACCGCAAGAATCATGGAAAATCCCAAAAAGTCTTAGTTGCTGAGGAAGGAAACAGCAAATGGGCTCAGACTGATTCCGATTCAGACAGCTCTGAATATTCTTCCAGCGAAAGCGAAGAAGAGGTTCAATGTCTGATGGCAGATGAAGAAATGAGTCAGACAGATGAGGTATTTGAATTTGAATCAAATGATTTTACACGAGAAGAGCTCATGTCCGCACTGCAAGACATGGCAAATGATTATAGGATCTTAGCTGAATCATTTGAGAAGAATAAAGCCAAAATCAGTACTCAAATGGATGAGCACAACAAACCAAGCTGCTCTGAGCAGGGTGAGTGCAAAAATCTCCAGATCGAGCTGAATAAGCTGAAAATCTCTTATGATCAGCTCCATGAAGAAAATAAGAGAATTAGCACACAAAATGCTAAGCTCTCACATATATTCAAAACATGGACAAAATCCAGAACATCATTGGAAGAATTACAAGAAGCTCAAAGAAATGTCGGTGATTTCACCGGCATAGGCTTTGACACCAAAGAATGCACCAAAGATGAGTCTGAGCTGTTGCTGGTAAAGAATCAAGTCAAACAAATGACATTTGTTAAATCCAGCACAGTATATGAAACTGAAGCACCTAAGATTCAAACAGGAGTCTCTTACGTAAATCAAAATTTGAGAAAAGGGATTGGTTATGTCGACCAAGCCAACGATAAGGCACCAGCAAGATTTGTGTTTGTGAGACCAAATTCAAAAATGCAAGATCGAAGGCAAGGAAGACAATACAATTACTATAACTCAAAACCGATTCAACGAAGATATAGACTACCTTATGAAAATCAAAGGTTTTCACAGCGCACACATTATCACACACAACATCGAAACAGACCAGCACATAGCACACCCTACACACACAAGCCACTAAAGCTGATACAGGTGTGGGTTCCCAAAGGGCTAATCCGTTCTGGACCCAAATAGGATTGGGTACCAACAATAAATATGTGTGATGACAGGTACAGAAGAATCTCGCATCAGATTGGTACTTGGACAGCGGGTGCTCTCGTCACATGACTGGAAACATCAAGCTGCTGTCTGAAGTCACAGAATGCACTGGACCCAAAATCATCTTCGGAGATAACTCAAAGGGTAAGACCGTGGGCAAGGGTAAGATTGTCCATGGTAACATTATTATCAATGATGTGCTGTTAGTTGAAAATCTGTGCTATAATCTGATTAGTATCAGTCAACTCTGTGATAATGGTTATGCTGTAGAATTTCATAAACACACTTGCACTGTTAAATCATCAGACGGTATAACCATGCTCGTAGGAATCAGGAATGGAAACACATATAAGATTAACTGGAATCATGCTCAACCTGATAATCCTACTTGCTTCATCGCTAACAATGATAATAAACACTGGCTATGGCATAAGCGCTTGAATCATATCAACTTTAAGACCATTGCTAGCCTGTGTAAACATGATTTAGTTATCGGTCTGCCCAAGATCGACTTTGCTAAGGATAAGATCTGCGAAGCTTGCCAAATGGGCAAACAGATCAGATCATCCTTCAAAAACAAGAATGCCAAATCCTCCTCCCGCTGTTTAGAATTACTGCATATGGACTTGTTTGGTCCTATACCAATAACAAGTTTAGGGGGAATGCGGTATACTCTTGTTGTTATTGATGATTATTCACGCTTTACATGGACTATATTTCTGAGCAGTAAAGATCAGACCGGTCCGAAGTTGATCAAGCTGCTGAAACGCACTCAGAACGAGAAATCATCCAGCATAGACAGGATTCGAAGTGACAAAGGCACTGAGTTTTCAAATCAGAATCTTGAATCCTTTCTAGAAGATCATGGAATCAAGCATGAGTTTTCAGCCGCCAGAACTCCTCAACAGAATGGAGTTGCAGAACGAAGAAACAGAACGCTCAAGGAAGCAGCAAGAACAATGCTTGCTGATTCTGGAATCTCTCAAAAGTTCTGGGCAGAAGCTGTAAATACTGCTTGCTACACTCAAAACCGATCTATGATTAACAAGAAGCTGAATCTCACTCCATATGAAATATGGACTGGTAACAGACCATCTGTTTCTCACTTTAATGTATTTGGCTGTAAATGCTTCGTTCACAACAATGGTAAGAGTCATCTTACAGCATTTGAAGCTAAGTCAGATAATGGTATATTCTTAGGATATTCATCAATTAGCAAAGCTTATCGAGTGTTTAATAATCGAACTTTAACTGTAGAAGAATCTGTTCATATAGTTTTTGATGAATCATTATGTGTTGAGGGCAACAAAGATTCAATTCAAAATCAGATGGAAAGTATCCATCTCGAAGCTAACAGTGATGATGAGATTGTAGCTAACAGGTCAAGAGACAATCCACCAGAACCAGAAGTGCCAGACAGACCGGATCAGGCCATTGAAGCTTCTTCAGATCGAGCTGATCCAGATGCTCCTGACTCAAATATTAAAGTAGATGCAGATCATGCTGCTACTATTATTCCGACCGAACCAGACAATCCAGAGTCAAGCTATCGATGGACTAAGAAGCATCCACCTAATCTAGTGATTGGTCGTCCTTCTGCACCGATTAGAACCAGAGGACAGATGATGGATGAGTTCACTCATGCTGCTTTCATCTCAACTCTGGAACCCAAGAAGATCGATGAAGCTCTGACTGATTTCAACTGGATTAAAGCAATGCAAGAAGAGCTTAATCAATTCGAACAAAATCAAGTTTGGAGTCTAACTCCCAGACCAAGCGATCTGCCTGTTATTGGAACCAGATGGGTTTTCAGAAATAAGCTAGACGCCGATGGAACTGTGGTTAGAAACAAAGCCAGACTGGTGGCACAGGGATTCAGACAAGAAGAAGGAATCGACTTCGATGAATCATTTGCACCAGTCGCCAGACTTGAAGCAATCCGAATCTTTCTTGCATATGCTGCCTTTAAAGACTTCAAAGTATATCAGATGGACGTCAAGAGCGCCTTTCTTAATGGAAAGCTTCAGGAAGAAGTCTACATTGAGCAACCACCTGGATTTCAGAACCATTCGTATCCTAATCATGTATACCTACTGAATAAAGCAGTGTATGGTCTGAAACAAGCTCCAAGAGCCTGGTATGACACTCTATCTCAATTTCTGCTGAACCATGATTTTCAGATCGGTTCAGTAGATAAAACTCTCTTTAAATTCATTAAGGGGGAACATACCATATTAGTTCAAATTTATGTTGATGACATAATCTTTGGGTCAACTAACCCCAAATTGTGCGAGAAATTTTCTAAGTTAATGCAGGGACAGTTCGAGATGAGCATGATGGGAGAATTGTCATTCTTTCTGGGTCTTCAAGTAAAACAGCTCAACAATGGCATTTTCATCAATCAGACCAAGTATACCAAAGAGCTCCTCAAGAGATTTGGAATGGAAACATGCTCAACTGCATCAACTCCAATGAGTCCAACAATCAAGTTAGACAAGGACGAAGGGGGGAACGGCAGTTGAAGTAACCATGTATAGAGGACTCATCGGATCGCTATTGTATCTTACAGCGAGCCGGCCCGATATTATGTTTTCAGTCTGTATGTGCGCCAGATTTCAGACAGAACCAAAGCAATCACATTTCATTGCTGCCAAGCGTATTCTGAAATACTTAAAAGGATCTCAGAACGTTGGTCTTTGGTACTCCAAAGATTCAAACTTCAGCTTGATCGGATATTCAGACGCAGACTACGCTGGGTGTAAGATCGATCGTAAAAGCACCAGTGGAACATGTCAATTTCTAGGTGAAAGATTGATCTCTTGGTTCAGTAAGAAGCAGACATCTATTGCCACATCCACAGCTGAGGCAGAATACATAGCCGCTGGAAGCTGTTGCGCTCAAATGCTCTGGATTCAACACCAGCTCAAAGACTACGGCATTCAAGCTGTTGACTCTCCGATATTTTGCGACAACACAAGTGCAATCGCTATAACGTATAATCCAGTTTTGCACTCTCGAACAAAGCACATTGATATTCGACATCATTTTATTCGAGATCATGTTGGCAAAAAGGAAATTCGGATCGAACACATTTCAACAGAGCAGCAAGCAGCAGACATCTTCACCAAACCACTTCCTGAGGCTAAGTTTAATTATTTCCGTCAAATTCTTGGTTTAATTGACTTATCTTAATTAGTTTAGATGTTTTTATTCTTTTCGCTCTTAAAGATTTTTGTCACTACAGATCGATAATACAATGTTCAGAAAGACACAGACCGTCCGAACTTTCAGACCGATACTTGTCAGTCTGATTTTATCCTATGATCTGTTTGGACAATTATTTGTTTTTTTTTTTAAAAAAAAAAAAAAAAAACAAAACAGCCCGGACTGATTAACCTTTTTAACTAGTTGTACTTTAACCGCCTTATCTTTCTTCATCCTGACCGTTTATTTTGAATAATTTATTTCTCAGTCTTGGAGATAAAGACACGTGTCTTCTCTCTCCTATTTAGCGGGCTGAACAATTCATACTTTTTCACTTTTCACAGTTTACCGCTTTCTACCTTCTTACTCTCCTACTCTCTTACTCTTCGCACCTTCTTTAAACTTCTTTCATATGGCTACCATCACTCATAACTCACTCTCCGTTGAGTTTGATGACATCTACAGGGGAGAAGATGCTGCGATGGTGTCCATTTTTAGAGCCCTGGAATCATCTGGTTTACGGAATTTTTTGGAGTGCGGATCCGTTGTTTATGAACCAGAAATCCGCGAGCTGTTCGCCAACGCCGTCTCCCGGAAGTCATCCATCTCTACAACTGTCAAGGGCAAATCTTTCGAGATCTCGCCAACAACAATGGCCAAGACCTTTGGCCTCCCCAGTTCCGGCCTGACAGAGTTCGGACAGACTCCTCCAGCATCTCTCTTAGATCTTCAGGGGAAGATTTCTATTTCTGGCCACCGATTGCAACCCTCATTTAAGAAGAAGGAAATGCTCTTCCATTTCCAGGTGCTGTGCGAAGTGGTAGCCAAGCCACTTTTGGGTAAAGCAGGAAGCTTCGATGCTGTAACCGCCGAGAAGTTCAGGGCTATGGCAGCTATTGTATCTGGACAGAAGATAAACAGGTCCATGATTTTGTTTGGAGTACTGCTGGAAACGGTGATTGCATCCAAGCACGCCGTATGCTTTGCTGTTCCTCTCAGCAAGCTCTTGGAGTCCTTAGGCCTCGAGCTGAGCAAGCCGTCTGCTCTCCGCCCCTTTAAGGTCCTTAACTCCAAAGGGCTTGCACTGCTGAAGTCCAAGAGTGCTCCGCCTACTCCTACAACTCTGGTCTCAGTCAAGATTGAGAAGGACGAGGAACAAGCTGATGTGCGCAAACCTCGGGTCAAGCGGAAGCTGACCATTCAGACTGACTCCGAAGAAACCCAGTCTGCTCACTCATCCCCAACCAAGCCACTTCCCAAAAAACCCCGAACCCAGATTACCAAACCAACCAGACATCTACCTCCACCCATACTGCCACCCACTAAAGCAACCCCTGCACTTCAACCCCCCACTCAGCCTTCACAAGCCTCAACCCCTGCACCCAAAGTCACCCTTAGAATTCCCTCTGCCAATCCCGTGGTCAAAGGGATAGTTATCACTGAGTTGGGTGACTATACCCAATCAGGGATTAAGTCCCCTTCCTCCACCGGCAAGGGAAAAGCCATTCTCACAGAACCCATCTCTTCTAAACCCAAATCTGCTGCACAGACTGCCATCGACATCGCTATGGAGGATGTTGATGAGAAGCTAGCTGAACTCCTTGTGGTCTTTGATGAATATGTCCAGTACCGGACTGTCAACCACATTGATATGTTCTACGGAAAGTTGCACAGACTGAAAAAGATGGAAGACGAGGTTCTGAGAGGCACAGAAACTGATGATGTTCGACTTGCGGTGCAGCGCAGAGAGTTATTTACGGCAAAACACAGATTCAGACTGGCCAATCTGCTTTTCACTGCCAAAAAGAAGAACTTCGATCCGCTTGCTCCTACTGCCAGAGATGATGGGGCTGTGATTGCTCAACTTGAGATGGATATTCATGCTCTATCCCTAGCTGTCCGCTTTCAACGACAGATGCTAGGTATCTCCACTCCAGCCACAAGCCCAGATCATCCTTCTGTCAGCAAGACTCTGGCAGAACCTTTTATCGAGGTTATTCCTTCTGCTGAAGCAAAACAGACAGAAGATCAGCCTGCAGAACTCGTACCAGAACAGACAGCGGAGCAGCCATTGCCTAATGCTCCGTCTGCAACAGATGATGAATCAATGAATGTTCTGTTGGATTCTCCGACAACATCTATTCCATTGAAGTCATCAGCCTCCCTTGCTCAAAACAGTCCAGCTGAAGCATGTGCAACAACTGAAGTACCAGACCTCCTCGATCCGGATTTGGTGGTATCTACAGTGGTTGCGGCTCTCCAAGATGAGGAACCTTCCAGTCCCCACTCTCCTCCGGGACAATCAGATGAAGATTTGGCATTCATTCATAGTTTTTCTTCGGATCTGGTCACTCTGATCCGATCCGAAATTCATCAAGCTGCCATTTCTTCCATCGTGCCGATTGCTGAAGCAGATGCTCCTGCTATGTCATCATCAGATCACTCTCCCAGCCAGCTATCTGATGCACCTCCATCCCTGGCACGGACTATCCAGCACTTTTCTGATAACTGTCTGTCATTAACTCAACGAATTCTCGAAGTTCATCAAAGTCAAAGAGTCACAACTTTGGACTTTAATTCTTTCAAAGAGAAAATGACTGCCAGTATCGGAAGCCTCCAGCGCGGCATCAACGATCTGTTTTCTCAACAAGCCTCCTACAAGAACAGTCTGAGGAAAGAGCAGGTCGAGTTAGCCACTGAAGTCAGAGCATCTGTTTCTAACTCCCTCCGCGCTCAAGACGTTCGTCTTGACGCTATCAGCGCGCAGCTAGCCCAAGTTGTTGAATTCCTTCAAGAGATTGCTGCTGACAAAAAGGGGGAAAAGAAGACAGACTTCAAGCCGCCTCCAAGCTCAAGAAGATAGCAGTCTTAGTCATTTAACTTGTCAGACTGTCTGTATTTAGGATTTCTTGATGATCAATAAAATCCTTCTTTTGATTAAGTCCTTGTTCATTTATTTTGAACTTTAATAAAGGCTTAATAATAAAAGATTGAATCGATCAAACTTAATGATGTTCATTTATTTTGAACAAAGAAGTAATCGATCCAAAAGCATTCGCTTCAGAGCTCTTATCAAGACTGGTTAAAAGACTTAGAAGCTAGGTTTTGTCATCATCAAAAAGGGGGAATTTGTTAGTTCCGGACCTTATCGATGAGATTTTAAAGATGACAAAACAGTTCAGACCGGATCGATAGAAATCAGATTGACCAGATCAATCGGACTCAACAGAGCAAGATGGCAAAGCATTTCAGACCGGATCGATGGAAACTAGGCATACCAGATCGATCGGACATATCAGAGCAAACTGATAAAGAATAGTACATATCAGACCGGATCGATGGATTCCAGAATGACAAGATCGATGCTTCAGATCGATCTCAACCTTTATCAGATCAGAGCAGTCAAGGATACATAAAGGATGGCTTCTCAGTCCGAATCATCAACGGATATTTATTGCAGCATTTAATGCTGCAATTAATGCTACAAAGGACCAAAGACTGAAGATTGCCATAATAGGTAAGAAGACAAAGAAGAGCTTACCTGACGGTCGCCGAAAGCATATACCAGAACGGCAAGTATCCTGAAGAAGAAGACTGTAGCTTTCTCAGAGTCTAAAAAGAGTCATAGCTGCACATTAAGGGAAACAATGCCGTTGCCACCTTCAACTATAAAAGGATGCAACAAACAGATGCAAAAGTCTCTTTCGACTCTTGACTCCACAACTCACGCTGATCAATTGAAAAATATACAAGAAAGCTAAACAGCACACGCTTACAAAGTACAGAAGCTTTCGAGCTGAAGTTATTCATTTAAGCGCAATTACTTTGTAACATTTGATCATTGTAGGATCACTGTGCGCATTGTGTATTGAAAAATAGAAGTGAGCAACATTTTGTAACTGTCAGACAGAGTGTGTCTGAGCAGGTTGAGTGAGCAGGTTGAGTGACTGGTAGTGAGGTAAATCCAGCCTGAATCGGGTTTGTACAACAGGATTGTATAAATCAAAGTCTTCTAGTATAAACCTTCCTTAATTGGAAGAAGGGGAGACGTAGAAGGATTACACCACCTTCGAACTTCCAGAAACATATCCTGTGTCTTATCATTCTGCACTTAGCCATCGAGCTGTTCTTACTTATACAAGAGCAGACCGTTTCCGCACTTACTTATTAGTGGTCTGTTCTGTTCAAAGAGTTGATTAAGTAACAGATTTCTTTCACTAATCAGAAAGAAATCACAAGGGATAAACTTTGTAAGGAGTGTTCATTCACCCCCCCCCTCTAAACACTCCGGACCGATCCTAACAATCCTAATGGATTAAGATTGCATTGTGGTTGAGTAAGGACACCGGGATGTCCATTATGCTTTGGTGTTTTAGAGAAATATTGGGTGATGACCACTACTCTAAATGGAGGTTATGGTTTGGTATACCGGGATGGAACGTATGATACGTTGGTAGGTTTGGTATGAACCTAATGAGGCAGTGATCTGCTAGCCATGTATTGTTGCAGTGCAATAGTGTGATTGTGATAGCCATTATACTGCTCGTTGGAACCGAGTTTGGTGAATCGTAATATGATATGATGAGGGCATATGGTGGACTCTTGTAGTCACTATATTGCTTGAGGTTTGAGGCAGAAAATACCTCGCTGGGATGTATATACGTCAAATATTTTGAGGGACTTGTAATGGGACATCTCAATTTTGTTGGGGTACCAACGTGAGTGTCGACAAGTCGTTGTTGGCTCTGGTTGAGAATCCTTGCATATGAAATGCAATGGGGACGCGATCGGAATTGTGGAATATAGTTAGTGGGGTGACACTACTATATTGTTAGTATCTCTTGGAGAGATTTGGAACATACTGTCATGGAGACAGCTGGTATCGGTCGAGGGTTGATTGTGAATCAGCCATGATAAGCATTACGGGTATTGGACTGAGTGATGACTTTATATTTTTCAGTGAAACGTACAAGGAGACGTCTCTGGGGAGATGCTCGAGATTGTGGAGCACTATGATCTTAGTACAGAGCATTACCAGAATGAGTATACGTTGTGTATATGATTTTGGATTGGTAATAGTGCAAGGATGCACTATTATGAACCAGTTGTGTATTTATTGGTTCCGGGATATATTTTGGTATAAATATATCCAGGTTTTCCGAACGTGGTTCGAGGTTGGAGGGTCATGGGTTCATGACATTTTCCTTGTGAGGAAGAGGTATTCATATACCTATTGGGAATCTTTGGAAGATTCGATGAGTCGGTTTGTGTGTGTCGATGTTGGGATCACACCATTTATTGTTGGCGAGCGTGAAATAGAACTATGGGCCATTAGTGAGATATATAGAATATCTGTAATCATTGTTTAATGATTTTTGGTATGATGTCGATACATGGGGAACGGATTAGTTAATCAAGTGTGTTGATTAAGGCATTTGATAATTGTGTTTCGTTATTTTGAGAACAGGAACATCCCAGGGGATCCCGGATGAGGATGATACCATCCAGGGGGTATCATTTAAAATTCATGGCATTTACATTCTGTAAATTATGAATTGTAATATTATGATTATTGGATTGATGGTATTGGTATGCGCACCCCGTGTGGGGGCTGTCTCTGTTGGGACAGGTGAACAGGTACATCGACGGCTTTGGTGTTGAGCTCGAGCTGTTGATTGGAGGTACTTCCAGGATCGAGGTACCAGAGCTGGTATTGAGTATGATATCTATACATTAGATACACATATGCTTATTTGATGCTCGCATGTGAGCACTATTATGTGTATATGGTTTGTATAAAAAGGCAAAGGTCTTTCTCTTTTCATTTATGTGTTGCATGCAATTAATTAGGAATTGCAAAATGAATTGAGAACGTGTTAGTGTATTACAAGAGTGCATGATATGTTAAATGGACTTGGTTGGGAAAAGATAGCTTTTTAATGAAATGATGCAATGAATTTTATAGATGGTATTTTATGACATGGTTGCATGTAGTCTTTCCCCCTGATAACATGATTGTATATACTAATTGTATGGGTTAATACACTACTAATGGGTTAAGGGCACGAGGTCCTTACATTATCAATGTGTAATATTATACTGTTATTGCGTTAACGATGTTATTGTTGTGGAAGCATGCACATATTTTGGATTAATAAGTGATTAATCACTTGTTGTATTGAACTGAATATAATCATGCGGGAATGAGATGAATAACATGTACCGTCACGGGTTAACAAGGATATTATGATTGTCACGGGTTGACATGTACCTTCTCAGATTAACGAGATATTTTATGATGATATTGTATGGCGGGTGATGGGTGACTTATGCCACCGTTACAATGAGGAATACAGATGTATATATTGAGATATATGATTTGGCTTAAAGCATATACTTCTTATTGCCAATCAGGTGTTTCCTTTCAATTTTTCATGTGTTTCTCTTTTCTAATTCGTTAGGATTAGCTACGATTGCATCTTTAGCAGGTGGACAGTTTTTCCCGTTCTCTTAGCTTACTCTGCCACCTTCTTGATATGGAAACTAGGGTTGATCTTTCATATTCAAAGTCTGATTTTCCTGGAAAATTTCTGATGAAATTCAATAAACACAACAATTTTCTGTCATTATTTTTGGTTCGTATTGGTGGCATGTAAGGATTTTTCTTTTGTCCATTTTCTCATTACTTGTCATAGTTATTGTATAAACCAAGATATTACGATTGTTGCGAGAATAACGTTAGGTTGATGAGGCTCTTTTCTTTCCAATAACCTTATGGGACAATCACATGATTGTATCAAAGAGCCATCTGATTTTTTCAGATGAGTTGGCATTGGCATTGATTGGCATTGAACAGAAATGACCAGGAGATAGAGAATGCTATGAGATTATTGTATCTCTCAAAGCAAAGATTGCAATATTTAAGAGATAGTGGGTGAGATTCTCTATTTAATGAAGTCTCTTCTTTTTGTTCTGCTCATGAAATTGTAACCCCGACATGGATGAAAAGTTTGTAGCTCCTGGGCGTCCAAGACGGAGAACTCAAGAAAAGACCAATTTGGTTTATTTTCGTATTGAGTTGTTTTGTGCTGTTTTGGATAAACAACTTATGGAGGCAAATACTGAATTACTTCGTTGCGTGGGATGTATTAATCCTATGGCCTCATTCTCTGCTTTCAACAAGGAAAAGGTCATTAGTTTTGCTCGATTATATCCCAATGAGTTTTTCGCATATGATCTCTTGTTACTTGATAATCAGCTCGACGTATATCATTGATTTGCGTACGAGGTATCGAATTTTCAGCAACTGATGGAATTGCAGATCTTGCTAAGAAAATGATGGAAACAAGAAGACACATAATCTACCCATTTGTTTATATGCTTGTTATTTTGTATTAACCTTGCCGATTGCTACTGCAAGCGTAGAGATAGCATTTTCCGAGATGAATATTGTTAAAAACCAATTACATAGCCGAATGGGAGATGAATAACTTAATGCTTGCTTGGTTACATATATTGAAAAAAGAAGTTTTTGATGGGATCGACAATAAAGCTATTATGCGACGATATCAAACTATGAGCTCTCGTCGAGAATAATTATAATTGCATTGTAATTATTTATCTATAGTTACTTCAAGCGTAGCCAACGCATGAAGGCAGCGACATATACATATAGAGACTGTATTGTACCAAGTGTTCCTTTATGTTTTTCCAAATTACCATGTAATGTATGGCATTATTTCTGTGTACGAGGAAAATTTATCGAGAAAATATGTTTTGGGAGATTATATTGAAAAGTGTAATATATATATATTTGATTTTATAAATAGGCAACCGAGCATTTTTTTTTCTTTCCAATTTCGAAGAGAAACAATCAATGTGAGGGCACAAAATGACAAATACATCTCCAAGCCTACCAAATTAAGCCAACAACGAAAAAACACAGAAAAAAAAAAAATAATAATAATAAATAGCATGCTCCATAAAGAGAATTGAATTTCTTTATGCTGCACTTAGCCTACTCAACAGGCGTAGAAAGATAAGGCACCGTGGAGGTAAGTGTGGTGGTGGCGTAAATGGTGACGGTGATTAGTTCTCTCCTTCTCGATCAAGCCCCGAAGATGGTGAAAATGGTCGACAGAGCACGGAAGCTTGAGGGGGCCGGCGGCATCGTATCCATAGGCATCAAGAGTTCTTTCAAGAAGTGCCTTGAATAAGGGATGGTGAAGATATGATATGGGAATCATGGATCTTTGAAATTCTTCATCTTCCAACCCTACCCAAACTTTTAGCCACCCTTTATTCACCTTCATCATCTTCTTCTCATGCATAAGATTCTTCATTTTAATTTCTCTGAGATTGGAAGAATGTATGAGTTTAAGGGGTCACTTTATTTTGTGAAAGCTTGTGTGGGTTCATGTACATGGCAATGGCTATATATATAGATGAATAAAATTGTTTAGGGCTTTGACTTTAATTAGGATTTTCTACTTGCTATTTTATATTAATTAAAATGTTTACAAATTAATAATACACTTGTCTTTTTAATATCAATAAATCATAAAAATATAATTTTAGATGTTCACTACAATCAATCACTCATCCAAATGAATTATTTGATATCATTCCAAAGGGTAGTATCATTAACCCTCAAAATTGTGACATTTGTCGCAATCTTGAGGTCAAGAATATTATCGTTAAGGGTAGCATCAAATAAACTCGTCAACACAATTGTTATTGTTTCTCTTTTGAGTTTACAATATTATGAATAATTAATTTTTGTGTCTTCAATTTTCATCAGCCAAAGTAAAGCAATTTTCTTTTACAATAAAAAATTAAAAATAGATGTTCAAAACTCTTGTTTTCAATATATAAAATTCAAAATGTCAATTCAATAAGAAGAATGGAATATTTTATCATTAAATAGGTATTATATCTAAGTTGCCCCTTGGAGCCATCATTGTATGGATCAAATTATTATATTGGGGCATTTTATTTGAGCATGACAAATAGAAAGATCAACTTGGCTCAAACCTTACACGAATTTCCACCAAAAAAATGGTAAACAAATAACACTAACAACATTTCTTGTACCAAGAGTTTAGGCCAACCCTAAGTAACTATTTTTGTTTGAGTAATTTCCAAATTAAAAGCAATATGGGATTAGTTTTATTTACTTCATTTTAAATTTATTTAACTGACATAACCAACTATAAATTTAAAAAATTCTTATAACATTGAAAACCATAGGGAGTTGATATATAATGTCGTCGTCAAGATATTTAAAATATTTGGTGATTTTGTGTTATCTTAAAGCAAATTAATAAAATATATGAAGAAATATATATATATATATATATATATATATATATATATATATTTTACTCTTCATATCACTACTCATATTTACTACTGTGTTAAAAAAATTCATTATAACCGTCAGCATATATTAAAAACAAAGATCAAACAAACGTTAAAAATTAAAAAAATATTATATATCAAAATCTCAATCAAACAAAAATAATATTTTAGATTTTCTCAATCGCGGGCCCAGTTTTGCACATATATAACGAATGTATAAAAGTTGAACAATTAGTTTAATCCTATAATTCAAGTTGTACAAGGTCCATTTCAAGAGCAACCTTTAATTGCAAGTGGGCATGAGTTGAAAATGGCTCTACATACATCTTTATATTTGTTCCCTCCTTGGAAATTATGATTACGTAACCACTCCCGATTGACTTTATATGATCCTCGACTATGGGTTGTTTATCCATAAAATCGGATTCTTAGAATGCATTGAAAGGCCAATTCAATTATTATTCAAATGTATTGTACGTGTTCTCATCCACAACTGTATAAAAGATAAATTATAGATTTGAATATTAAAAAAATATTATAACAATACATGCGTCAAGTTGAGTTCATGATTTAAGCCATTTCACGATAGCAAAAGGAAGACCGAAGAAGACATTACTCAAAGTTATGGAATCCAAAGAGATTAATGAGGATAATATGATCAAAAAAAGTTCTTGGCGAACACTGTCGCATGTGGGCGACTCAACTTGATTCTTTCTATGGTTCGTACATGTAGTACAAAATATTATGGGCGCGTATCTTAGGAAAATAGCAAGCAAAAATATTAAATGACTTTGTATTAGAAATGTCGAGGCGAGATTTGGAATCTCTGTCCTTAAGACAATATTATCCCGCTACGATGCTAATGGTTTACTTTGGCAATTTGCCTCCCAAGATACAACGACTATGATTTGTGATAGAAGCACTCCAAATCACAAATCCTTTAAACCACAAAGGTCTAAAAACGCTCAACCATAACAATGATGAAGACTCACAAAATTACTCAAATTTTGATCTTCAAATATGATGTGAATTTCGAAATTCCATATTTAATTCAAGTGAGGGATATCTTATTTATAGTATGTCAATAGTTATGTCCAAAAAGACACCATTTGGAGGCACCATATCGCCACAAATCGCACCCTAAACGTGAATGGACACACCATTTCACAAAACAGATACAATGCTCGATCGATCGAGCGATCGAACAAGGAGCTCGATCGATCGAGCTACTATTCACATAAGGCATGAAATATCTGGCCCGCTCGATCGATTGAGCATTAATTTCTTTCACACGTTTTCCAACAATCCCCCACATGAATTAAATTAATGCATGTATGCAATTGAGCGCTTTTAACGAACTATTATGGCATCTGGAGAGATAGCTTGCGGCTTTGAATCTTCCATAGTAGTATTCAATAGGATTTACTTGACTTAAGAGTGAACTTATAGTCTTGAACTATTTACTCGTTGGTGTAAACCAAGACAATTGAACCCACGCCATAATAATTCTAACCTTCGTATTGGTTTCTTACGGTTGTGTCTGTTTCGGCCATGGACCACACTTGGTTTCATAAGTGCTTTTTATTCTTTGAAGCGGCCACACTTCGCACTTACGTAGGTGATCTCCTAGAAGAGTATCCCGCTATACTAACATATTCTTATATGTCTTAGGAATGATTAAAGGCCTTTTGTCTATCCTCGTACCCTTTTTGCAGGCTACACCCCTTAGCTTAGGAATGGGTTGGAGATTGATCTCCAAGGTGTTTATACAACCTCATAATTTAGTTGTCCCTTTTGAACCTAGATCTTGGGATCTCCAGTCAACAAGGTTGGGTATCCACTATGAGATTTTGATTATAGGGTTTAACCTCATTACCCTCGATAAACTTTCACATGATCTCTCGGTTAACCATTTCATATGCGGATCCGCGGTTTCACATAATCACTCAAGATTATGCCATTAGAGATCATTTTGTCATATAGCATTATCACAACACATTTTAGATGCATGCACATGATTTTTCTCTAACAACTTATAAAACCACTCGACCGAAGAAGTTTTATATGTTTTGCATAGAGAATTTTCCACAACAGTATATCTTCAGTTTTGGTAATCACATTACCTCTTTTGCATATTATCCTTTTAGGATATTTTCATCATCAAATTTTAAGCGTCGTGAACGCATTATTTCTTACAAAATTCGAAACCAAGGAAATACTCAACTTTAATTCACAATTCATATTTAAGCGCATAGATTCTTAAAAACTTACAAGTTCAAGATTCTATTTCTTGCAAACTTGAAATTTTAAGTGCAAAGCTTAAAATTTGAAACTCGAATTAATCCTTGAGATTTCATTCTTCAGGTGTCTTGGAAACTTCATTCCAAGCATTATTCTTGATGCACACATGTCAAAATGTCTCGTCAACATTCTTCCTTTGTTACTTGATGATTTCTAAATTGCTTCTCCAATGAGTATATCATCAATACACAAGCATACCTATGCTTAGGTGTGTAGACATTTGTCACACTTGTTAATCTATTTGACAACATGATTTGTCAAACTCTTCATGTCTTTTATTTGGTGTTTGGCCTTCATTTCTAGTTTAGCCAAGTACCCCCACATTTCAAATATTGTAGGAAACTCTCTTTTCCTTCAATCACAAGGTTTTCATCCTTGCCTAAATGTGGTAAGTGATTGAATCCTAGAATTGCAACCCCTACAACTTCGGGTAGTAACGAAGCGCACTGGCTTTCAAATTTTTGTGTTTCAAGTTCTAAGCGTTATAGTCTTACAAATCCAAATTCAAGTATTTATTTCTTGAAAATTTTAGATTTAACCGTACTTGCTTACAAAAGTTGCTTTCAATTCAAGTTTTAAATCTTGCAAATTCATGTTATAAGCGTACTAGCTTAGAAATTCAAAATGAACCAATTTGAGATATTACAACACCTAGTCAAAATTTGTGGCTTCGATTTATCACTTGTGTTTTAAGCGTACAAAGCTTAGAAACTCGAATTCAAGATTTTATAGTCTTGTATATTCAAGCTTAGGCGTCAAATTCTTAGACAACACAAGTATAATCTACTCACAATTTCCCATAGCAAAACTCATTTGCTAAATTTTATTGCAATCTCATTTTTGAAGTGTTTAAACACCTCATTGGCCTCGTTTTTGCTTCATAGCAAAAAAATCACAACAATATGATTCTTGTACAGGAAATCGCTTTGATTCCACGCATTAACCGCAGCCGTCTTTTGGTTGTCGGTTTCATCCTCCATAATAGTAGGAGCATCCTCATTGAGGAACCTTGTCAACCCCAAGGTTGTCAAATAAAACAACATCTTTTGTTGCCATCGCTTGAAACCTTTCCCATTGAACTTTTCAGGCCTTTCACCACGATGAACGAGAGTCGTTGTTGCTCTCAACGAAGCCATTTGTTGCTAATATTGTCTTAAGATTGTAGTACAAAATTTTATGGGTGTGTATCTTAGGAAAGTAGCAAGCAAAAACAATAAATAGCTTTGTATTAGAAATGTCGAGGCGATATTTGGAATCTCTGTCCTTAAGACAATAATGCCCCGCTACGGTGCTAACGATTTACTTTGGCAATTTGTCTCCCAAGATACAACGACTATGATTTGTGATAGAAGCACTCCAAATCACAAATCATTTAAACCACAAAGGTCTAAAAATGCTCAACCATAACAAAGATGAAGACTTACAAAATTACTCAAATTTTGATCTTCAAATATGATGTGAATTTCGAAATTCCATGTTTAATTCAAGTGAGAGATATCTTATTTATAGTATGTCAAGAGTTATGTCCAAAAAGACACCGTTTGGAGGCACCCTATAGCCAAAAATCGCACCCTAAACGTGAATGGACACATCATTTCACAAAACAGATACAATGTTCGATCGATCGAGCAAAGAGCTAGATCGATCGAGCTACTATTCACATAAGGCACAAAATTTCTAGCCCGCTCGATCGATCGAGCATTAATTTCTTTCACACGTTTTCCAACAGTACAGTCTACCATAATTCATTGAGATTAAAGACTTACTAGTTGTTATTGTTGTATGCCTCGGTTGGCTTTCAATGGCCACAAAATCCTTCAAATAGGTTTGCTATAATATGCCAACTTTTAAATTTGGTGCATTTTTATTTATCTATTAAAAATCTCAACATGGGAATTAAATTAATTCACGTTCAATAACTATTGGTTTAGGGTATATATATATTGTATTAATAGCTGGAAAATACGTAAGATATCCTTAGAATATATTTTGATATATAAATAATACACATGTAATCTAAGTAAAATTTTTCTTTACGAAGGAAAAGGGAAATTTGGTTCTGTACGGTTGCTTATACATATTTTTGGTCCTTCATTTGTCTATATTCGGTCGTATAGAATAAATTTTTTTTTTTACATAATTCATTTGCTTCTCGTTGGAGTGTTGACGTGATCTTGATTATCGCTGACATATTCGTTTGAAATTGAGAATCCTGGCAAAAGACAAACTAAATATTCACCATTTTCTTTGTTTTTCGCACTAAAACCAAACTTTGACTAGTTAGATGATCAAAATAGTGTATGGTTCAACTTACAAGACCAATTTCTCTTATTTCCCTATCTTTATATGCCATAATCACAATTAATAGAAAAATTAAATTTTTAATAGATTTAAAATATCTCATTATTATTTGTGTATTAATGATAAATAACTTGCGTGCACATACAAGAACCTTTATGTGTAGTTTTGTGGGTACCCGTGTCCAAAATATATTGTTAAAACTTGCTAAATCAAGCAATATCTAACCATGGGGACTTTATTAATAAATAAGTGCTTAAATAAACCACGAAAGTCCTCCTAACACGAAAGACAATAATTAATTAGTGGAATATATATAAAAATACACCTACAGAGACCAGCCACTAGGTAAGTTATCTCATTTATAATATTGCCAATAGGCTACAAGAAGACGGCTATTATTAGGTTATAAGTCATGATAGAAGATATATTATCTCTATGGTTAGTTAGCAACTAGCTGTCTTATGACCTAACGTTGTAGATAATCATCTATAACATGCTATACTCGAAGAACGATGGCTCCATACGTGAAACACCTGCCTGCAATTTTCCACTAAACATATTGCGAAGAAATAGCATCGTGAAGATGAGAGATTTAAAATAGTAATAATAAAATTCACCTTTCAAATTTTTTCCTGTATATAACTAATAGCTATAAACCATGTCTATATATCATCGTAGTATAATAATATACGAAGAAAAAAGATCGATTAATTTATACATAAAAATAAAAATACAGGACAACCAGACAAGTTAATTATCGCTGTATTATTTTGATTTCACTTGGAATTTCACGTCCCCCCTAATCAAACTGCATGCTAATCTCCCAACCTATCTATATATGCAGGGGCGCATTTAAAATTTTTGTTTAGGGGGTAAAAAAATAAGAGGTGTAATTTTAGGGGGCAACAGGCAGATTTTTTTAAAAAAAAAATTAGTGTAACAATTGTTTTTAGGGGCAGCTGCCCCAACCACATAAAGTTCGTTCGTCCCTCTATATATATATATATATATATATATATATATATATATATATATATATATATATAAATTAGGGAAATATTAGTAGTATGTAATTGTGGCATAAATTTGTAGACGTGTGCGTATAGGTGTTGAATATAAGTCTACAAATTAATAATTTTATCTTGTCATATTTTAATGAGAAAACAAATTGTTATAGTTGTAAAACCCCAAATTTATGCCCCCACTTTATTCCCTAAACTTATTACCCAATTATTATTCTATCTTTTAAATGCCTAATAATATCACCCAATTAATATCCCACCTTTAACACACCTTAATCCTTGCCATGGAAAGGCTAGAATCTTGGGACCTTGCACCCCTAAACTTCCCACCCTAGCTACATATAACCACCATACCTTAAACCTAGACCACTACTCACCATTCTTGAATTTTGGCTCTCACATCACACACAAATTTTGAAAATCCTTCAAGGTAGATAGGAGGAGTTTCTCACCACTTTCCCAACCCGGATCTCGCTTCGGTTATCCATCATTGTAAGTGGGTTTTTGCTATATTTCATTTCATTTTCAAACCTTATGTATGTTTTTAAACTTCGATGGAACAACATTATGAAAAGCATGTTTTTAAATCAAATAAGTATGTGACATGATCATGAACGAAGGACTTTGCGGAGCAAAGTGCTACGTGAGTAGGAGCCATCTCTTGATTCGGCGGGGCAAAGTGCTACATGATGTGGACGTGCCACATTCATGGGAGCCATCTCTTGATCCTTAAGAGCAAAGTGCTATACCACGGGAGTCACCTCTTGAATCCAATAAGTATATGTGAATATGTGAAGATATGTGTTTATGTGTTTTTATGCCAAGATCTATGATTTTAGAATTGTTTAAAATGATTTCTACTATAAAGATGTATGTGTTTTTACTGTTCAATCGACCCCTACTTGCTGGATGTTTTCCCAAACACTCACCCCCCTTACCTCCCCTCCCAGACAAAATCGAGGAAGAAGATATCAAAGAAGATGAACAAGAGCAATTCTGGGGATGGTGATCCACTAGAAGCCTCAAGAAGATTTATTACTTATTTACGTTTCCGCAATTTGTTTTGAACGAGACATTTGGATCCCGTATTTGAAGTTGTAATGACATTTTATTTGATTATGGAATAAAAGACTGGTTTTAATATAGATCTGTACACGAGGCTTGTCGTGTCCAAATATCATGTTTGGATTGACGTCGGTGTCACGTGCTCCGGTCTCTGGGCGTGACATTTTAGTGGTATCAGAGCCGGTCACCGGCAGAAAACACCGGGAGATAAGTGCTATGCGGGGCAAAGTGCTACGTGTGTGGGAGCCACCTCTTGAGCCTAAAGAGGCAAAGTGCTACACGACGGGGGCCACCTCTTGAACCTGCGAGGCAAAGTGCCACGTGCGTGGGAGCCACCTCTTGAACCTGCGGGGCAAAGTGCTACATGACGGGAGCCACCTCTTGAACCTGTAGGAGCCACCTCTAGATTCTCGGTGCCGGTGGATCGATGAGTTAGGTGGCGACAAGGACGTCGCGTTCTAAAGGAGGGGTGGTTGTAATACCCTTGTCCTACATTGGTTGTGAATGAAAATTTAAAGTGGTTTATAAAGGCTTACAATGGACTATTATAGCAACTTGGGTTAACCATTTTCGTATAGCGAGGACGGATACAAAGTAGTTGCTATAGGACCCCATTGTGCAGTCGCGCTTGCGCGGGCCTAGGCCCGGGGCGTGACAATAGTACTTTTTTTTATAAACATAATATGATTTGAAATTATCCAATTTTTTAATTAAAATGTGTATACAAATAAAATTTTAAAAATATAAGTATTAGGGCTGCTTAACGGATCGAATCGGTTTCGGATCCGATAATCCTGGAACCGGTCCGATATGTTAAGGAATCGGGCCGGATCCGGTTCAGGTTCCAACCGGTTCCGGATCGATCCGATCCGATTTATATATATATTATTATTATATTTTTCCACAATATTCATAACAACTTCAATATATTTCTTCTTCATTTGATAATATAATAGTGACACTTATGGCAATTGAAAATATAAATAAAAAAATATTAGTATTTAGCACTCTTCATAATTGATAAGTATTGTTTTGGCGTTTTTTTCTTCTTGCTCGTCATAATGATTTACGAATTCGTCAACCGCCCCGTCTCTTCTATTCTTACATTCTTCTTCAAGTCAATCTTTAAGTAATGTGAGCATGCATAATGAATTAACATATAGAATACTTCTGTATTCTCAAATAATTCGGCCACATGTTGAGAATGCCGATTCAGAAGCGACGTTTGAAGTTTGTACCGCATACACGTCTCTAGCCATTTTGGCTAAGATAGGGAATTGTGTTGCATTTGTCTGCCACCATTGTAAGACGTCGAAATTATCTTCCGCTATAAATTGATAATTCAGATAAATTTGAAACTCAGTTGACGTGATAGTAGAATGTCAATTTCCCTTCAGTTTTTTCCTGACCAGCATCCTAAGCAAATTGATGTCTCCACCTTTGAATTGAGCTTGAGGTTGTTCTTCATCCTTTTGTTGCGACGATTCACTTGTCTGTTGAATATAATACAATTGAAACATATTTTGGAGAGATTGCATTATAGATGTCTTTTGATCGTCAACAACCTTCCCCAATTTAGCATAATATTCAAAAAATATTTCAAATGACGCTAAACATTGACTAGGATCTAGTAATGTTGCGATGCAGTGCACGTGTGGGATTTGTTCCCAATATTTTATAAATTTAGTTTCCATTGCACTAACAAAAGTATGCAATTCATCATCATCTCTTAATTCTATAAACTCATCAAACATGTTAAATACATAAGGAATAAAATAAATAGAAGTTGGATAAGTAACACCGGAGAAACGTTCTGTAGCTTCTTTGAAAGTACCTAACAATGATACACAATTTTCAACAAATTTCCAATCCTCATCACTCAAATAAATACTTTCATCGGTATCAGACATTTGATATGAATTATAAAATGGAGTTAAAATATCTTTGTAAGGTAACATAACATTCAACATAGTGTACAACGAATTCCACCTAGTTTCTACTGGTGATGAAAAAAGAAGATGCTTCAAACCATTAGATAAACATAATTGTTTCAAATCACGCTTAACACGGCTTGTGCGTAACCATTAGCGAATATTTCAATTTCTCAATATATGCTGAGTGATTTTCCTCATAACCAACTTTCACAGCCAAATTAATAACATGACATGCACATCTAACATGAAAAAAAAAAACCATCAAGCATTGGTTTCAGATACGTCTTTAAATCACGCATCGCAGCGTTGTTATTCACAGTATTATCTTATGTGATTGAAAATATCTTATCCTGAATTCCATAATGTCTACAGGTATTGAATATATATTTAGCAATTACTTAACCAGTATGTGCACAATCTAAGTCATCTAAGGACAAAATTCGTTTTTGCATATATCAATTATCATCAATTCAATGACAAGTGACAACAAGATATGAATCCGATTTTATGTTTGTCCAAATATCGGTTGTTAAGCTAACCCTACAAGGCAAACTAAAATGATGTTCAATCAATGTATTTCTATATTCAACAAATATGTCCATACAATTTCTTTTTAGTGTGTGGCTAGAAATTTGTTTAAACATGGGTTGTATAGACGAAGCAAATTCAATAAAACCATCATGTTCTGCTTGTATAAAAGGTAGTTCGCATCTAATCACATATCTAACAAGTGACATGCGGTTAATTTCAGCAGTTAAAATAAAATTTGTGCTAGTGAGAACATTAATTTGTGCTTGTGTTGCTTCTCTACCTAATGATTATAATGTTGTCTCATCAAAATTATGTATTTTACTAAGCGTTTTTTAAAAGCACCAGTGCCTCAACTGGAAGCACTAACTTTATATGAATATTGTATCTTACATAATTGTTGGTGAGTTCTGTGTGGTGCTTCTGGATGACACAAACCACTATTTTTCTCTTGTCCATTTGCTTATTTTTGTGGGAAAAAATGTTACGAACGGTTCAACTTAGATTATGTGCTTTATGAGGATCCTATTATAAATATGTGGCAACATTTGGGAATTTTGAATAATTCAAAGGTAAAAGGGGAATGTCCGGCTATTTGGGAATGCGTCATCTGGAGCATTTGGCAAAAACGTAAGGTGTTTTGTGACTTGGAAATGTCTAAATAATCGCTAATCGAGTCGGTGAAGTTTTGATCGTGGCATTGAATTTCAGCTAAGAATAAAGGCATTGTCTTGTTTTCGGCTATAGATTGATTTCGAGATCCGACTGTTGTCTTAGCATGTAGGTGGTTGTAAATCATCTTATTGAGATTTATCTTTTTTTATGGACTTTGAACCATAATGTAACCTTGTATCATCACGGGTTTGAGCACCCCTAGTGCCCATCTTAATAAGTTTTGGATTATGGAAAAAAAAATATATAAAGAAGTATTTCAAGGAATTGGAGATTTTAACCTTCAGTTTCTTTTTTTCTGCTGATAGACAATAGTTGACAATGTGAGCAGGAGTAGCTCGGTATGTGATTTCAAATCATAAGATGGGTATTTGGCTTAAAGCATATACTTCTTATGGCCAATCAGGTGTTTCCTTTCATTTTTTCATGTGTTTCTCTTTCCTAATTCGTTAGGATCTGCTACGATTGCATCTATAGCAGGTGGACATTTTTTCCCACCCCCTTGGCTTACTCTGCCACCTTTTTGATATAAACTAGGGTAGATCTTTCATATTTGAAGTTTGATTGGATTCCTGGAAAATTTCTGATGAAATTCAATAAACACGACAATTTTCTATCCTTATTATATTTGGTTTGTATTGGTGGCATGTAAGGATTTTCCTTTTGTCCATCTTCTCATTACCTGTCATAATTACTGTTGAAACCAGGATATTACCATTGTTGTGTGAGTATACCGTTAGGTTGATTATGCTCTTTTCTTTCCAATAACCTTATGGGACAATCATATGATTGTATCAAAGAGCCATCTGATTTTTTCTTTCATACATTCTTCCATGGAAATCACCATTTTCCTTGTACTCTTGCCACCAGCTACTTAAGTTTGGCCCTGATTCTGGTATAGATTAATATAATTTTAAAATGGTAAAGCAGCTCTTGTTCATCTTAATTTCACAATGAGTTTGATCCCACTTCCTATATGTCTCTGGTTCATTCAGATTATGTGCTTGGCGACCTCAAGTTCGGTGGGAATGCTCAATCTATTACCAAGCATAGATGGGTCCACCATACGTAGTTTTTATGGGATATGAAATCAGTTGCATGGGTTATCTCAAACTTCCAAAACGAGCTCCTCAATATTGACAGGTTTGCTTGCTATATCCTTTTCTGTTTGTCAGGCCCTTGGCATGCTGCTGTTCTTGTATTTCTAATAGGAAGTCTTTGTAGTTTGAGTTTATACCACTTTTAAGTCTCAATTTTTGTTTTTGAATATATGCTCGGACATAGAGATTCCTAAACGTCACACGTACCCAAGTTATCATGTTTCCCAAAACCCTTAACTTTTCTACACTTGTGGAAAAATGAAAATGGCTTCCCATGTTCCTATATTGCGTACTATATGCATTTAGATATAATCCTTGTGTATGCTCCTTACCATGCAAAGGAATCCAAAAATCGTTTCAAGGTACTGGTTGATGTAGTTGATAAGACATCTATTAATTCCTACACACTCTTACACACACCAAACTTACTACATAAATTGTTTATATTTAACCAATTTTTTTATCACTCATATTACCCATTCATATCTTTCGATCATCTCATACCACGTACCAAGAAGTACTTGCTATTATACGAAGATGTATAATCATTCCTTTTTATTTCTTGAAAAATTGCTAAACACAGAATTGAGCATTGCTCTATACACACTAACGAGTTAACATCTTACTAAGCTGCTAATTTGTGCATTCTTTACGTGATACTTCTTCAAAAGTTGTTAAAATTATGAGTCGTTTTTTCTTAATGTTTTGCCTGCAATGCAACTTTTATCTATGAAACTAAGAATTATTCTGTGTTTAGGCAAGGGATCAGCTGGAATTTATATGCCGGATGAAGGACTATATGACAAGGCCATATTTCATCGACAGAACAATTAATGCAGTCGGCTGCCATTTCCTGTTAAGATACTTAGAGCCGAAAATGATTCAGTGGCCTTTAGGTACCAAAGTTGAACCCTCTAGTAGGCTGCTAAGGAAGCAGGAATTGGATGAAGCTGTTGGGAAAATACAGAAATATTTTCTGATCAGATATGTGGGAGCAAAAATAAATGCGGAATAAAAACACAGATTTACATGGTTCGGCAAAAATTAGCCTACGTCCACAGGGCTGCTGCAGATCTTTTATTGAAGAAAAATACAAGTGTTTACAAAAGACTGACAACACTCAATCTGAAAAACACTCAGAAAATTATACAGCAATTTTCTCTCACTAGTATTTTTACTCTGATTGCACTGTGTTATTTTTCTCTCTACAATTTGGTGTATACTTTCTGAATGAAATTGTAACTCTATTTATAGAATTTATTCACGCGTTGTTCACGCGTAATTGACAAAAAAAAAATTTGCCAATTTTTCTTCACACGTCTCTGACAAATCTTTATGCAGATTTCTTTGAAAATTTTGGCCACTTTTCAACAAATATGGGCCCCCCATATTTATTCTTTTTGACTAACAATCTCCCACTTGAAGACTGATCTCAATCTGTCTTCACACCTCGATCAATGCAGCAGCCTCTTCTGGCCTGTCAATCTAGCAAGCCAACTGAAGTTGAACACAACTTCAGTTTATCAATGGTCACCACCTTTGTTAACATATCTGCTGGATTCTTACTTCCTTGGATCTTCTCTAATGTTAGCACATCATTCTCAAGCAGAGATCCGATGAAGTGATAACGGAGACCAATATGTTTTGTTCTAGAGTGGAACATTGAATTCTTTGCCAGATGTATTGCACTCTGACTATCACTATACAAAACATTCTTCTCCTGGTTGAATCCCAGCTCTGTTAACAAACCTTGAAGCCATATCAATTCTTTACTGGCTTCAGTCACTGCTACATATTCAGCCTCTGTAGTGGATAAAGCTACAATCTTTTGTATCCGCGACATCCAACTAACAACTGTAGTTCCAACAGTGAATACATATCCTGTGGTGCTTTTCCGGTGATCGACATCACCTCCATAGTCTGCATCTACGTACCCTTGTACTTTTAGTTCTCCTTTTCCAAAGTACAAACACTTCTTTGCAGTGCCTGGTAGATACCTCAAAATCCACTTAACTGCTTCCCAATGAGCCTTTCCTGGATTTGACATAAACCTGCTGACAACTCCCACTGCATGGGCAATGTCTGGCCTTGTACAGACCATTGCGTACATCAAACTCCCAATGGCTGAAGCATAAGGAACTTTAGCCATGTACTCTTTTTCTTCCTCCGTCTGAGGACATTGGTCCTTGGATAGGCGAAAATGACTAGCCAAAGGTGTGCTAACTGATTTGGCGTCGCCCATGTTGAATCTCTGTAAAACACGATTGATGTACTTCGCCTGAGATAACTGCAAAATTCCCTTTTGCTTATCTCTTGTGATTTGCATTCCAAGTATCTTTCTTGCTGGACCCAAATCTTTCATGTCAAATTCTTTTGACAACTGCTGCTTCAAGTTTCTGATCTCGTCCATATCAGAACCAGCTACTAACATATCATCGACATAAAGTAGCAAAATGATATAACTGGACTTATATTTCTTGAAGTAGCAACAATGGTTGGCGTTAAACCTCTGGAATCCT
This sequence comes from Haberlea rhodopensis, assembly GCA_907163345.1. NCBI lineage: Eukaryota > Viridiplantae > Streptophyta > Magnoliopsida > Lamiales > Gesneriaceae > Haberlea > Haberlea rhodopensis. The sequence continues at coordinate 386,521 of CAJQUN010000071.1, forward strand.
TCCTTGTGCATAAAGCCGTCAAACTTTAAGTACCACTGCCTTGGAGCTTGTTTTAGGCCGTACAAGCTCTTTTTCAATTTGCACACCTTATTCTCCATTCCTTTCTCTGCGAAACCTTCTGGTTGAAACATATAGATTTCCTTATCAATTTCTCCGTGAAGAAACGCAGTCTTCACGTCCAATTGTTCAAGATGGAGATTTTCACTGGCAACAATACTCAATACAGTCCTAATAGTATTGAGCTTCACAACTGGGGCAAAAATTTCTGAGTAGTCAACTCCTTCTTTTTGCTGAAACCCTTTGACGACCAGTCGGGCTTTGTATCTCGTGGAACCATCATGATCTTCTTTCACCCGATACACCCATTTGTTGTGAAGTGCCTTTTTGTCCATAGGCAACTCAACAAGTTCCCATGTCTGATTGGACATCAAAGACTTCATCTCGTCTTTCATGGCAAGCTCCCACTTGCCAGCATCTTTGGTTTGACATGCTTCATCGTAGCATTCAGGCTCACCTGCATCGTTAGCAACAGATAGTTCATATACCTTCTGTTAGGTACATGAGGCCGAGAACTCCTTCTCAATTCATGAACTGGAGCAGGAGATGCATCATGCTGCTGCTCGCTGTCTTGATCAATTGATTCCCCTAACTGAGGAATCTCAACTATCTGTTCCACATGACTTTCTGGGACATCGTCTACCTCTGCATATGCTGGCTCACTCTTTTCTGAGTCGCTGACAACTGTGTTATGCCTATCCTTATACATCACTCGTTCGTTGAAGATTACATATCTGCTGCGGATCATCTTTTTGTTTTCATCATCCCAAATGCGGTAGCCAAACTCATCTTCACCATCACCAATGAAAGTGCACTTCTTTGATTTGGGATCAAGTTTGTTTCTGAGTGCATCACTGATATGCACATATGCCACACATCCGAAAACCTTAAGATATGAGAGGTTTACCTCTTTTCCGCTCCATACCTCTTCTGGTATTCTGTGCTCCAATGGTACCGATGGACCTCGGTTAATCAAGTACGCTGCTGTGTTGACTGCTTCTGCCCAGAACTGCTTTGGCAGGCCTGATTGTACCCGCATGCTTCTGGCTCGTTCTGTCAACGTCCGGTTCATACGCTCAGCTACACCATTGTGTTGAGGCGTACCAGGCACGGTTCTCTCCATTCTGATTCCGTGCTCATAGCAGAACTTCTTGAATCTGGTGTCTTCATATTCACCACCATTGTCGGTTCTGAGATTCTTTATCTTCAAACCTGTCTCATTTTCAACCATCGCTTTCCAAATCTTGAAAGCCTCAAATACTTCTGACTTATATTTCAGAAAGTAAACACATACTTTCCTGGAGTGATCATCAATAAAAGTCACAAAGTAGTATTTCCCACTAATGGATGAGACAGTCGTTGGTCCCCAAACATCAGAGTGAACTAGTTCAAGTTTCACCTTCTTTGGGGTTCTTGTACCTGTCTGAAAGCTAACTCTTTTCTGCTTTCCAAAAATACATCCTTCACATGTGTCAATATTAATTGACTGAAGGATCGGAAGTTTCCCCTTTGAGTGCATCACCTTCATTCCTTTCTCACTCATGTGGCCAAGTCTCTGATGCCACAGAGTAGGACTTTCTGTGTCTGCTGCAACTGCAATTGAACAGCGTGCTCCTGCTGTCATGTAAAGAGTACCACTCTTACTGCCTCGAGCAATTATCATTGCACCTTTTGAGATCTTCCAAGTATCACCGTGAAAGACCATTGTATGACCTTCACCGGCCAACTGAGATTAAGTTCTTTCTCAGATCGGGAATATGTCTGACATCCTTCAATTCCCATACAGACCCGTTCAACTTAATCTTTATGATACCTTTGCCAACAATCTCGCAAGATTGTTCATTACCAAGGTAGACTTTACCAAGGTTTCCGGGGACATATTTCTCGAAGAGTTCTCTCTGCGAAGTAGCATGGAATGATGCTCCGGAGTCTAACACCCAAGACTCTTCCTTGCACTCTAAGGAACATATTAATGCATCATCTCCAGAAGCAACGTTTGCTTCTGCTTTCACCTCCTGATTCTTCGGTGCATTTTTGCACTGATTTTTATAATGTCCGGGTTGCCCGCATTTCCAGCACTCGATAGTCTTTGAGTTTTGAGAATTAGGGGGATTCCTAGATTTGGACCTCATGTCCATTTGTTTGCCACGTCCACCTCCTCTGTTTGATTTTCTACCTCTTGACTCTGTATGTAATACTGAAGAGGTTGATGATTCATTTGAATCTCTCCGTCTGATCTCTTCACTGAGAACCAGATCACGAACATCGTCAAATTTCAACTTAGTACTTCCCGATGAGCTACTCACAGCTGTGACAGTAGCATTCCAGCTTTCCGGGAGGGAAGACAAAAGTATTAATGCTCGTACTTCATCATCAAAATCAATGCTAACTAAACTCAACTGGGTTGTCACTGTGTTGAGTTCATTGAGGTGTTGAGCTACCGATCCGCCTTCTACCATCCGCAAATTGAACAACCGCCTCATCAAATGAACTTTGTTTGAAGCTGATGGCTTCTCGTACATGCTTGAAAGAGCCGCCATAAGACCCGCCGTGGTCTTTTCTTTTGCTATGTTGAAAGCAACGTAGCGTGACAACGTCAGTCGGATAACTCCGAGAGCTTTTCTATCTAGAAGAGCCCATTCTTCATCTTTCATGCCTTCTGGCTTCACACCCGAGAGAGGTTGATAAAGGCCTTTCTGGTACATATAGTCTTCTATTTGCATTTTCCAAAAGCCAAAATCTGAACCATTGAACTTTTCAATATTCATTTTCCCTTCCTCTGCCGCCATTACTCCCACTCGAACCTGACTCCCACCGGATTGCTGTTTTGACAATTTTTGAAAATCACCGTGTTATTGAAAAAACACCGCCGTGGACGAATTCGGTATCGCTGACCAAATCTACTATTTTCGAAATCACTATTCACGAAAAACACTATTCACGTGAATAGTAACCCGTCAAAAAAAATTGACAAAATTAACAATCTGGCTCTGATACCAGTTGTTGGGAAAATACCGAAATATTTTCTGATCAGATATATGGGAGCAAAAATAAATGCGGAATAAAAACACAAGATTTACGTGGTTCGGCAAAAATTAGCCTACGTCCACGGGGCTGCTGCAGATCTTTTATTGAAGAAAAATACAAGTGTTTACAAAACACTAACAACACTCAATCTGAAAAACACTCAGAAAATTATACAGCAATTTTCTCTCACTAGTATTTTTACTCTGATTGCACTGTGTTATTTTTCTCTCTACAATTTGTGTATACTTTCTGAATGAAATTGTAACTCTATTTATAGAATTTATTCACGCGTTGTTCACGCGTAATTGACAAAAAAAAAAATTTGCCAATTTTTCTTCACACGTCTCTGACAAATCTTTATGTAGATTTCTTTGAAAATTTTGGCCACTTTTCAACAAATATGGGCCCCCCATATTTATTCTTTTTGACTAACAGAAGCCACTTTCAAATCCTCCACAGCCGTTGCAGCCTCCTTATCATTGTGACGGCGAGAATTTTTGTCGAAGGAGCCGACATAATTTGTCATTATAAATGGGATTTTCTTTGTATGGAGTTTGAAATAATTCATTTTTGTCGTTGTATTTACATAAAATTGATGTGGAAACACCCTCTTACAATGCAATGGAATGTTGAGTACATTAGGACCAAAGTATATAGCGGTAGCTTCTTACACTGATTTGCCATTTTATTTACATAACATTGATGTGCCTATCAGTCAGATATAGATGCGTGATGAACACTACAAGCGTAGCCAACGCATAAGGGCAGAGACATATTATAGATAGAATTATAGATAGAACAATAATAGAAGTGACGAAGCTTTACTGTTCGTATGAACAGTAACTTCGTCCAAAAAAAATCTTTATTATTGTTTATTTATTTATTGGGCCGTGTTTTCCTTTTGTTTCTTCCAATTAATGGTTGTGCTGACATTTAATGAGGCTACTGTTTTTCTGTGCATTTACGCAACGTGCTCTTGTTATTTCCCATGAAATGGGCCGTGTTTTCTGGGTAATTCGATGCTATCCTTCGGGTAGTACCCTAATTGTTTGAAGCACATGTATAAATTATTAATTTTTTTATATATTTTCCTTTTAACTTTTCATCTTTTCTAACCACGGTTACTTTTTACCAGGTTATTTTGGTGGGAACTTCTAGCTTTAAAATCTTCCAAAAATCATATTTCAAAATCTTCCCACCACCATTGTCTTCTATTTCATTTCCGAAACCATTTCCGTAAACCATTCAAAACTCATACCATAGTCACATTTCAAAACTTACCGACGACTTGAAGGCTTGAAGGTATGTTTTCTAAAAAATTATATACAGAGTTGAGAATTGAGGGGGCGACCGGTTGTAGGAGAATGATGGAGTTGGGCAACCGAGATGAGTGGAGCGGGCGACCGAGATGAGTGGAGCGGGCGTCCGAAAGTAGGCTTCCAGATTATTGTAACCGGGCGACCGGTGTCGTAGCTCGGGCGACCGAGTTATAAAAATTTAATATCATCAAGTTATTTTGGGTGAACTTTAATTATTTATTTATCTGTTGTTTCTAATTTTTTAGGTAAATAATGGAAAAATCTCATAATGCAAATACCTGTGAATCGGAGCACCTTACATTTCCCGACTTGAATGATGAATATGTAGAGGTATCATCTACCAACTCTATATTAGATCAAGTGGAGAATAGATTATATGTTGGGCAAGTTGTAATTATCGTTGAAGATGCGTATTTATTGTACTATAACTATGCTCATGCGAAAGGCTTTAGTGTTAAAAAAGGGGGACCAACGTTATTTTCCTGGTACAACTGAACTCCAAGCTAAATAGTTTGAATGTTCTTGTGAAGGTGGTAAAGATGAAAAACGCTCTAATGAACGTATACCTGTTTACCAGAAGCCGACAACAAGAACAAAATGTAAAGCTAAACTTAGAATCACAAGACAAAATAATGGGGGAGAATGGAAGGTTGGTAAATTCGTGATTGAACATAACCATGAAATGGTTAATGCCGATCAAAGACATTTGTTAAGATCATCACGCAACATTTCATATGCTCAAAAATCTACGTTAGAAGCAATGGTAAATGCCGGCATATCAGTGAGTAATGCAGTATCTTATATGGAGAGTGAAGCACAAGGACAAAACAATATGGGGTTTATCCGAAAAGATGCATACGATCACTTGACTCGAATTAGAAAACATTCTAAAGTTGAGAATGGAGATGCTTCATCATTGCTTCACTATTTTATAAATAAGTCAAACACGGAGCCATGTTTTTATTGGAATGTTCATTTAGATGATGACAACAGGGTGATGAACTTTTTCTTCAGAGATTATAGATGCTTTGTTGATTACGAGTATTTTGGTGATGTTCTCTCAATCGACACAACGTATCGTACGAATAGATATGATCTGATATGTGCTCATTTTATTGGAATAAATCACCACCGGCAAAATGTGATGTTTGGTTTAGCATTTATGTCGGATGAAACTGAGACATCATTTGAATGGTTGTTTAAAACATTTCTTCATTCTACGAGCATGAAACAACTTGAAACAATATTTACTGATCAGTGTAAGGCAATGATGAATGCAATAGAAAGCGTTTTTTCATGTGCACATCATCGATTATGTCAATGGCACATCAATCAAAACGCACCTTCACACTTAGGTAGCTTGAATGGTGATTCAAATTTCAAACAATTGTGGCATCGGTGTATGACATATTGTGAATCTGAAGATGATTTTGAATCCACATGGAGATTTATGATGGAGGAATATAATACCAGTAGTCACAAATGGTTGAATGATATGTACAAATTGAGATACAAATGGGCTGCTGCGTTTAGTAATCACACTTTCTGTGCAGGGCTTTTGGCTACTTCTAGAAGTGAGAGCACGAATGCTGTTCTGAAAAAGGCAGGTAACAAAACTATTACATTGTATGATTTTGTGCTTAACTACGAAAAAATCCAAAACAATTGGCGTGAAAAGGAGAAGGCTGAGGATACTCGTTGCCGTCATGGGAAAGCTTCGATGATTTTGAAAAATAATCCATTGTTGAATTGTGATGCGGATGTGTATACACTCTCTATATTCAAATTATTTGAATTAGAATTTATTAATTCTTTGAATACAAGATTCATCCATCAACCTTCGGATTTCAGCGATACTCTTCTGCTGTTCAAAGTAAGTTCTCATGGTGAAAATACAAGAGTTAGACACGTAGTTATCAACAAGGAGACTTATGAATTGCAATGTAGTTGTCATAAGTTCGAGACGATGGGAATATTGTGTAAACATGTTCTGAAGGTTTTCAATTTTATGAATAAGAATATGATTCCGAAATTATATATTAAGAAGCGATGGATGAGAGATGCAAGAAACCAAAAAGTTGATGAGGTAAGCGAAAGTCGTAGTGTGCATGAATATGTGATGGTTTTTACGAATCAAATTATGAGATCGATATATGCTCTTAGCTTGCGATGTAAAGGTCACGAGGTGACAAGAAAAAAATTGACTGAGATTCTGGATAACGCAATTGAAGAGATTGAGACATAGTTCGACGGTTTGGGGTTAGATAATCAGGATCAGTCCAAAGAAAATGTTCCCAACGAGAATGACCAAACAGATGAGGTGATAGTTCGTAATCCTATTAGTGTGAAGTCAAGAGGAATTACAAATGCTCAAATTGTACGTCATTGGGATGATAAGAGCCGAAAAAGAAAAGGGAAAGGGAAAGGGAAAGGAAAAGGTGAAAAATCAAGTAAGTAACATTCTTTTATTTACTTATTATTGTTTTTCATTCTTATTCAACTTTTTTTATTCAACTAATAGCTTATTCAACTTTCACAGATGTATTCCCCTTCAAAGGAAGGGAAAATCTTCACAAGTAAACAATGTCCCGCTACACCAAGATTCTTTTGTATCATCAATTGCATATCAATATCCATTCCAATGGGTGAATGAATTTTAATTGTTTTCTTCATATTTTCAATTTCAATATTTTTTCTTACAATTTCTTTCTGTTTGATAAAACACAGGGACGTGGAGGTAGTGAAAACTACTTTTTGGATAAACAAATAAATGGAGATCCATATCTATCTGAGAGTGATCATCTTCCAAATCTTCCAACACAGGTTTAAATCATTCCAAATTCCAAATTTTGTGAAGTTAATTAGATGAATTGTATCTGATTTTTTTGTATGCTGTAGGAGTCATTTGCTGGTGTTTATTGTGATGATGTTGGTGTTGATAGTGTTGATTTTCGAAGATATGGTATATGAAGTTTAATGAAAATTATTTTGATGAATTGTATCAAAGTAAGTTGAACATATGTAATCTTTGTAATCAGTTTAATGAAAATTAATTAGGTGAATTGTATCAAATTAGTGTTTTGCTCGATGGGCGAACGCGATGTGCGCGTTGGTGCGCGATGAGCGACCGTGAGTGGCGCGATGGGCGATCGCGAGGTGCGCGGGCGACCTCTAGTGGCGCGATGGGCGACCGCGAGATGCCCGAAGGGCGACCGCGAGTGGCGCGATGGGGACCACGAGGTGCGCGATGGGCGACCACGAGTGGCGCGATGAGCATACTCAAATACCAATACTCAAAATACCGACAAAATACCAACACTCAAACGACTTTTAATACATAAATCATTTACAATACATAAATCACATAATCACCCATACCATCACCCATACCAGTACATAAATCACGTGATCACCAATCTTCGGTCCATATATTATATGTTAATTGTTTCCGATAAACATTAATCATTTCATCATCGATTTGAAATACATTTTGACCACCAGGCTCTACTTCTATTGTCTTGATCGCATAAACGCTGAATCTCCACTGTAGCAAGAACAAATTAACCTTTTTGTTTTGCAAAGGTGTTTCCAATTCCACGAATACATTCATATGCAAGTATCTAAATATGCAAGTATCTAAATGTATAAATCTATAGTTATTAATATCAACTATCTAAATAAATATCAAATAAAAAACATTAAATATTACCTGCAACGGATGAATGAATCCACCGATAAATATCAAATCAAAAACATTAAATATTACCTGCAACGGATGAATGAATCCACAGAGAGTATATGTTACAAAATCATTTTGTTTTCTTATCATATCTTCTCTCTTTCCATTCAAATCTTTTTTCAGACTCTTCAATACTTCATCGAAGGCAAATGATCCCCAGGAATACTTATTGAACAATTGAAAATCCTCCACTAAACGCAACAACCTAGCATCTATTATCTGCTCTCTCTTTTTCCCTTTGGGCCATAACACAGCAGCAACGAAGTAAACACTGGCCATTTTTAACTTTTCTAAATCTACATGTTGTATATCTGGATTATTCATTTCTACCAATTTATTCTCCACTTGATGGATAGACACGTAACTCAAACTACTAAAATGCCTATCAATAAATCCAGTATATTCTGGTGGCATATCTGGTTAAAAATCGGAACAATCTAAACCAGTTATCAGAGCATATTCAAGTTATCAGAGCATATTCAAGTTTACAAATTAACCTTTTTGTTTTGCAAATGTGCTTCCAATTCCACGAATACATTCATATGCAAGTATCTAAATGTATAAATCTATAGTTATTAATATCAAATATCTAAATAAATATCAAATCAAAAACATTAAATATTACCTGCAACGGATGAATGAATCCACCGATAAATATCAAATCAAAAACATTAAAATATTACCTGCAACGGATGAATGAATCCACCGAGAGTATATGTTACAAAATCATTTTGTTTCCTTATCATATCTTCTCTCTTTGCATTCAAATCTTTTTTCAGACTTTTCAATACTTCATCGAAGGCAAATGATCCCCAGGAATACTTATTGAACAATTGAAAATCCTCCACTAAACGCAACAACCTAGCATCTATTATGTGCTCTCCCTTTTTTTTCCCTTTGGGCCATAACACAGCAGCAACGAAGTAAGCACTGGCCATTTTTAACTTTTCTAAATCTACATGTTGTATATCTGGATTATTTATTTCTACCAATTTATTCTCCACTTGATGGATAGACACGTAACTCAAACTGCTAACATGCCTATCAATAAATCCAGTATATTCTGGTGGCATATCTGGATAAAAACCGGAACAATCTAAACCAGTTATCAGAGCATATTAAAGTTTAGAAAATCTTAAAGGCCTGTTATGTACAACCATCCAAAACTTGTCACTGTTGCTTACTTCTATTTGTCTAATCATCAAATACCAAATAATTTGACTAGACAAATTATAATCTTCCCAAAATTTGATTAAATAACCAAATTGTGTAACAAAGCACATCATATCTATTTCAGCATCATTCAAACATCTTGAAATAAGCTGTGAGGACTTGGTATAACGCGATGTCAAAGTTAATTTCGAATCGAAACGTTGTTTCTTCGATAATTGGGGTCTCAAATTTACCTGTTTTCAAAAAATAAATAAATAAGGGTGATGGGACGACCGAGCAAGGGTGGGGGGCGCGCCCCACATATTCTCAACTCATTTAGCTATTTCCTTAATTAATTGCATTCAACACATGAATGAAAAGAGAAAGGCTCATGTCTTTTTATACAAAACATATACACATATAGCAGTGCTCACATGCGAGCATCCAATGAATGTATGTGTATCTAATGTATAAAATACCATATTCAATACCGGTACTGGTACTTCGGTCCTGGAAGCACCTCCAATCCATAGCTCGATCCCAACTCCGGAGCTACTGTTGGAATCGAAGAGGAGGGGTGAATGAGATCCTTGGCTACTTTAGCGTTTTAAAATGAGTTTGTAAAAATAAAATATTTTGCGCTTGCGGAAGCCTTTAGTCAATCGATAAATAAAAAGAATAAATAAATAAATGCGTAATGAAAAATAAAGCAATAAAAGAGAAGGATATTTGTTATAGAAGTTCGGCGATGAATCGCCTACGTCTCCTCTTCCCGGTTAGATAACCTCCAACCGAGGTTCCACTAGAACAATAGATCTTGGCCTTGAGGGCTCCAAGTTAGCCACACAACAACTCTTCCCGAGTTTACAACGCTCTTCCCGAGCACACTACTCTTCCCGAGTACACAACGCTCTTCCCGAGCACAATACCCTTCACGAGTATACAAAGCTCTTCCCGAGCTACCAACACTCTTCACGAGTCTTCTTGGCCTTAAGGGCTCCAAGGATAGCCACACACTTGCACCAACTAGACTTGTTGATGACTTTACAATTCTCCAACTTGCTTTGGTGTTGGAGGACCTTTACAATAAACCAACACACACCTTCAAGGTGTACCAACATGAAGAACAAGACTCACACACAATAAAAGAATTACAAGCTCCAATACAATAACAATGTATGGAGATTGCAAAGCTTAAATCAAATAATAATTATCAAGACTTAGGTATAAGTTGTAGGCTTGTTCCTTAGCTTCAAAATGCTCCAAAGCATCCATATTTATAGTGTAGAAGGCCTCCAAGGCTCCTACTAGCCGTTGCTACTCATAAGGCTGAAATCACTCCAAGATCGCCTCGGACATCGCCTCAGGCGATCACCATCGCCACGCCCCAACGGTCACCAAAAATCACGCATCGCCTCAGGCGATCGCTGGATCGCCTCAGGCGATCAGCAGCAAAAATCAAGGTCGTAGCCTCAGCATGTCCAATTCTGTCATCGCCTCAAACGAACTTCAGATCGCCTCAGGCGTTCCTGCCATCGCCTCGGGCGTTCAGCCCATCGCCTCGGACGATCTCCCTGCGCGCATGCCCACGCCATGCCTCGGCGTCGCTCCAGTCAATGTGCAGGGCGAAGTGCCAGAAGATTGCCATCACCTCAGGCGTTGTTCACCATCGCCTCAGGCGATCCTCCTCGCATGCTTGCTTAGCCATCGCCTCTGTCGATGTGCATGGCGATGCCTGGCCTGACACCCATCGCCTGGGGCGATGATCACCATCGCCTGGGGCGATCCAGGCCAGAATATGCACACTTGATTTTCTTCAATCCAAACCACTTTCATCACTTAATCTGCACACTAAGTAGATGCATTAGTATAACAAACACAAGTTTTGTTGATCATCAAAACTCAAAGGTTGACCGGGGATAATTTAACGCATTAAACGCAACCATGCGTTTAAGGCTCAACAATCTCCCCCTTTTTGATGATCACAAAACTTGATAAACTTGAATAAGTAATATGCATGAAATGTGAGTAAAAATAACTCCCCCTTAACAATTGCATAACACATACAAGTTATCAAGTAAATCATTAAACAAATAACTCTCCCCCTCAAACCATGCATACATAAGCTCTCCCCCTTAAACTATGCATTTATTAAGGTTCAAGTTTATCACAAAATTCTCCCCCTTTTTGTGATAATCAAAAAGCATAAAATTTAAATAAGCATTACTCAAATAAGTTGACACATAGCCATATTTTAACAATTTTACACATGGTCCTCACCAAGCATGTAATAGCCATTAGATTAAATCAATTAGAGGGAAACACATGTGTTTAAGGCACTCAACAATAAATTCTAAATGTTGCAATGTGTGCATATGTTCATGCATTCAAGCCCAATAGACAATAAAAATATCAAAGCATTTTAACAAATTATAGCACATTTTCACATAGTATTTTCAAATTTGAATGCAAGACATATCAAGATACTTATTATAAAAAGATAAGAATACATCATGCACTTAACAATTATGCTAAGGGGTTATGCATTTTACTCCAATGAATATTGAGCTTCAATATTTATTGATCACAATTAATTTGTGCCAATGAATTTTGAAATTGCTCTTTTAACATAAAAAATTTTTACCCTCAATGACAAGAGTTCGTTCTTGTCATAGGTCCAACGCCTCAAGCCTCTTCTATAGTTGTGAATAATACAAACTCCTCCTTTGAGTTGCTTGGCTCTTCATCCTTCATTCCATTCTTGTCCCTACAAGACAAATTTACAATTGGAGGAACTTTGGTACCCATTTGATTTTTGGGTCCTAGGGGGTTAACTTTCAATGGCACTTTTGGAATCCATTTCCACCTCTTATTAGGTTGGTATTGGATTCTAGCAAACCTACACTTATTTTTAGTGTGGCCATTTTTGCAACAGTAATTACAAGTAGGAGAATCATGCTTTGCATTGGCCAACAAGCTAGAAAAAGTTTTTGATTTGCTTGAAAAACCTAACCCGGATTTGTCAAAGCTACAACGTTGCAAGCCAAGCAATTCATTCATCTTTTTACTACTTTCACTAAATTTGCAAAATGATATCTTTAAAGAATTTAATTCATTTTTCAATGAATTATTTTCTTCATCTTTCTTAGCAATCTCAAGTTTGAGTAATTTGTTACTCACTTGGTTTTGCCAAGAGCATCAATAAGATCATTATAAGACTCTAAAAGTTCATCAAATGAAGGTACCTCATTGTCACTTTCATCTCCTTCATCTCCAAGAGCCATTAGACATAGATTGGTGGCTTCTTCTTCATCGGAGTCGCTATCACTCCATGTGGCTATAAACGCCTTCTTATTCCCTTTGTCCTCATTCTTCTTCCTAGGGCATTTGTTAGCATAATGACCTTTATCATTACAATTATAACAAGTTACCTCATTTTTGGATTCATTTTTGGTTGCAGTTGAGGTCTTTGACTTGCTATGTTTGGTGATGAGCTTCTTGAACTTCTTTGTGAATAGGATCATCTCCTCATCATCATCTTCTTCTTCATCATCGGAGTGGTCTTTCCTTCCAACCAAGGCAATCTCATTTTTCTTGGATCTATCCTCCTCCTTTACTTCTCTCCTTGTGGCAACTTCAAGCTCATGAGTCACCAATGTGCCATGGAGCTCATCAAGATCATAAGATGCGTTCTCCCCTTTGTTGGACTCGATGATGGCCGTCCTCTTGGCATCCCATTCTTTAGGTAAGGCTCTTAGTGCTCTCCTCCATATTTGCTTTGGAGGATACTTCTCTCCAAGTTGAGCAAGCTCGTTGATAATTTGGGTGAGCCTCCTAAACATGGAATCCACATCTTCTCCGGAATCCATCTCAAATGTCTCATATTTGAGTTGAAGGAGGTCTATCTTTGTCTCCTTCACTTGGTTGGTTCCTTCATGACAAATTTTCAATTTGTCCCATATCTCCTTAGCGGTTGAGCACATTGAAATCCGGTTGTACTCCTTCATATCTAAAGCACAATGCAAAATATTAATCGCTTTAGCATTTTGAGATATTAACATCATATCCGCTTTTGTGAAGTCGTCCATTTCTTTGGGAACACTAATTCCCCCAACATCCTTTAAAGGAGTATGTGGACCTTTCACAATGATTTTCCATAGATCATAATCTACGGATTGGATATATAGAGAAATTCTATTTTTCCAATACCCGTAGTTATCACCCGTGAAAAGCGGAGGGCGATTCGTCGATTGACCTTGAGCAAACTCATTTGCTAGATTAGCCATATTAAAATTTTGATTTAAAACAAAAATCAAATGGCTCTGATACCACTTGTTGGAATCGAAGAGGGGGGGTGAATGAGATTCCTTGGCTACTTTAGCGTTTTAAAATGAGTTTGTAAAAATAAAATATTTTGCGCTTGCGGAAGCCTTTAGTCAATCGATAAATAAAAAGAATAAATAAATAAATGCGTAATGAAAAATAAAGCAATAAAAGAGAAGGATATTTGTTATAGAAGTTCGGCGATGAATCGCCTACGTCTCCTCTTCCCGGTTAGATAACCTCCAACCGAGGTTCCACTAGAACAATAGATCTTGGCCTTGAGGGCTCCAAGTTAGCCACACAACAACTCTTCCCGAGTTTACAACGCTCTTCCCGAGCACACTACTCTTCCCGAGTACACAACGCTCTTCCCGAGCACAATACCCTTCACGAGTATACAAAGCTCTTCCCGAGCTACCAACACTCTTCACGAGTCTTCTTGGCCTTAAGGGCTCCAAGGATAGCCACACACTTGCACCAACTAGACTTGTTGATGACTTTACAATTCTCCAACTTGCTTTGGTGTTGGAGGACCTTTACAATAAACCAACACACACCTTCAAGGTGTACCAACATGAAGAACAAGACTCACACACAATAAAAGAATTACAAGCTCCAATACAATAACAATGTATGGAGATTGCAAAGCTTAAATCAAATAATAATTATCAAGACTTTGGTATAAGTTGTAGGCTTGTTCCTTAGCTTCAAAATGCTCCAAAGCATCCATATTTATAGTGTAGAAGGCCTCCAAGGCTCCTACTAGCCGTTGCTACTCATAAGGCTGAAATCACTCCAAGATCGCCTCGGACATCGCCTCAGGCGATCACCATCGCCGCGCCCCAACGGTCACCAAAAATCACGCATCGCCTCAGGCGATCGCTGGATCGCCTCAGGCGATCGCTGCCAGCAAAAATCAAGGCCGTAGCCTCAGCATGTCCAATTCTGTCATCGCCTCAAACGAACTTCAGATCGCCTCAGGCGTTCCTGCCATCGCCTCGGGCGTTCAGCCCATCGCCTCGGACGATCTCCCTGCGCGCATGCCCACCCCATGCCTCGGCGTCGCTCCAGTCAATGTGCAGGGCGAAGTGCCAGAAGATTGCCATCACCTCAGGCGTTGTTCACCATCGCCTCAGGCGATCCTCCTCGCATGCTTGCTTAGCCATCGCCTCTGTCGATGTGCGTGGCGATGCCTGGCCTGACACCCATCGCCTGGGGCGATGATCACCATCGCCTGGGGCGATCCAGGCCAGAATATGCACACTTGATTTTCTTCAATCCAAACCACTTTTCATCACTTAATCTGCACACTAAGTAGATGCATTAGTATAACAAACACAAGTTTTGTTGATCATCAAAACTCAAAGGTTGACCGGGGATAATTTAACGCATTAAACGCAATCATGCGTTTAAGGCTCAACAGCTACCGATGTACCTGTTCCACCTGCCCCAACAGAGACAGACCCCACACGGGGTGACCATATCAATACCTCCGATCCAATAAACACAATATCACAATTCATATTTTACAGAATGTAAATGTCATGAATTTTAAAAGATACTCCCTGGATGGTATCATCCTCATCCGGATCCCCTGTGTTGTTCATGTTCTCAAAATAACCTAAACCATCAAATTCCCAAAAGCCAGTTAATCATCTCATTGATTAACTAATCCATTATTTCCATGCCAGTTTCATAATCAAAATATGATTAAATCATTAAACAAATGACTATAGATATCACATATATCTAACCAATGATTCCATATTTCTATTTCATCGCTCGGTTCACAATAGCGGCATTTTAACCCCACGCACGCTCAACAGCAGCGGCGTCATAACCGATGTTCGCTCAACAACGACAACCTCCCAATCATTGCTTGCTCAAAAGCGGCACCATATAATTCCCAATGTATATCCATTTACTGCAAATACAATATACCATGCATTTCACAGATGCAATAATATAAAAGGCTATGCTCGTACGTTATACGTACCTTATAATTCCGTAGTTCGAATCCAACCTAGCCTTGGTCCCGTGACCGATGAATTATGTGCTAAACATAATTCATAATTCATAATTAATTACAAGCATGCAACCACGTGCCCAAGCACGTTTACAATCCCCAAATATATCATCAATTAATGACGATTAACCACTTTAAAAGACCCCGGGCGAAGCATGCATCGATTCCATAACATCAACCCAAAATATGCCATGAAACAGGGCCTCTCGATCGATCGGACATAAGCCCTCGATCGATCGAGAGCCACAACAAAGATTGGCACCAAAATTCCTTCGCGCGCGATCGATCGGCGAGACTGACCGATCGATCGCCACGCGCCCGCGATCAATCGCCTACATCGTTCATCATCTTCTATTTTTCGGAATTACGCGCGATCGATCGGGCCCTTATTGCCGATCGATCGGCGAGCACTGAACAAGCCTAAAAATGGCGTTTTATGGTTTAAAACCCCCAGATAAACAAACACAACACCCATTTTACCATTAATCGTCAACACAAAAGCCATAAATCTTCATAAAACATACCAACCCAAAAATCTTCAAAATCCAAAAAAACCATACCCAACCCAAACCTTAACCAAAGAGCATAAAACTACTACCAAATCAAAGATAAATGCGAGGAGAAGAATAATACCTTATTATCTTCGAGAAATCCGGCTTCCAAACCTAGCCTCCATCAATTTTGCTCCAAGGGAGAAAAGAGTGAAAGGGATGGGGCTTGGGAGAGAAGAGAGAGAAGAGAGAGGAGGGAATGCCAGAACACCGAGTCCACTTGGTATATATATATACCAAGACTCAAAAATCTCGAGTCCTCCACAAATACATCGTGACTCAATAAAAATCATATGTGTTCAATAATTACCTCTCAATCTCAATTTCCATTACCAGCCCCAGCACAAAGTACTCCGGACCCCAGATCCCACCAAAACCAAATTCCAAGGTTATCACCACGATGAGAATATAATCTCAACCCTTGGATTCAACGACTCCAAATACCGGATTTAAAATCCTCGGGAGTCCCAATACCATAATTAATTCATAATTGCCACCATTAAAATCCTTCAAGGATTAATACTACACCGGGATTTACATCAATAATTCCCGGGCATCACAATTATCTCCCACTAATAAAATTTCATCCTCGAAATTTGCACGGCGTACTCCACGTATCGCCGAGACCACACAATCCAAACGGATTTGCATCGTCGAATCATGAACATATCATGAACGACACACCAACCGCGAGGACACCGACCTCGCACCAAATCCTGGAATGGAGTATACCTCCCAAACCATTTCAATCTTAAAAAGGCGTCAGCATTCCTCGATGCTAACCACCCAAAAATAGTTACTCAACCCTAACTGCTAACCAAACGAATCATTCGTGATTCCAACATAGATATTGTCTCAATGATATCTCTACGACTTAGCCTACGATGTTAAACACACATCGTTACGACGGGGACCACTAGCATACTACAGTATACACATACTGAACCCGGTTTCCGTTCTCCAAATTCATCTCCGTCGAGGGAGTAGTTGCACCACTTGCAACTCGGATTCGGGCAACCCACTGCTACGATCAATACAACCACATCTCCAAATATGCCTATAATCCGTGTGTTCCAAGAAATCATATCTTGGTCCAAACACACCATCGAGACTCCACAAGGTCTCAAGTTCTCATAGAGAACATGCAAGAAAATCGATTGCATCTCGCTACCTGTGTCGACAACGACACCCAACAAGTCCAAATCCTGGTCATCCCTATTTTATCCTAGGATTCAACAATCATAACACAGGGATGCTATCAAATTACCCAGTAATGAACTACCATGACCCCAAAATACGACAATCCCTCTTCAGAGGAAGTCGACCGAACCTCACGATCATTCTTCAGAATACATCGTGTCGTTGAGATTACCAATCTCAAGATGCCACAATCTCTCACCTGAGATTTATCCATCCAAGCATACTAATCCAATGCTCAACAAGTACCAAAAAACTGGCATTCGTATACACACACCGGTATACATGCCTAAGCACCACGCCACATGCATACTCAATGCACTCGGCTCGGGTACCTCCAAACATACTCAAAAGCCCCAATTACAACTGTCAATCCCCAGTTATTCTCACATCGTGGAGAATGATGATTGACGAACCAATGACCAATGGTGTGATTCCAACATCAACACCACACAAACAGACTCATCGAATCTTCCAAAGATTCCCAACAGGTAGGTATATCACTATCGCCTTCCTCATAAGGAAGGTGTCATGAACCCATGACCCTCCAACCTCGAACCACCGTTCGGAAACTGGATATATTTATACCAAAATATATCCCGGAACCAATAAATACACGACTATTTCAAAACAGTGCATCCTTGCCACTAATACCAAATCGAAATCCGTATACACGGCGTATACCCAATCTAACGATGCTCTGTAATAATACCATAGTACTCCACGTTCTCGAGCATCTCCCCAGAGACGTCTCTTCGTACGTCTCACCGAAAATATAAAGTCATTACTCAGTTCAACACCAGTAATGCTTACTATGGCTGATTCACAATCAACCCTCGACCAAAACCAGTTGTTTCCATGACAGTAAGTTCCAAATCTCTCCAAGAGATACAATCAATATAGTAGTGTGATAAGTGTGATTTTTACACTTAATTTGATATAAGATTAGGGGCGTGTTTGTAGTGATTCTTGGGAAATATTACTCTTTTTGGTTTATATTTGTATATTTCAGGAATCCAGGGCCAAATGCATAAAAGTGGAGGAAATAGGCTTAAAATGATGAAAGGACCAAACTGAGCAAACCTGGAAAAGTAAGGGCAAAATCGTAATTTGCCAAAAATAGAGGAAGCGATCGATCGCCTCAAATGAGGCGACCGATCGACTCTAGGAAGTAGCAAAATGCGATCGATCGCCTCATTTGAGGCGATCGATCGCCCCAACTCGAAAAATTCGGGATTTTGTTTCCATCTTGGTTATTTGGTGTCCAAACTTGGTGAAACTTCTCCTACCATAAATATGGATTATCATGGACGTTTTTGGGACTTTTTGGCTCATAATAACCCTACAACAAGCAGCCTCCATCACTCATCATCCTCTTCAACCATCCATACACCATAACCATTGAAGAAGAGACGCATCGGAAGAGACGGGACGACGGAGCAACGCAAGGAGTCAACGCCTCTCGTTATTTTCGTAGTTCTAACTCTAGTTCTATATTTTCATTAGATTTTAATGTTTAGAATGTTACAAAACATGTTTATGCATTGTTATTTGATGGAGATTGTTGGCTAGGTTTGTTATCAAGACTTATGGGATCCTTTGTATGAACCCATGATTTAAATTGAATGTTTTTATTGATTCATATTATTTAAGTGCATAGACCATTGTTCTTCATGCTTTTATGGGTTTGGCCATCCTTGAATGATAGTAAATTACAATTGAGATCGAGAGATAAAATTGTGATTCGATATAGTGATTTATGCCGTGGATTTTCAGACTGATATCGAGAGATGGAGTCAAATAAGCGTGTGATAGCTATAGATATCTAGTAATCGAAAGCTAGAAGTTTTCACGGATCTTAATACAATATTGTGTTGTTAAATAAGTACACAAAAGTGACTTACTACAATTTGATATTATGTTTAATATAACTCGAGAGAGTATGTTAGATAAATTTGGAAAACTCGTCACCTTAGATTGTTTGAATTTGATTATTAACTAATATGTGAATTATGGGGGATTACATAGGTGAACCGAAAGTCTTGATAATTGTTTCTTTTGATTATTAATCTTATTCACCATTGATTGTTTGGGTTAATTATTGAGTTAGTTAGTCAAATTAGTTAATTAATTATAACCAATTTCCGTAGGCTAAATATAGTTAAACAAGTGGAGTTTGGTACTTATTTCCTAGTCCTCGTGGGTTCGACACTCATACTTATATTATCATTATACTAAAACTTGACACCGTGCACTTGCGGTATAGAATCGCTACACTCGCAAATACTGTTTAAAATAATAGTGATCAAGTTTTTGGCCCCGCTAACTATATCCCACAATTCCAATTGCGTCCCTCATTCCATATGCAAGGATTCTCAATCAACGCTAACAACGACTTGTTGACACTCATGTTGGTACTCCCAACAAAATTGAGATGTCCCAGTACAAGTCCCTCAAAACATTTGACGTATAAACGTCCTCGTGAGGTATTCCCTACCTCAATCCTCATGCAACATAGTGACTACAAGAGTCCACCATAAACCCTCATCGTATCATCATACGATTCACCAAACTTGGTTCATACCAGCGGTATAATGGCTACAGTAAGCACACTATAGCACTGCAATAATACTTGGCTAGCAAATTGCTGCCTCCGTAGGTTTATACCAAACCTACCAACGTATCACATGTTCCACCCGGTATACCATACCGTATCATCCATTTGAGTAGTGGGTCATCGCCCAATATTCCTCTAACACCAATGCACAACGGACATTGGTGTCCTTACTCGACCAGAATGCAATCCTAATCCATTAGGATTTATCTCACACCTTCATGTGTGGGTGTGATAATGTCCACCACATGTCACATCGGTATAAGCAAGTAGTTTCCTCAATAACTACTCTTATCACCAGTCACTTGGCCATTTCATCCCAACGAGTATACCCAAAGGTATCACTACTCGTAAAATATTTACCTCAAATGTGTGCTGTGGTACACTTCCTGTACGGCGCATCCAATAATTCATCGAGCAAACATGCTCGGCATAATGGTCTCGTCAACCAGTGACTCAGACACTACCATGTGCCCACCATTGGCACTCAAACCATACGACTAAATACATACACATAACTGTATTTTTCACGTAACGACGGCATCCGTCCACATAGAATATCCTCTATGTCATCGTCATCATGTGACGGTACATGTCAACACATGGCATCCACAATATCATCGTCAACCCGTGACGGTATATGTCAATACATGACATCCATAATCTCATCGTCAAACACGTGACGGTATATGTCAATACATGACATCCACATCCACAACCTCATCGTCAACTCGTGACGGTATATGTCAATACATCCATCCACAACCATGCTATCAAAATAGTAATCTACCATAACTCATCGCTAATAAGATAGCGGCATACATGTATCCATTGCCCAACAGCGGTACGCAATCAGCACCCATTGCTCGAAGGCGGTACAATCTTGTGCTACATACATAGCGGCATAACCCATCGCTATAAAATTAGCGGCATGATCCCTCGCTATAGAACCACCGGCATAAAACATCGCTATACAATCAGCGGCATGAAACATCACTATATAATCAGCGGCATGAAACATCGCTATTTAATCAGCGGCATAGACCCTCGCTATATAATCAGCGGAACAGATCATCGCTATATAATCAGCGGCATAGACCCTCGCTATAGAATCAGTGGAATAGATCATCACTACAGAGTTAGTGGAATAAATCATCGCTATAGATACCCGGCGGTATGAACCATCGCCATAGAATCAGCGGAATGTACCATCGCTACATATACCCGGCGGCATGAACCATCGCCATAGAATTAGCGGAATGTACCATCGCTATATATACCCGGTGGCATGAACCATCGCCATAGAATTAGCGGAATGTACCATCGCTATATATACCAGGTGGCATGAACCATCGCCATAGAATTAGCGGAATGTACCATCGCTATATATACCCGGCGGCATGAACCATCGCCATAGAATTAGCGGAATGAACCATCGCTATATAGATACCCGGCGGCATGAACCATCGCCATAGAATTAGCGGAATGTACCATCGCTATATATACCTGGCATGCATGAACCATCGCCATAGAATTAGCGGAATGAACCATCGCTATATAGATACCCGACGACATGAACCATCGCCAAAAGACTAGCGGAATGAACCATTGCTATATAGATACCCGGCGGCATGAACCATCGCCAAAAGACTAGCCAATCCCTAGCCTTGTTATAGCAGTGTATTTTAATGCACCTCGCTTGTCATGACCGCGACACTAATACCCCTCACTTCGACATATCAGCGACATCGAATAACCTCGCTTCAAATGTGACATGCGGCATTTACCCTCGCTTCAACATTTAGCTGGCAAATATTCTTTCCTCGCTACGATATGACAGCGGCAAGTATTCTATCATTGCTTCAAATGACAGCGGCAAAGCATTAAAATCATCACTCGCATATAACAACGACTCATGGGGGTATGCACCAAGCATCCATCTATACCTGCAACCACAATGCATAATCCAATATGTATACAAAGTACATGTGAATCACCAATGATAGTCTTCTTATAACTAGTGTATTTTAATGCACATCGCTAGTCATGACCGCAGCACTAATACCCCTCGCTTCGACATATCAGCGGTATCGAATAACCTCGCTTCAAATGCGACATGCGGAATTTACCATCGCTTCAACATTTGGCGGCAAATATTCTTTCCTCGCTACGATATGACAGCGGCAAGTATTCTATCATCCCTTCAAATGACGGCTGCAAAGCATTAAAATCATCACTAGAGTATAACAACGACTATACATGCCATGCACCAAACATCCAATACGTATATGCAACCACAATGCATAATCCAATATGTATATAAAATACATGTTACCATTTGGTGCACGTCATCCCTGGCCTTAGCCCTCCATGCTCAAACGTACCTATAGGAACAGCCCCAAAGCAAGAGCATATAATAATTCATATTCACCACAATATGATTATATTTAGTAAATGCATAATCCATGAATACAAAGTACTTTTTGTATTCCATTGCAATTAAAATGCTCCCCTTGGTTGTCCCTGTACCACAACTCATAATCATAATCAACGGATTATATTACGGTTTCATAAATGTAATGACATATCCATTTATATGTTCTTAGGCCCTCAACAGCCCCAAAGAGCAAACATGGCTCTGATACCACTAATGTAAGGACCCCTAGCCCTTAATCCATTATTAGTGTATTAACCCATGTATTAAGTACATACAATCAGTGTAATCCGGGGGGGGGGGGGGGGGGGGGAAACCACATGCAACCATAGCATAATGTACCAACAATAAAATTTCTTACATTATTCCATATAATGTTCAAATCCCCCATACCATTCAACCCTTAAGTATTCATCTTATAATACACTAACATATTCTCAATTCATTTAGCAATTTCCTTAATTAATTGCATTCAACACATGAATGAAAAGAGAAAGGCCCATGCCTTTTTATTACAAAATATATACACATATAGCAGTGCTCACATGCGAGCATCCAATGAATGTATGTGTATCTAATGTATAAAATACCGTACTCAATACCGGTACTGGTACTTCGGTCCTGGAAGCACCTCCAATCCATAGCTCGATCCCAACTCCGGAGCTACCGATGTACATGTTCCACCTGCCCCAACAGAGACAGCCCCACACGGGGTGAGCATACCAATACCTCCGATCCAATAAACACAATATCACAGTTCTTAATTTACAGAATGTAAATGTCATGAATTTTAAAAGATACTTCATGGTTGGTATCATCCTCATCCGGGATCTCCTGTGCGGTTCATGTTCTCAAAATAACCGAAACCATCAAATTCCCAAAAGCCAGTTAATCATCTCATTGATTAACTAATCCATTCTTTTCATGCCAGTTTCATAATCAAATATGATTAAATCATTAAACACATGACTATAGATATCACATATATCTAACCAATGATTCCATATTTCTATTTCATTGCTCGCTTCACACTAGCGGCATTTTAACCCCACGCACGCTCAACAGCAGCGGCGTCATAACCGATGCTCGCTCAACAGCGACAACCTCCCAATCATTGCTCGCTCAAAAGCGGCACCATATAATTCCCAATGTATATCCATTTATTGCAAATACAATATACCATGCATTTCACAGTTGCAATAATATAAAAGGCTATGCTCGTACGTTATACGTACCTTATAATTCCGCAGTTCGAATCCAACCTTGCCTTGGTCCCGTGACCAATGAATTATGTGCTAAACACAATTAATAATTCATAATTAATTACAAGCATGCAACCACGTGCCCAAGCACGTTTACAATCCCCCAAATATATCATCAATTAATGACGATTAACCACTTTAAAAGACCCCGGGCAAAGCTGTGCATCGATTCCATAACATCAACCCAAAATATGCCATGAAACAGAGCCTCTCGATTGATCGGACATAAGCCCTCGATCGATCGAGAGCCACAACAAGGATTGGCACCAAAATTCCTTCGCTGCGCGATCGATCGGCCAGACTGACCGATGGATCGCCACGCGCCCGCGATCGATCGCTAGTCTCGCTCGATCGATCACCTACACTGTTCATCGTCTTCTATTTTTCGGAATTACGCGCGATCGATCGGGCCCTTATTGCCGAGCCCGATCGATCGCCGAGTACTGAACAAGCCTAAAAATGGCGTTTTATGGTTTAAAACCCCCAAATAAAAAAACACAACACCCATTTTACCATTAATCCTCAACACAAAAGCCATAAATCTTCCTAAAACATACCAACCCAAAAATATTCAAAATCCAAAAAAACCATACCCAACCCAAACCTTAACCAAAGAGCATAAAACTACTACCAAATCGAAGATAAATGCGAGGAGAAGAATAATACCTTATTATATTCGAGAAATCCGGCTTCCAAACCTAGCCTCCATCAATTTTGCTCCAAGGGAGAAAAGAGTGAAAGGGATGGGGCTTGGGAGAGAAGAGAGAGAAGAGAGGGGAGGGAATGCCAGAACACCGAGTCCACTTGGTATATATATATACCAAGACTCAAAAATCCCGAGTCCTCCACAAATACATCATTTTTCATTACCAGCCCCAGCACAAAGTACTCCGGACCCCAGATCCCACCAAAAACCAAATTCCAAGGTTATCACCACGATGAGAATATAATCTCAACCCTTGGATTCAACGACTCCAAATACTGGATTTAAAATCCTCGGGAGTCCCAATACCGTAATTAATTCATAATTGCCACCATTAAAATCCTTTAAGGATTAATACTACACCGGGATTTACACCAATAATTCTCGGGCATCACACCGACCACGGCGGCTACTGCAAATGGAAATAAAATAAAGTGAATACCCTGGTCTTTTCACCGGCCATATTAGCAGCTGGACTACTCTATTCTTCCTCAGCCTCTACTTCCAAAAGGCTGCAACAAAAAACTTCTTTACTACAACAACAATGGTGTGTTGGTGGTGCGAATTTTGGTGTCAGTGTTGCCAATTTGGTGAGAGATGTGAAGGGAGGGGAGGTAGGTAAGTATTTGGAAATTAATTTGTACAAAAGATGCAGGGTGAAAAATTTGAAAAGATACTCGATGAAAAATTTGAAATTAACCGTGGTTAAAAAAAACTAGTGAGTAAAAAGAATTAAAAAACACGTGTAATAATTTTAATGGATTAGGGTAGTACCCTTACGGTAGCATCGAATTACCCGTGTTTTCCTTTTGTTTCTTCCAATTAATGGCTGTGCTGTCATTTAATGAGGCTACTATTTCTCTGTGCATTTACGCAACGTGCTCTTGTTATTTCCCATGAAACACTATACTACCATTAATTAGGGCGGCTGTTTGTATGTCATCATTAATTGCGACTGTTCCTCTGTCTGTTCTTGTTCTTTGACGAGTGTAAGGGACCGATGTTTTCAAAATAATAATAGAATAATAAAAATATATAAAAACAAATTGAGCCTTCATCCTTTTTTCTCTTTCTTCCCATTTTCTAAACCATAAATTTACTCCCTGCAAGCCGCCACACCCCCTTCTTTCAGACGTGGGAGCCATGCCAAATCGCAAATTTCACTCCTGAATAAGTGCTGTCGGGCGAGAATGTCCAGTCTCACCTGCTATTAGGGACCTATCAGTTTTAATACGAATGAAAAACAATCGGCATTCTCTCAAAAGGGACCGAAACCCTCACCATTACGAAGCTTCACCAACGGCCATTACAGAGCGTACGCACCAGGGTCAGAAATCGACGAACGCGAGAAAAGCTAGGAGGAAATGGGTCGAGGCAGAAAAACTCAAAACTTGGTATAAATTCTCTGCCATTACACTCGTAATTTCGATATGATTTGTATAAAATATGTAGGTTGTGCCTGTAAGCCGTTAGTTTGATTTGTCGAATAGAAACTTGATATTGTTTTTGTTTTGAAAATTTATAGCAGAATCGAGTGTTATGTTTAAAAACAAAATTTTCCCTGCCCCTTTTGCTCAATTTTCGATGGTTATAAACGTTTAAAACTACTGTATAATCGTTGTGGGATGGAATATAGGTCGAGAAATAATTTGAATGCCCAAAATTGCGATTAAAATGCAGTACAAAAGTTGCATGAAAAATCCAGCGAAAACAACAGCTTATAGTTCAATTTTAGGTCTGTTGAGGGCACAAAAAACTGTTCATCAGTGTTTAAAAATCTTTTTTCATGGGTCGAATAAGACTGAAAGTCTCTAGGCAATTAAATGGTACAAATTAATTACTTTTCTACGTCAAGTGCGATTTTCACTCCTCGAAAACCATAAAATACCTGCTGCATGAAAATTCAAATTGTTATAAGTTTTTCCATCCCTAAAAAATTGTATTTAAATCCTAAAAATATTAGTTTAGGTATTCCGAGGTTGTAGAACTTTAGACTAGGTTTTTGAGTTACGTAAAAAGGAGTTGCAAATGCAAATTATTTTAAGTATTTTCTGTTATTATTTTTGAAATGTTTGGAATAACTAATTTTTGAATTGAGTATAAGAGTGCAGTCTTATGTCCAAGCAGTTGAACACGGCGGGTGACCATTGCGGCGGGCGTCACAGTCTGTGATGGGCATTAAATTAGTACTGTTACTCTTTGCTTTCTTGGCTAGCGAAGGATGGTCGTCGGTGGTTCGGTGGTTGATTCGGTGCCTTCTATTTTTTGGGAAAATTTTTTTTTCTAATTTTTTGCTTCTGGTGTGCAGGAGATCGCGTGAATGGTGGATTTCATCATGCTTTTTGTTCGTCGGTGGTGTCTTTCGGTGCCCTTCTCTTTTTGGCAGAATTTTTTACTCAATTTTTTTTTCTGGTGTGCAGAAGATCTCGTGAATGGTGGATTCTCAAAGTGAGAACTCTTAAATTTTTAAGATGTGAAATACAAGATATTGTCTATTGGTACATGTTTTAGATATTAATGTCAAAACTATTTTTCAAGTATTAGATCATTTAGCTCCAATTAAGATCCCATATTATTAATTCAAAATATAAGTTTGTTGAGATGATAAGCTGTTGGCGAGAACATAACAATCCAGGGTGAATTTCTCTCTTTACATTGCTGGAATTGCAATACCCAGGTGAATTTATCTCTTCTCTGCTTTCATAATGTGATTTGTTGCTAGGGATGTCAATGGGTCCTGGTCTTTCCCGGACCAGTATTGAACCCGCCCCGCCGGGGGTGGGTTGATCCAGCCAGGTTCGCGGGTCTAGGCCGGACGGGGCGGGTATTTTGTGTAGCGGGGGGCGGCCTAGGTTTGGAAACCCGTCCCAAACCCACCCGATTGCCATCCCTATTTGTTGCCCATCCAAGGCCATTTAGATTATTAATTGGGATTCGTGCTGGATGCGGTATTATTGTCCGCGGCTTAATTTTTCTTGTCCGGCTTAAATTTTCCCTACTAATTTACCTTAATTATTAAATATTTTGTATCCTGATTCAAATTTTTTTGTTTCAGTGTTCGTTTTGTTTTATTTATGTTCACATAAAATACATTAGGGGGAATATTTAATAAAATAATTTAAGGTGATAAAGAATTTATTAAATTCTATATTTTTCAGTTATTCAGAAATTGGCGATTATTTTATTATGCATTGTTGATGTACTTATTGTCAATATTAAATTCATTGGTTCAAAATCTATGACACCTTGTTTCAATGGTTAACTTCTTTTTCTGCTTCACATCCTATCCTTTTCATGCACAAAATAGTTATCGTATGTGATGAATTATATAATTGGTTATGCTTTTGACAAATATACGTGGTGCTCATAAATTTGTATACTTGATAATAATTTATGTTATGGAGGACTGTTTTTAGGATGATAAGATAAACCTCGCTATAAAAATCTGATTAAATAACAAAGAGGAAAAGTGGTTGTTTTGCTGAAAATTTGTTTCTGAAATGTAGAGTACATAGCTGTTTTGTGATGGGGGAGGCCATAATTTCTTTTCGGTCTGGATTGTTAGTTTGATGGTTTCAATTCCTTCTTTTTTTTCTATAAGCATTCTTGTTGGTTGTCCCTTTTTTGTGTGACATTTCTTCTGTCTGCCTCTGCTGGAGCATTTTTTAGGTTGATTTCTTTGGGGCATTTGATTTTATGCTGTTTAATGTTGTTTTTTCTTCGGATGTATTGCTTAATTTATTGCTTAAGCATGATTATGGTTGTTGTTTACGATTGTTTCTTTGTAGATTTTGGAGTTGCCTGTATTGTTTTTCTTGGAAGCACATAGAAACACTCATAATCATGTTTGTATTGGTTTTCTTGTGGCATTCATTCTTATTAAGCTTCTTACAAAAATGTTTCTGATTGTTTATATGTGCTTCTAATTTCTTCTTCCACATCTTTGCTTCCCTTTTCGATTTTAAGGCCAAAAGATTGTAAGGCAAATTAGGGAACTCAATTTTTTGGGCTACACTCTCAGGGACAGGGAATAACAATCGAACCTGATTATAGGAAAACTTAGTGAAGCAATCAATATAACAAAAAAATCGATACAACACAAAGAGAGTTATCACTGCATAAATTTTGACTCCTTGTACAATGATGTAGGTTGAATCAGGTCACCACGAAATACACAAAAGGTTTATTTCAGTTTACTCTTGCTCTTGATAGGTATGTCATCCTCTTGATTTATTTTTCATTTGCTTTTAACAACGAAATTTCATACCTATGATTAGCTTCCCTCGGTTGGACAATGAGGAATTTAACCTCTATGCCAGCAGGAATCTTTGGTTTCTTTTCTGTCTGGTTTGTTTTGCTGCTACATTAGCTGAAGAAGGTGTCAAAACTATCAATTCGCTTAATGCTTGCTTTATTCAAAATTCCTTTCTTAACTTATTTCTTTTGTCAAGTCGAGAGTAAAGTTTACATGTGCATTATGTATTTTGGAGTTTGCTCTTTTTAGGGTAACTTTAATGTGTAGAAACGGAAAGTAGAACATTTATTAGTGTTTTAAGAAATGAAACCATCATTTGTCAAATATGTACATATATTTATAAGTTTCAGTTCATGCATGGCAAATTGCGTTGTTATGCTAGCTTCTTCACACTCAGTGCATTATTCATTTTTGTTTGTTCTTTCATGAAGCTGATGTAGTGCGTAGATCAAATCATTTCTTTGTTCTTTTATCGCTTTTGTTTGTAATATGAAAGCATGATTAAATCCCTATTATAAGCCACTTTTGGAAATCGCTTTTGTTTTGGAGTCTGTTGGGCCCTGCTGGGATATCTGATGCCAGTTTTTGCTATGGTGCACTGCTGTGGATAACTTTTGTTTTCTCCAACCTATTTGGTATTATGTATTATTATGTAAGTTCAATAGGTATGAACCATGGTAAGATTCAAATTTTATTGTTGTCAATTTGATTTCTTCTGTCTGGGGTCCTACTTAATGAAACCATAACTCTGTTGTTTATGTGCTTTTGTATTCTTTTCCATATAACAGAATATAGGCCCACTGGCACTAAGGCGCGGTGCCAAAGGAAACTAGTATATATACAAAGACTGTATTGTACCAAGTATTAGATTCCTGAGGTAACATGTCCTTTTATGTTTTTTCCAAATTAATATATATATATATATATATATATATATATATATATATATATATATATATATTCTTTACTTGTATGACTTAGATGTCTCGTATTTCTCGAAAAAGTGATTCGAATATATTTGCTTGTATTTCAAAAGAAGAAAATAGGCAACCCAGCATTCTTTTTTTTTCTTTTCCAATTTCGAAGAGAAATAATCAATGTGAGTACAAAATGACAAATACCTCTGCAAGCCTAGCAAATTAAGCTAACAATGAAAACATAGAAAACAAAAAAAGAAAAAAAGAAAAGAAAAGCATGCTCCATAAAGAGAATTGATTTTCTTTATGCTGCACTTAGCCTACTCAACAAGCGTAGAAAGACAAGGCACCGTGGAGGTAAGTGTGTTGGTGGCGTAAATGATGGCGGTGATTAGTTCTCTCCTTCTCGATCAAGCCCCGGAGATGGTGAAAATGGTCGACAGAGCACGGAAGCTTGAGGGGGCCGGCGGTATCGTATCCATAGGCATCAAGAGTTCTTTCAAGAAGTGCCTTGAATAAGGGATGGTGAAGATATGATATGGGAATCATGAATCTTTGAAATTCTTCATCTTCCAACCCTACCCAAACTTTTAGCCACCCTTTATTCACCTTCATCATCTTCTTCTCATGCATAAGATTCTTCATTTTAATTTCTCTGAGATTGGAAGAATGTATGAATTTAAGGGGTCACTTTACTTTGTGAAAGCTTGTGTGGGTTCATGTACATGGCAATGGCTATATATATAGATGAATAAAATTGTTTAGGGCTTTGACTTTAATTAGGATTTTCTACTTGCTATTTTATATTAATTAAAATGTTTACAAATTAATAATACACTTGTCTTTTTAATATCAATAAATCATAAAAATATAATTTTAGATGCTCACTACAATCAATCACTCATCCAAATGAATTATTTGATATCATTCCAAAGGGTAGTATCATTAACCCTCAAAATTGTGACATTTGTTGCCATCGTGAGGCCAAGAATATTATCGTTAAGGGTAGCATCAAATAAACTCGTCAACACAATTGTTATTGTTTGAGTTTACAATATTATGAATAATTAATTTTTGTGTCGTCAATTTTCATCAGCCAAAGTAAAGCAATTTTCTTTTACAATAAAAAATTAAAAATAGATGTTCAAAACTCTTGTTTTCAATATATAAAATTCAAAATGTCAATTCAATAAGAAGAATGGAATATTTTATCATTAAATAGGTATTATATCTAAGTTGCCCCTTGGAGCCATCATTGTATGGATCAAATTATTATATTGGGGCATTTTATTTGACCATGACAAATAGAAAGATCAACTTGGCTCAAACCTTACACGAATTTCCACCAAAAAAATGGTAAACAAATAACACTAACAACATTTCTTGTACCAAGAGTTTAGGCCAACCCTAAGTAACTATTTTTGTTTGAGTAATTTTCAAATTAAAAGCAATATGGGATTAGTTTTATTTACTTCATTTTAAATTTATTTAACTGACATAACCAACTATAAATTTAAAAAATTCTTATAACATTGAAAACCATAGGGAGTTGATATATAATGTCGTCGTCAAGATATTTAAAATATTTGGTGATTTTGTGTTATCTTAAAGCAAATTAATAAAATATATGAAGAAATATATATATATATATATATATATATATATATATATATATTTTACTCTTCATATCACTACTCATATTTACTACTGTGTTAAAAAAATTCATTATAACCGTCAGCATATATTAAAAACAAAGATCAAACAAACGTTAAAAATTAAAAAAATATTATATATCAAAATCTCAATCAAACAAAAATAATATTTTAGATTTTCTCAATCGCGGGCCCAGTTTTGCACATATATAACGAATGTATAAAAGTTGAACAATTAGTTTAATCCTATAATTCAAGTTGTACAAGGTCCATTTCAAGAGCAACCTTTAATTGCAAGTGGGCATGAGTTGAAAATGGCTCTACATACATCTTTATATTTGTTCCCTCCTTGGAAATTATGATTACGTAACCACTCCCGATTGACTTTATATGATCCTCGACTATGGGTTGTTTATCCATAAAATCGGATTCTTAGAATGCATTGAAAGGCCAATTCAATTATTATTCTAATAATAATGTATGGTACGTGTTCTCATCCATAACTGTATAAAAGATAAATTATAGATTTGAATATTAAAAAAATATTATAACAATACATGCTTCAAGTTGAGTTCATGATTTAAGCCATTTCACGATAGCAAAAGGAAGACCGAAGAAGACATGACTCAAAGTTATATACAAAGTTATGGAATCCAAAGAGATTAATGAGGATAATATGATCAAAAAAAGTTCTTGGCGAACACTGGCGCATGTGGGCGACTCAACTTGATTCTTTCTATGGTTCGTACATGTAGTACAAAATATTATGGGCGCGTAACTTAGGAAAGTAGCAAGCAAAAATATTAAATGACTTTGTATTAGAAATGTCGAGGCGAGATTTGGAATCTCTGTCCTTAAGACAATATTATCCCGCTACGATGCTAATGGTTTACTTTGGTAATTTGCCTCCCAAGATACAACGACTATGATTTGTGATAGGAGCACTCCAAATCACAAATCCTTTAAACCACAAAGGTCTAAAAACGCTCAACCATAACAATGATGAAGACTCACAAAATTACTCAAATTTTGATCTTCAAATATTATGTGAATTTCGAAATTCCATATTTAATTCAAGTGAGGGATATCTTATTTATAGTATATCAAGAGTTATGTCCAAAAAGACACCATTTGGAGGCACCCTATCGCCACAAATCGACCCTAAATGTGAATGGACACACCATTTCACAAAACAGATACAATGCTCGATCGATCGAGTGATCGAGCAAAGAGCTCGATCGATCGAGCTACTATTCACATAAGGCATGAAATATCTGGCCCGCTCGATCGATCGAGCATTAATTTCTTTCACACGTTTTCCAACAATCCCCCACATGAATTAAATTAATGCATGTACGCAATTGAGCGCTTTTAACGAACTATTATGGCATCTGGAGAGATAGCTTGCGGCTTTGAATCTTTCATAGTAGTATTCAATAGGATTTACTTGACTTAATAGTGAACTTATAGTCTTGAACTATTTACTCGTTGGTGTAAACCAAGACAATTGAACCCACACCATAATAATTCTAACCTTCGTATTGGTTTCTTACGGTTGTGTCTGTTTCGGCCATGGACCACGCTTGGTTTCATAAGTGCTTTTCATTCTTTGAAGCGGCCACACTTCGCACTTACGTAGGTGATCTCCTAGAAGAGTATCCCGCTATACTAACATATTCTTATATGTCTTAGGAATGATTAAAGGCCTTTTGTCTATCCTCGTACCCTTTTTGCAGGCTACACCCCTTAGCATATGAATGGGTTGGAGATTGATCTCCAAGGTGTTTATACAACCTCATAATTTAGTTGTCCCTTTTGAACCTAGATCTTGGGATCTCCAGTCAACAAGGTTGGGTATCCACTATGAGATTTTGATTATAGGGTTTAACCTCATTACCCTCGATAAACTTTCACATGATCTCTCGGTTAACCATTTCATATGCGGATCCGCGGTTTCACATAATCACTCAAGATTATGCCATTAGAGATCATTTTGTCATATAGCATTATCACAACACATTTTAGATGCATGCACATGATTTTTCTCTAACAACTTATAAAACCACTCGGCCGAAGAAGTTTTATATGTTTTGCATAGAGAATTTTCCACAACAGTATATCTTCAGTTTTGGTAATCACATTACCTCTTTTGCATATTATCCTTTTAGGATATTTTCATCATCAAATTTTAAGCGTTGTTAACGCATTATTTCTTACAAAATTCGAGACCAAGGAAATACTCAACTTTAATTCACAATTCATATTTAAGCGCATAGATTCTTAAAAACTTACAAGTTCAAGATTCTATTTCTTGCAAACTTGAAATTTTAAGTGCAAAGCTTAAAATTTGAAACTCGAATTAATCCTTGAGATTTCATTCTTCAGGTGTCTTGGAAACTTCATTCCAAGCATTATTCTTGATGCACACATGTCAAAATGTCTCGTCAACATTCTTCCTTTGTTACTTGATGATTTCTAAATTGCTTCTCCAATGAGTATATCATCAATACACAAGCATACCTATGCTTAGGTGTGTAGACATTTGTCACACTTGTTAATCTATTTGACAACATGATTTGTCAAACTCTTCATGTCTTTTATTTGGTGTTTGGCCTTCATTTCTAGTTTAGCCAAGTACCCCCACATTTCAAATATTGTAGGAAACTCTCTTTTCCTTCAATCACAAGGTTTTCATCCTTGCCTAAATGTGGTAAGTGATTGAATCCTAGAATTGCAACCCCTACAACTTCGGGTAGTAACGAAGCGCACTGGCGTTCAAATTTTCGTGTTTCAAGTTCTAAGCGTTATAGTCTTACAAATCCAAATTCAAGTATTTATTTCTTGAAAATTTTGGATTTAAGCGTACTTGCTTACAAAAGTTGCTTTGAATTCAAGTTTTAAATCTTGCAAATTCATGTTATAAGCGTACTAGCTTAGAAATTCAAAATGAACCAATTTGAGATATTACAACACCTAGTCAAAATTTGTGGCTTCGATTTATCACTTGTGTTTTAAGCGTACAAAGCTTAGAAACTCGAATTCAAGATTTTATAGTCTTGCATATTCAAGCTTAGGCGTCAAATTCTTAGACAACACAAGTATAATCTACTCACAATTTCCCATAGCAAAACTCATTTGCTAAATTTTATTGCAATCTCATTTTTGAAGTGTTTAAACACCTCATTGGCCTCGTTTTTGCTTCATAGCAAAAAAATCACAACAATATGATTCTTATACAGGAAATCGCTTTGATTCCACGCATCAACCGCAGCCGTCTTTTGGTTGTCGGTTTCATCCTCCATAATAGTAGGAGCATCCTCATTGAGGAACCTTGTCAACCCCAAGGTTGTCAAATAAAACAACATCTTTTGTTGCCATCGCTTGAAACCTTTCCCATTGAACTTTTCAGGCCTTTCACCATGATGAACGAGAGTCGTTGTTGCACTCAACGAAGCCATTTGTTGCTAATATTGTCTTAAGATTGTAGTACAAAATTTTATGGGTGTGTATCTTAGGAAAGTAGCAAGCAAAAACAATAAATAACTTTGTATTAGAAATGTCGAGGCGATATTTGGAATCTCTGTCCTTAAGACAATAATGCCCCGCTACGGTGCTAACGATTTACTTTGGCAATTTGTCTCCCAAGATACAACGACTATGATTTGTGATAGAAGCACTCCAAATCACAAATCCTTTAAACCACAAAGGTCTAAAAACGCTCAACCATAACAAAGATGAAGATTTACAAAATTACTCAAATTTTGATCTTCAAATATGATGTGAATTTCGAAATTCCATGTTTAATTCAAGTGAGAGATATCTTATTTATAGTATGTCAAGAGTTATGTCCAAAAAAACACCGTTTGGAGGCACCCTATAGCCAAAAATCGCACCCTAAACGTGAATGGACACATCATTTCACAAAACAGATACAATGTTCGATCGATCGAGCAAAGAGCTAGATCGATCGAGCTACTATTCACATAAGGCACAAAATTTCTAGCCCGCTCGATCGATCGAGCATTAATTTCTTTCACACGTTTTCCAACAGTACAGTCTACCATAATTCATTGAGATTAAAGACTTACTAGTTGTTATTGTTGTATGCCTCGGTTGGCTTTCAATGGCCACAAAATCCTTCAAATAGGTTTGCTATAATATGCCAACTTTTAAATTTGGTGCATTTTTATTTATCTATTAAAAATCTCAACATGGGAATTAAATTAATTCACGTTCAATAACTATTGGTTTAGGGTATATATATATTGTATTAATAGCTGGAAAATACGTAAGATATCCTTAGAATATATTTTGATATATAAATAATACACATGTAATCTAAGTAATATTTTTCTTTACGGAGGAAAAGGGAAATTTGGTTCTGTACGGTTGCTTATACATATTTTTGGTCCTTCATTTGTCTATATTCGGTCGTATAGAATAAATTTTTTTTTTTTTGTATAATTCATTTGCTTCTCGTTGGAGTGCTGACGTGATCTTGATTATTGCTGACATATTCGTTTGAAATTGAGAATCCTGGCAAAAGACAAACTAAATATTCACCATTTTCTTTGTTTTTCGCACTAAAACCAAACTTTGACTAGTTAGATGATCAAAATAGTGTATGGTTCAACTTACAAGACCAATTTTTCTTATTTCCCTATCTTTACATGCCATAATCACAATTAATAGAAAAATTAAATTTTTAATAGATTTAAAATATCTCATTATTATTTGTGTATTAATGATAAATAACTTGCATGCACATACAAGAACCTTTATGTGTATTTTGTGGGTACCCGTGTCCAAAATATATTGTTAAAACTTGCTAAATCAAGCAATATCTAACCATGGGGACTTTATTAATAAATGAGTGCTTAAATAAACCACGAAAGTCCTCCTAACACGAAAGACAATAATTAATTAGTGGAATATATATAAAAATACACCTACAGAGACCAGCCACTAGGTAAGTTATCTCATTTATAATATTGCCAATAGGCTACAAGAAGACGGCTATTATTAGGTTATAAGTCATGATAGAAGATATATTATCTCTATGGTTAGTTAGCAACTAGCTGTCT
Source organism: Haberlea rhodopensis (assembly GCA_907163345.1). Classification (NCBI taxonomy): domain Eukaryota; kingdom Viridiplantae; phylum Streptophyta; class Magnoliopsida; order Lamiales; family Gesneriaceae; genus Haberlea; species Haberlea rhodopensis. The sequence goes on from CAJQUN010000071.1 coordinate 422,833, forward strand.
TATGACCAAACGTTGTAGATAATCATCTATAACATGCTATACTCGAAGAACGATGGCTCCATACCGGAAACACCTGCCTGCAATTTTCCACTAAACATATTGCGAAGAAATAGCATCTTGAAGATGAGAGATTTAAAATAGTAATAATAAAATTCACCTTTCAAAATTTTTTCTGTATATAACTAATAGCTATAAACCATGTCTATATATCATCGTAGTATAATAATATACGAAGAAAAAAGATCGATTAATTTATACATAAAAATAAAAATACAGGACAACCAGACAAGTTAATTATCGCTGTATTATTTTGATTTCACTTGGAATTTCACGTCCCCCCTAATCAAACTGCATGCTAATCTCCCAACCTATCTATATATGCAGGGGCGAATTTAGAATTTTTGTTTAGGGGGTAAAAAAATAGGAGGTGTAATTTTAGGGGGCAATAGGCATATTTTTTTTAAAAAAAAGTAGTGTAACAATTGTTTTTAGGGGCAGCTGCCCCAACCACATAAAGTTCGTTCGTCCCTATATATATATATATATATATATAAATTAGGGAAATATTAGTAGTATGTAATTGTGGCATAAATTTGTAGACGTGTGCGTATAGGTGTTGAATATAAGTCTACAAATTAATAATTTTATCTTGTCATATTTTAATGAGAAAACAAATTGTTATAGTTGTAAAACCCCAAATTTATGCCCCCACTTTATTCCCTAAACTTATTACCCAATTATTATTCTATCTTTTAAATACCTAATAATATCACCCAATTAATACCCCACCTTTAACACACCTTAATCCTTGCCATGGAAAGGTTAGAATCTTGGGACCTTGCACCCCTAAACTTTCCACCCTAGCTACATATAACCACCATACCTTAACCCTAGACCACTACTCACCATTCTTGAATTTTGGCTCTCACATCACACACAAATTTCGAAAATCCTTCAAGGTAGATAGGAGGAGTTTCTCACCACTTTCCCAACCCGGATCTCGCTTCGGTTATCCATCATTGTAAGTGGGTTTTTGCTATATTTCATTTCATTTTCAAACCTTATGTATGTTTTTAAACTTCGATGGAACAACATTATGAAAAGCATGTTTTTAAATCAAATAAGTATGTGACATGATCATGAACGAAGGACTTTGCGGAGCAAAGTGCTACGTGAGAGGAGCCACCTCTTGATTCGGCAGTGCAAAGTGCTACATGATGTGGACGTGCCACATTCATGGGAGCCATCTCTTGATCCTTAAGAGCAAAGTGCTATACCACGGGAGTCACCTCTTGAATCCAATAAGTATATGTGAATATGTGAAGATATGTGTTTATGTGTTTTTATGCCAAGATCTATGATTTTAGAATTGTTTAAAATGATTTCTACTATAAAGATGTATGTGTTTTTACTGTTCAATCGGCCCCTACTTGCTGGGTGTTTTCCCAAACACTCACCCCTTACCTCCCCTCCCAGACAAAATCGAGGAAGAAGATATTGAAGAAGAGGAACAAGAGCAATTCTGGGGATGGTGATCCACTAGAAACCTCAAGAAGATTTATTACTTATTTACGTTTCCGCAATTTGTTTTGAACGAGACATTTGGATCCCGTATTTGAAGTTGTAATGACATTTTATTTGATTATGGAATAAAAGACTGGTTTTAATATAGATCTGTACACGAGGCTTGTCGTGTCCAAATATCATGTTTGGATTGACGTCGGTGTCACGCGCTCCGGTCTCGGGGAGTGACATTTTAGTGGTATCAGAGCCGGTCACCGGCAGAAAACACCGGGAGATAAGTGCTATGCGGGGCAAAGTGCCACGTGTGTGGGAGCCACCTCTTGAGCCTAAAGGGGCAAAGTGCTACACAACGGGGGCCACCTCTTGATCCTGCGAGGCAAAGTGCCACGTGCGTGGGAGCCACCTCTTGAACCTACGGGGCAAAGTGCTACATGACGGGAGCCACCTCTTGAACCTATAAGAGCCACCTCTAGATTCTCGGTGCCGGTGGATCGATGAGTTAGGTGGCGACAAGGACGTCGCGTTCTAAAGGAGGGGTGGTTGTAATACCCTTGTCCTACATTGGTTGTGGATGAAAATTTAAAGTGGTTTATAAAGGCTTACAATGGACTATTATAGCAACTTGGGTTAACCATTTTCGTATAGCGATGACGGATACAAAGTAGTTGCTATAGGAGCCCATTGTGCAGTCGCGCTTGTGCGGGCCTAGGCCCGGGGCGTGACAATAGTACTTTTTTTTTTATAAACATAATATGATTTGAAATTATCCAATTTTTTAATTAAAATGTGTATACAAATAAAATTTTAAAATATAAGTATTAGGGCTGCTTAACGGATCGAATCGGTTTCGGATCCGATAATCCTGGAACCGGTCCGATATGTTAAGGAATCGGGCCGGATCCGGTTCAGGTTCCAACCGGTTCCGGATCGATCCGATCCGATTTATATATATTATTATATTTTCCCACAATATTCATAACAACTTCAATATATTTCTTCTTCATTTGATAATATAATAGTGACACTTATGGCAATTGAAAATATAAATAAAAAAATATTAGTATTTAGCACTCTTCATAATTGATAAGTATTGTTTTGGCGTTTTTTTCTTCTTGCTCGTCATAATGATTTACGAATTCGTCAACCGCCCCGTCTCTTCTATTCTTACATTCTTCTTCAAGTCAATCTTTAAGTAATGTGAGCATGCATAATGAATTAACAGATAGAATACTTCTGTATTCTCAAATAATTCGGCCACATGTTGAGAATGTCGATTCAGAAGCGACGTTTGAAGTTTGTACCGCATACACGTCTCTAGCCATTTTGGCTAAGATAGGGAATTGTGTTGCATTTGTCTGCCACCATTGTAAGACGTCGAAATTATCTTCCGCTATAAATTGATAATTCAGATAAATTTGAAACTCAGTTGACGTGATAGTAGAATGTCAATTTCCCTTCAGTTTTTTCCTGACCAGCATCCTAAGCAAATTGATGTCTCCACCTTTGAATTGAGCTTGAGGTTGTTCTTCATCCTTTTGTTGCGACGATTCACTTGTCTGTTGAATATAATACAATTGAAACATATTTTGGAGAGATTGCATTATAGATGTCTTTTGATCGTCAACAACCTTCCCCAAAAATTTAGCATAATATTCAAAAAATATTTCAAATGACGCTAAACATTGACTAGGATCTAGTAATGTTGCGATGCAGTGCACGTGTGGGATTTGTTCCCAATATTTTATAAATTTAGTTTCCATTGCACTAACAAAAGTATGCAATTCATCATCATCTCTTAATTCTATAAACTTATCAAACATGTTAAATACATAAGGAATAAAATAAATAGAAGTTGGATAAGTAACACCGGAGAAACGTTCTGTAGCTTCTTTGAAAGTACCTAACAATGATACACAATTTTCAACAAATTTCCAATCCTCATCACTCAAATAAATACTTTCATCGGTATCAGACATTTGATATGAATTATAAAATGGAGTTAAAATATCTTTGTAAGGTAACATAACATTCAACATAGTGTACAACGAATTCCACATAGTTTCTACTGGTGATGAAAAAAGAAGATGCTTCAAACCATTAGATAAACATAATTGTTTCAAATCACGCTTAACACGGCTTGTGCATAACCATTAGCGAATATTTCAATTTCTCAATATATGCTGAGTGATTTTCCTCATAACCAACTTTCACAGCCAAATTAATAACATGACATGCGCATCTAACATGGAAAAAAAAACCATCAAGCATTGGTTTCAGATATGTCTTTAAATCACGCATCGCAGCGTTGTTATTCACAGTATTATCTTATGTGATTGAAAATATCTTATCATGAATTCCATAATGTCTACAGGTATTGAATATATATTTAGCAATTACTTAACCAGTATGTGCACAATCTAAGTCATCTAAAGACAAAATTCGTTTTTGCATATACCCATTATCATCAATTCAATGACAAGTGACAACAAGATATGAATCCGATTTTATGTTTGTCCAAATATCGGTTGTTAAGCTAACCCTACAAGGCAAACTAAAATGATGTTCAATCAATGTATTTCTATATTCAACAAATATGTCCATACAATTTCTTTTTAGTGTGTGGCTAGAAATTTGTTTAAACATGGGTTGTATAGACGAAACAAATTCAATAAAACCATCATGTTCTGCTTGTATAAAAGGTAGTTCGCATCTAATCACATATCTAACAAGTGACCTGCGATTAATTTCAGCAGTTAAAATAAAATTTGTTCTAGTGAGAACATTAATTTGTGCTTGTGTTGCTTCTCTACCTAATGATTGTAATGTTGTCTCATCAAAATTATGTATTTTTACTAAGTGTTTTTTAAAAGCACCAGTGCCTCAACTGAAAGCACTAAATTTATATGAATATTGTATCTTACATAATTGTTGGTGATTTCTGTGTGGTGCTTCTGGAGGACACAAACCACTATTTTTCTCTTGTCCATTTGCTTATTTTTGTTGGAAAAAATGTTACGAACGGTTCAACTTAGATTATGTGCTTCATGAGGATCCTATTATAAATATGTGGCAACATTTGGGAATTTTGAATAATTCAAAGGTAAAAGGGGAATGTCCGGCTATTTGGGAATGCGTCATCTGGAGCATTTGGCAAAAACGTAAGGTGTTTTGTGACTTGGAGATGTCTAAATAATCGCTAATCGAGTCGGTGAAGTTTTGATCGTGGCATTGAATTTCAGCTAAGAATAAAGGCATTGTCTTGTTTTCGGCTATAGATTGATTTCGAGATCCGACTGTTGTCTTAAGCATGTAGGTGGTTGTAAATCATCTTATTGAGATTTATCTTTTTTTATGGACTTTGAACCATAATGTAACCTTGTATCATCACGGGTTTGAGCACCCCTAGTGCCCATCTTAATAAGTTTTGGATTATGGAAAAAAATATATATATAAAGAAGTATTTCAAGGAATTGGAGATTTTAACCTTCAGTTTCTTTTTTTCTGCTGATAGACAATAGTTGACAATGTGAGCAGGAGTAGCTCGGTATGTGATTTCAAATCATAAGATGGGTATTTGGCTTAAAGCATATACTTCTTATGGCCAATCAGCTGTTTCCTTTCATTTTTTCATGTGTTTCTCTTTCCTAATTCGTTAGGATCTGCTACGATTGCATCTATAGCAGGTGAACATTTTTTCCCATCCCCTTGGCTTACTCTGCCACCTTTTTTATATAAACTAGGGTAGATCTTTCATATTTGAAGTTTGATTGGATTCCTGGAAAATTTCTGATGAAATTCAATAAACACGACAATTTTCTATCCTTATTATATTTGGTTTGTATTGGCGGCATGTAAGGATTTTCCTTTTGTCCATCTTCTCATTACCTGTCATAATTACTGTTGAAACCAGGATATTACCATTGTTGTGTGAGTATACCGTTAGGTTGATTATGCTCTTTTCTTTCCAATAACTTTATGGGACAATCATATGATTGTATCAAAGAGCCATCTGATTTTTTCTTTCATACATTCTTCCATGGAAATCACCATGTTCCTTGTACTCTTGCCACTAGCTACTTAAGTTTGGCCCTGATTCTGGTATAGATTAATATAATTTTAAAATGGTAAAGCAGCTCTTGTTCATCTTAATTTCACAGTGAGTTTGATCCCACTTCCTATATGTCTCTGGTTCATTCAGATTATGTGCTTGGCGACCTCAAGTTCGGTGGGAATGCTCAATCTATTACCAAGCATAGATGGGTCCACCATACGTAGTTTTTATGGGATATGAAATCAGTTGCATGGGTTATCTCAAACTTCCAAAACGAGCTCCTCAATATTGACAGGTTTGCTTGCTATATCCTTTTCTGTTTGTCAGGCCCTTGGCATGCTGCGGTTCTTGTATTTCTAATAGGAAGTCTTTGTAGTTTGAGTTTATACCACTTTTAAGTCTCAATTTTTGTTTCTGATTATATGCTCGGACATAGAGATTCCTAAACGTCACACGTACCCAAGTTATCATGTTTCCCAAAACCCTTAACGTTTCTACACTTGTGGAAAATGAAAATGGCTTCCCATGTTCTTATATTGCATAGCATATGTATTTAGATATAATGCTTGTGTATGCTCCTTACCATGCAAAGGAATCCAAAAATCCTTTCAATGTACTGTTTGATGTAGTTGATAAGACATCTATTAATTCCTACACACTCTTACACACACCAAACTTACTACATAAATTGTTTACATTGAACCATTTTTTTTATCACTCATATTACCCATTCATATCTTTCGATCATCTCATACCACGTACCAAGCAGTACTTGCTATTATACGAAGATGTATAATCATTCCTTTTTATTTCTTGAAAAATTGCAAAACACAGAATTGAGCATTGCTCTATACACACTAACGAGTTAACATCTTACTAAGCTGCTAATTTGTGCATTCTTTACGTGATACTTCTTAAAGATTTGTTAAAATTATGAGTCGTTTTTCTTAATGTTTTGCCTGCAATGCAACTTTTATCTATGAAACTAAGAATTATTCTGTGTTTAGGCAAGGGATCAGCTGGAATTTATATGCCGGATGAAGGACTATATGACAAGGCCAGATTTCATCGACAGAACAATTAATGCAGTCGGCTGCCATTTCCTGTTAAGATACTTAGAGCCGAAAATGATTCAGTGGCCTTTAGGTACCAAAGTTGAACCCTCTAGTAGGCTGCTAAGGAAGCAGGAATTGGATGAAGCTGTTGGGAAAATATCGAAATATTTTCTGATCAGATATGTGGGAGCAAAAATAAATGCGGAATAAAAACACAAGATTTACGTGGTTCGGCAAAAAATAGCCTACGTCCACGGGGATGCTGCAGATCTTTTATTGAAGAAAAATACAAGTGCTTACAAAACACTGACAACACTCAATCTGAAAAACACTCAGAAAATTATACAGCAATTTTCTCTCACTAGTATTTTTACTCTGATTGCACTGTGTTATTTTTCTCTCTACAATTTGGTGTATACTTTCTGAATGAAATTGTAACTCTATTTATAGAATTTATTCACGCGTTGTTCACGCGTAATTAACAAAAAAAAAAATTTGCCGATTTTTCTTCACACGTCTCTGACAAATCTTTATGCAGATTTCTTTGAAAATTTTGGCCACTTTTCAACAAATATGGGCCCCCCATATTTATTCTTTTTGACTAACAATCTCCCACTTGAAGACTGATCTCAATCTGTCTTCACACCTCGATCAATGCAGCAGCCTCTTCTGGCCTGTCAATCTAGCAAGCCAACTGAAGTTGAACACAACTTCAGTTTATCAATGGTCACCACCTTTGTTAACATATCTGCTGGATTCTTACTTCCTTGGATCTTCTCTAATGTTAGCACATCATTCTCAAGCAGAGATCTGATGAAGTGATAACGGAGACTAATATGTTTTGTTCTAGAGTGGAACATTGAATTCTTTGCCAGATGTATTGCACTCTGACTATCACTATACAAAACATTATTCTCCTGGTTGAATCCCAGCTCTGTTAACAAACCTTGAAGCCATATCAATTCTTTACTGGCTTCAGTCACTGCAACATATTCAGCCTCTGTAGTGGATAAAGCTACAATCTTTTGTATCCGCGACATCCAACTAACAACTGTAGTTCCAACAGTGAATACATATCCTGTGGTGCTTTTCCGGTGATCGACATCACCTCCATAGTCTGCATCTACGTACCCTTGTACTTTTAGTTCTCCTTTTCCAAAGTACAAACACTTCTTTGCAGTGCCTCGTAGATACCTCAAAATCCACTTAACTGCTTCCCAATGAGCCTTTCCTGGATTTGACATAAACCTGCTGACAACTCCCACTGCATGGGCAATGTCTGGCCTTGTACAGACCATTGCGTACATCAAACTCCCAATGGCTGAAGCATAAGGAACTTTAGCCATGGACTCTTTTTCTTCCTCCGTCTGAGGACATTGGTCCTTGGATAGGCGAAAATGACTAGCCAAAGGTGTGCTAACTGATTTGGCATCGCCCATGTTGAATCTCTGTAAAACACGATTGATGTACTTCGCCTGAGATAACTGCAAAATTCCCTTTTGCTTATCTCTTGTGATTTGCATTCCAAGTATCTTTCTTGCTGGACCCAAATCTTTCATGTCAAATTCTTTTGACAACTGCTGCTTCAAGTTTCTGATCTCGTCCATATCAGAACCAGCTACTAACATATCATCGACATAAAGTAGCAAAATGATATAACTGGACTTATATTTCTTGAAGTAGCAACAATGGTCGGCGTTACACCTCTGGAATCCTTCCTTGTGCATAAAGCCGTCAAACTTTAAGTACCACTGCCTTGGAGCTTGTTTTAGGCCGTACAAGCTCTTTTTCAATTTGCACACCTTATTCTCCATTCTTTTCTCTGCGAAACCTTCTGGTTGAAACATATAGATTTCCTTATCAATTTCTCCGTGAAAGAAACGCAGTCTTCACGTCCAATTGTTCAAGATGGAGATTTTCACTGGCAACAATACTCAATACAGTCCTAATAGTATTGAGCTTCACAACTGGGGCAAAAATATCTGAGTAGTCAACTCCTTCTTTTTGCTGAAACCCTTTGACGACCAGTTGGGCTTTGTATCTCGTGGAACCATCATGATCTTCTTTCACCCGATACACCCATTTGTTGTGAAGTGCCTTTTTGTCCATAGGCAACTCAACAATTTTCCATGTCTGATTGGACATCAAAGACTTCATCTCGTCTTTCATGGCAAGCTCCCACTTGCCAGCATCTTTGGTTTGACATGCTTCATCGTAGCATTCAGGCTCACCTGCATCGGTTAGCAACAGATAGTTCATATACCTTCTGTTAGGTACATGAGGACGAGAACTCCTTCTCAATTCATGAACTGGAGCAGGAGATGCATCATGCTGCTGCTCGCTGTCTTGATCAATTGATTCCCCTAACTGAGGAATCTCAACTATCTGTTCCACATGACTTTCTGGGACATCGTCTACCTCTGCATATGCTGGCTCACTCTTTTCTGAGTCGCTGACAACTGTGTTATGCCTATCCTTATACATCAATCGTTCGTTGAAGATTACATCTCTGATGCGGATCATCTTTTTGTTTTCATCATCCCAAATGCGGTAGCCAAACTCATCTTCACCATAACCAATGAAAGTGCACTTCTTTGATTTGGGATCAAGTTTGTTTCTGAGTGCATCACTGATATGCACATATGCTACACATCCGAAAACCTTAAGATATGAGAGGTTTACCTCTTTTCCGCTTCATACCTCTTCTGGTATTCTGTGCTCCAATGGCACCGATGGACCTCGGTTAATGAAGTACGCTGCTGTGTTGACTGCTTCTGCCCAGAACTGCTTTGGCAGGCCTGATTGTACCCGCATGCTTCTGGCTCGTTCTGTCAACGTCCGGTTCATACTCTCAGCTACACCATTGTGTTGAGGCGTACCAGGAACGGTTCTCTCCATTCTGATTCCGTGCTCATAGCAGAACTTCTTAAATTTGGTGTCTTCATATTCACCACCATTGTCGGTTCTGAGCTTCTTTATCTTCAAACCTGTCTCATTTTCAACCATCACTTTCCAAATCTTGAAAGCCTCAAATACTTCTGACTTATATTTCAGAAAGTAAACACATACTTTCCTGGAGTGATCATCAATAAAAGTCACAAAGTAGTGTTTCCCACTAATGGATGAGACAGTCGTTGGTCCCCAAACATCAGAGTGAACTAGTTCAAGTTTCACCTTCTTTGGGGTTCTTGTACCTGTCTGAAAGCTAACTCTTTTCTGCTTTCCAAAAATACATCCTTCACATGTGTCAATATTAATTGACTGAAGGCTCGGAAGTTTCCCCTTTGAGTGCATCACCTTCATTCCTTTCTCACTCATGTGGCCAAGTCTCTGATGCCACAGAGTAGGACTTTCTGTGTCTGCTGCAACTGCAATTGAACAGCGTGCTCCTGCTGTCATGTAAAGAGTACCACTCTTACTGCCTCGAGCAATTATCATTGCACCTTTTGAGATCTTCCAAGTATCACCGTGAAAGACCGTTGTATGACCTTCACCGGCCAACTGAGATTAAGTTCTTTCTCAGATCGGGAATATGTCTGACATCCTTCAATTCCCATACAGACCCGTTCAACTTAATCTTTATGATACCTTTGCCAACAATCTCGCAAGATTGTTCATTACCAAGGTAGACTTTACCAAGGTTTCCGGGGACATATTTCTCGAAGAGTTCTCTCTGCGAAGTAGCATGGAATGATGCTCCGGAGTCTAACACCCAAGACTCTTCCTTGCACTCTAAGGAACATATTAATGCATCATCTCCAGAAGCAACGTTTGCTTCTGCTTTCACCTCCTGATTCTTCGGTGCATTTTTGCACTGATTTTTATAATGTCCGGGCTGCCCGCATTTCCAGCACTCGATAGTCTTTGAGTTTTGAGAATTAGGGGGATTCCTAGATTTGGACCTCCTGTCCATTTGTTTGCCACGTCCACCTCCTATGTTTGATTTTCTACCTCTTGACTCTGTATGTAATACTGAAGAGGTTGATGATTCATTTGAATCTCTCCGTCTGATCTCTTCACTGAGAACCAGATCACGAACATCGTCAAATTTCAACTTAGTACTTCCCGATGAGCTACTCACAGCTGTGACAGTAGCATTCCAGCTTTCCGGGAGGGAAGACAAAAGTATTAATGCTCGTACTTCATCATCAAAATCAATGCTAACTGAACTCAACTGGGTTGTCAGGGTGTTGAGTTCATTGAGGTGTTGAGCTACCGATCCGCCTTCTACCATCCGCAAATTGAACAACCGCCTCATCAAATGAACTTTGTTTGAAGCTGATGGCTTCTCGTACATGCTTGAAAGAGCCGCCGTAAGACCCGACGTGGTCTTTTCTTTTGCTATGTTGAAAGCAACGTTGCGTGACAACGTCAGTCGGATAACTCCGAGAGCTTTTCTATCTAGAAGAGCCCATTCTTCATCTTTCATGCCTTCTGGCTTCACACCCGAGAGAGGTTGATAAAGGCCTTTCTGGTACATATAGTCTTCTATTTGCATTTTCCAAAAGCCAAAATCTGAACCATTGAACTTTTCAATATTCATTTTCCCTTCCTCTGCCGCCATTACTCCCACTCGAACCTGACTCCCACCGGATTGCTGTTTTGACAATTTTTGAAAATCACCGTGTTATTGAAAAAAACACCGCCGTGGACGAATTCGGTATCTCTGACCAAATCTACTATTTTCGAAATCACTATTCACGAAAAACACTATTCACGTGAATAGTAACCCGTCAAAAAAAATTGACAAAATTAACAATCTGGCTCTGATACCAGTTGTTGGGAAAATACCGAAATATTTTCTGATCAGATATGTGGGAGCAAAAATAAATGCGGAATAAAAACACAAGATTTACGTGGTTCGGCAAAAATTAGCCTACGTCCACGGGGCTGCTGCAGATCTTTTATTGAAGAAAAATACAAGTGTTTACAAAACACTAACAACACTCAATCTGAAAAACACTCAGAAAATTATACAGCAATTTTCTCTCTGTAATGCCTCGATTTATGTTATATACGTGTGATATGATTATGGTGTAATTATATCACGTGGCAGTATGATAATGGGGGTTCGAGTGGAACCAAGAATGACTTACTACATGTATGAAAAGAGATATGGTAATGGTGTACAATGAGTTGAACCATAATATATCAAGAAATATGAAATGTATATGCATTTGAAGGTGCATTAGCATGTGTATTTGAGTTGCAAGTGGGCATTTGAATATGCATGTGAATTGAATTTGACTTAGAGTTGCATTTGCATTTGGATGTCATCTTCATGTACATGACACTTAACATGTCATTATCTCCAAATGACATGATATCAAGTAACTTAGGGACTTAAGGTTCTATATCAAGTGGCTTAGAGGTGAAATCACATACTACACCACTTTTCACCTAAAATTCTCTACAAAGCTCCTCTCCAACCCTTGGAGATTTTCTTAGGCAAAGCTTGAGTTTTCACTTGTGAAGTGAGCTAGGAAGTTGGGTGAAGTGATTTCTTAGCATCTTGGTAAGGAATTCATGATTGCTTGAATTATGTTATGGATGTTAAGATATGTGAAAGGAAAGATCAAGTGTGCATGTAAAGAATCATATCATGTTTATATGCTATGAATTGGATTCTTTGATGATAGAAACATGTTATTATGGTCCTAGAGATTGTAAGAAACAAGTTGATATGGTTCAAATTGAATTAGAGGAGAAGAACCATGGAGATAAGCTTGAAAATCGCCATGCTCTAACCTTTCTGGGCATCGGCGATCGATCGGTACGTTTTGGCGATCGATCGCCGAAGACAGCCAATTTTTAAGGCGGTGAAAAGGTGTGGCGATCGATCGGTGAAATTGTCGCGATCGATCGCGATGAACAGAGCATTGTGGCGATCGATCGCCAAGTTGTTGCGATCGATCGCGAGGGGACAGAATGTGATGGCGATCGATCGGTGTTTGTAGCGATCGATCGGTGGTTTAGAAAAGTTGAAAAATGTTATTTTTTTTTAGAATTTGATTTTAATGCCTATGATAACATGTTATATTGTTGGCATTGTTGTAGCATCATCTCAGGGGACAGGGCAAAGAGGAATTAGCTATCAACGCCTGATTTATCGCTTTTGTGTCGAAATACAGGTACGTGTTGACGTACGGAGTATAGATATGATGCGATGATGATGTTATGGTTTTGATATCATATGATTTATGTTATCTTGTGTCATATGATTGGTAGTTCATATGCATGTTCATACATGGATTTCATATGATTGGGATGGAGGCCTTGATAGATATGTGTATATGCTTTGGTGAGATCATTGCCTCGATAGATATGCCTGGTGTGGTATATGCTTTGGCTGGGATCGTTGCCACGATAGATATACTACATATGCTTTGGCTTGAGAGATATACGCCTGGTGTGGGTATATACTCTGGCTATTATCACCGATGAGCATGGTACTATGATATGTGCTGCTAATATGCAGATGTGATGTGGTTTCACTGACATATTGAGCTGATTAGGCATATCATATGGGGCTCGTGATAATAGGGAAATTGTTGAGACATGTCATGACATAGTGCATTTGTGGATGCATGATACAGAACATTCACGTATTGATGATTTATTTGTGCTTTATCATTGATATTGATATTGTGGTTTGATATTGCACTGAGATATTTGTTATCTATACTCATTGTGTGAATGTTTCTGTAGGGACTCATAGACGTGGGGAGCGTGAGTCATGATTTCCGCTGCGAGGGGAACCACTGCCTAGGAGTTATCGTGAATTAGGTTGTTTATGTACATGTTATGTATAGTTTGTTAGATTTTTGATAATCTTGTAAACAACTTAACTAGTATGAACTCTTAATCCGTGCATGGTATATTACTTAATTCAGACTCACATATGTATGTTTAATGGATACATAATGGATTAAGTAAAGAGGACCCCACATTAGTGGTATCAGAGCAGTGGTTCGAGAACGGGGTGAACATGGGTAGAGGAAGTGTATTAGGGAGTTACCTAAACACTTTGAGAATGGTACTAACATGTTAGTATGTGGAATATGATGTTATTCTAACATGTTATATACTTGTAAATGTTATTGTTAACCCTTGATCTACAGCTATGACAGACAGAGGGTATCATGAGGATGTTGGGGATGCCATGAGTGGCAATGCCAGTGTGAGGATGGTGCCTGTACCACCACCACCGATTGAGCAAGGGCCAGTGGAACAGGTACTGTTGCCTGGAGAATTGACATTGACGCAATTTCTGAGCTATCAGCCACCTAGGTTTGAGGGGACTGAGTCAGGGGAACTGGCAGAGGAGTGGCTGGAACGTGTGGAACAGATATTTGTATCTGCACCGTGTGCCAAGACTGCGTGGTTACGCTTAGCTGAATTCCAGTTAGCTAAGAAAGCTATGATGTGGTGGAAATCCACAGTGCTTGAGTTGAGGGCTCAAGGACATACAGTGAACTGTGATGTGTTTAGAACGAAGTTTCTGGAGCATTATTTCTCTGTTGCTGCAAGGCAGAGGAAAGAGGATGAATTTACAAATTTAAGACAGGGATCAATGATAGTATCTGATTATGCTGTGCATTATTCTTCTTTGCTCCGGTATGTGCCACATATTGCTGTGAACACCAAAGCTAAGATCAGACAGTTTGTGAAAGGGTTGAGGCCTGAATTGTTTGATAGGGTAATGTCCAATAACCCTACATCATATGAAGAAGCATTGACTAGGGCTGAGATGGCTGAGATTGCTGTAGGGGTATATACAGATGTTGGACAAGCCCAACCACCTACATCTGACAGTATGAGACCTAGAGGAGAATCATTTAAATCACCACGAGGTGGTGCATCTTCATCTAGGTTTAGTGGGAAACGTTTTGGATCACAAAAAGGGGGTGATCGCAAATCTAAGGGACAGTCCCAAGGAAGTAGTAGTAGTAGTGGACGGGATTACACTGTTTTAAATGTGGAGGGCCACATTATCAAAGAAATTGTCCACAATTTGATACGGTGGTTTGTTTCCGTTGTGGGAAACCAGGACACGTGATCCGTGATTGTCCTCAAGTGAGTGGACAACAGATTAGAGGACCAGTGTCAGAGAATACAGTGCAGCAGAGACCACAGGGTGTACCACAGTCTGGTGGAGGACAGAGGGCAGGAACACCTCAGGCTCAGGTGTATGCACTGAATAGGGAGGAAGTAGAGGCAGCTCCTGATACTGTGATAGCGGGTAAGTGTACTTTGTTTACTTATCCTGCTTTACTGTTGATTGATACTGGTGCATCACATTCTTTTATTGCACAAGCTTTTATTGATCAGTATCATATATGCTCGTCTCCACTGTTGATGCCTCTTTATGTTTCGACACCCATGGGAACTACTGTAATGACTTGTCAGAGTGTGTCTGATTGTGCTATTCAGTTTGAGACTGAGTATGGGTTACAGACTGATTTGATTGTGTTAGACATGTCCGATTTTGATTGCATCATTGGAATTGATGTATTGAGTAAATATCAATCTGTTGTGGATTGTAGTCAGACGGTAGTAAGATTTCAGTCTGATACTGGAACTCAATGGTATTTTTATGGCCAAGGATCGAGGGCAAGGATTCCTTTAATATCAGCAATCCGAATGTCGCGTTTGTTAGAGCGTGGACATGCGGGTTATTTGATTTATGCCCTTGATATCATGGAACAGAAACTAGACAGGAAAGTGGAGGAGATACCAGTGGTTGCAGAATATGCGATGTGTTTCCAGATGAGATACCTGGATTTCCACCGAGTCGAGAAGTGGAATTTGGTATTGATTTGATACCTGGTACTTCTGCAATTTCACGGGCTCCTTATCGGATGGCACCAACTGAATTGAAAGAGTTGAAAACTCAATTGCAAGATTTATTGGACAAGGGGTACATACGTCCTAGTGTATCGCCTTGGGGTGCTCCGGTTTTATTTGTGAAGAAGAAGGATGGGACAATGAGATTGTGTATTGATTATAGACAGTTGAACAAGGTAACCATAAAGAATAAATATCCTCTTCCGCGTATTGATGATTTGTTTGATCAGTTGCAGGGATCAAGGATATATTCTAAGATTGATTTGAGGTCCGGATATCATCAAATACGTGTGAGAGAGGGTGATGTACAGAAGACAGCATTCAGAACTCGTTATGGGCATTATGAGTTTCTGGTAATGCCATTTGGAGTGACAAATGCTCCTGCTGTCTTTATGAGTTTAATGAATCGTGTGTTTCAGGAATACCTTGATCGATTTGTCATTGTCTTTATCGATGATATACTGATCTATTCACGGAGTGATACCGAACATGTTCAACATTTGCATATGGTATTGCAATTGTTAAGGACACATCTGTTGTATGCCAAACTCAGTAAGTGTGAGTTTTGGTTGACTAGTGTCGGCTTTTTGGGACATGTTATTTCAGAAAAAGGTATATCAGTTGATCCAAAGAAAGTGGAAGCAGTGTTGAATTGGTCAGCACCTATTTCTGTGCCAGAGATTCGTAGTTTCTTAGGTTTGGCTGGTTATTATAGACGGTTCGTTGAAGGATTTTCAGCGATTGCCAAACCATTGACACATTTGACACAGAAGGGAGTAGCATTTCAATGGTCAGAGGCTTGTGAGCGTAGTTTTCAGGAATTAAAACATCGATTGACTACAGCTCCAGTCTTGATCATTCCATCTGAGCATGACAGGTTTGCAGTTTATACTGATGTATCTTTACTTGGTTTGGGTTGTGTATTGATGCAGGACAAACATGTAGTGGCTTATGCATCACGACAGTTGAAGCCACATGAAATGAGATATCCAGTACATGATCTGGAATTGGCTGCCATTGTCTTTGCATTGAAGATATGTCGCCATTATTTATATGGTACGTCGTTTACCATATACACAGATCATAAGAGTTTAAAATTTCTATTCACTCAAGCGGAGTTGAATATGAGACAAAGGAGATGGATGGATCTGTTGAAAGATTATGATTGTGAGATTGAATATCATCCAGGAAAAGCTAATCTTACAGCAGATGCCTTGAGTCGAAAGGTACATCACACGGCTGATGAGGTAATTCATTTATCCGCATTGATGACTTCTTGTTGTACTTTGGGTTATGATTTTGATATGGAACTAGTGCCAGTAAGGGTATCAACATTATTGGTTGAACCCAACATGTTTGAGAAAATCAGAACGGCACAAATGACTGATGATGAAGTACAACAATGGAAAGAAAGGATAAGTCAAGGACAAACATCTCAATTTGTACTTACAAGTGATGGAACGTTGAAATACAGAAATTGTTGGGTAGTACCTGCTTCATTAGGACTACGCCAAGAACTACTACAACGTGCTCATTGTAGTCGATACAGTATACATCCTGGAGGGAAGAAAATGTATCATGATCTACGTACACAATTTTGGTGGAAACGTATGAAACAGGATGTATTGAACTTTGTGAAACGGTGTTTGATCTGTCAACAAGTGAAAGCGGAAAGACAAAGACCAGGAGGTGAATTACATAGTTTGGAAATTCCTCAGTGGAAATGGGAACATATCACGATGGATTTTGTGACTCATTTACCACGGACGTCTTCTAGTTGTGATGCCATTTGGGTGATTGTTGACAGACTCACCAAAGTATCTCATTTTGTGCCATATTGTATGACATATACATATCTGAGAATGGCACAGTTATACATTCAACATGTAGTGAGACTACATGGTATTCCAGTTTCCATTGTATCGGATAGGGATCCGAGATTTACTTCTCATTTCTGGGAAGGGTTACAGACAGCGTTGGGAACTGAAGTGCGGTTGAGGACAGCATATCATCCGCAGACAGATGGACAAATAGAGCGTACGATACAGACGCTTGAGGATATGTTGCGTGCCTGTGTATTAGAGTTTGATACCTCTTGGCAAGATTCGTTGCCATTAGTGGAATTTTCATATAACAACAGTTATCAGTCTAGTATACAGATGGCACCATTTGAGGCTTTATATGGGCGACGATGTAGATCACCATTGTATTGGGATGATGTGGATCAGTCTTCCTTACATGGACTGGAGATGATTCATGACCTGGAAGAGAAAGTGAAAGTAATTAGATTGAAACTTAAAGCTGCTCAGGATAGACAGGCTGCGTATGCCAATAAGCGGCGTAGACCACTTGAATTTCAAATTGGTGACCGTGTGTTCTTGAAAATCTCACCTTTTAAAGGTGTAGTACGGTTTGGTAAGCGTGGAAAATTGTCTCCACGGTATGATGGTCCGTATGAGGTGTTGCAACGTATTGGTACGTTGGCATATCGCTTGGCACTACCTCCGGTATTGAGTAGTATTCATGATGTTTTTCATGTTTCACTGTTGAGAAAATATGAACCAGATCCGAGTCATGTCTTACAGCTACCTGATGTACAGTTGGATACAAATGTGTCGTATGAGGAACGACCGGTTATGATCTTGGATCGAGCTGAACACAGGTTGCGTAATAAGGTGATTCCTATGGTTAAGGTACAGTGGGACAGACGGGGTGTCGAAGAGGCAACGTGGGAGACGGAGCAGCATATGATGCAACGGTATCCGGATTTGTTTTCTGGTATGATTTTACAGTTTTATGATACTGTTGGTATATACATATTGTACTGTTGCATACATGATTATGTTTCCTATCTTTTTATCATAGGATGATTGAGTTGTGTATCATGATATGCATGTTTGTATATACAATTTCGAGGACGAAATTCAATGAGTGGGGGAGAATTGTAATGCCTCGATTTATGTTATATACGTGTGATATGATTATGGTGTAATTATATCACGTGGCAGTATGATAATGGAGGTTCGAGTGGAACCAAGAATGACTTACTACATGTATGAAAAGAGATATGGTAATGGTGTACAATGAGTTGAACCATAATATATCAAGAAATATGAAATGTATATGCATTTGAAGGTGCATTAGCATGTGTATTTGAGTTGCAAGTGGGCATTTGAATATGCATGTGAATTGAATTTGACTTAGAGTTGCATTTGCATTTGGATGTCATCTTCATGTACATGACACTTAACATGTCATTATCTCCAAATGACATGATATCAAGTAACTTAGGGACTTAAGGTTCTATATCAAGTGGCTTAGAGGTGAAATCACATACTACACCACTTTTCACCTAAAATTCTCTACAAAGCTCCTCTCCAACCCTTGGAGATTTTCTTAGGCAAAGCTTGAGTTTTCACTTGTGAAGTGAGCTAGGAAGTTGGGTGAAGTGATTTCTTAGCATCTTGGTAAGGAATTCATGATTGCTTGAATTATGTTATGGATGTTAAGATATGTGAAAGGAAAGATCAAGTGTGCATGTAAAGAATCATATCATGTTTATATGCTATGAATTGGATTCTTTGATGATAGAAACATGTTATTATGGTCCTAGAGATTGTAAGAAACAAGTTGATATGGTTCAAATTGAATTAGAGGAGAAGAACCATGGAGATAAGCTTGAAAATCGCCATGCTCTAACCTTTCTGGGCATCGGCGATCGATCGGTACGTTTTGGCGATCGATCGCCGAAGACAGCCAATTTTTAAGGCGGTGAAAAGGTGTGGCGATCGATCGGTGAAATTGTCGCGATCGATCGCGATGAACAGAGCATTGTGGCGATCGATCGCCAAGTTGTTGCGATCGATCGCGAGGGGACAGAATGTGATGGCGATCGATCGGTGTTTGTAGCGATCGATCGGTGGTTTAGAAAAGTTGAAAAATGTTATTTTTTTTAGAATTTGATTTTAATGCCTATGATAACATGTTATATTGTTGGCATTGTTGTAGCATCATCAGGGGACAGGGCAAAGAGGCAATTAGCTATCAACGCCTGATTTATCCCTTTTGTGTCGAAATACAGGTACGTGTTGACGTACGGAGTATAGATATGATGCGATGATGATGTTATGGTTTTGATATCATATGATTTATGTTATCTTGTGTCATATGATTGGTAGTTCATATGCATGTTCATACATGGATTTCATATGATTGGGATGGAGGCCTTGATAGATATGTGTATATGCTTTGGTGAGATCATTGCCTCGATAGATATGCCTGGTGTGGTATATGCTTTGGCTGGGATCGTTGCCACGATAGATATACTACATATGCTTTGGCTTGAGAGATATACGCCTGGTGTGGGTATATACTCTGGCTATTATCACCGATGAGCATGGTACTATGATATGTGCTGCTAATATGCAGATGTGATGTGGTTTCACTGACATATTGAGCTGATTAGGCATATCATATGGGGCTCGTGATAATAGGGAAATTGTTGAGACATGTCATGACATAGTGCATTTGTGGATGCATGATACAGAACATTCACGTATTGATGATTTATTTGTGCTTTATCATTGATATTGATATTGTGGTTTGATATTGCACTGAGATATTTGTTATCTATACTCATTGTGTGAATGTTTCTGTAGGGACTCATAGACGTGGGGAGCGTGAGTCATGATTTCCGCTGCGAGGGGAACCACTGCCTAGGAGTTATCGTGAATTAGGTTGTTTATGTACATGTTATGTATAGTTTGTTAGGTTTTTGATAATCTTGTAAACAACTTAACTAGTATGAACTCTTAATCCGTGCATGGTATATTACTTAATTCAGACTCACATATGTATGTTTAATGGATACATAATGGATTAAGTAAAGAGGACCCCACACTCTCACTAGTATTTTTACTCTGATTGCACTGTGTTATTTTTCTCTCTACAATTTGGTGTATACTTTCTGAATGAAATTGTAACTCTATTTATAGAATTTATTCACGCGTTGTTCACGCGTAATTGACAAAAAAAAAATTTGCCAATTTTTCTTCACACGTCTTTGACAAATCTTTATGCAGATTTCTTTGAAAATTTTGGCCACTTTTCAACAAATATGGGCCCCCCATATTTATTCTTTTTGACTAACAGAAGCCACTTTCAAATCCTCCACAGCCGTTGCAGCCTCCTTATCATTGTGACGACGAGAATTTTTGTCGAAGGAGCCGACATAATTTGTCATTATAAATGGGATTTTCTTTGTATGGAGTTTGAAATAATTCATTTTTGTCGTTGTATTTACATAAAATTGATGTGGAAACACCCTCTTACAATGCAATGGAATGTTGAGTACATTAGGACCAAAGTATATAGCGGTAGCTTCTTACACCGATTTGCCCTTTTATTTACATAAAATTGATGTGCCTATCAGTCAGATATAGATGCGTGATGAACACTACAAGCGTAGCCAACGCATAAGGGCAGAGACATATTATAGATAGCATTATAGATAGAACAATAATAGAAGTGACGAAGCTTTACTGTTCGTATGAACAGTAACTTCGTCCAAAAAAAATCTTTATTATTGTTTATTTATTTATTGGGCCGTGTTTTCCTTTTGTTTCTTCCAATTAATGGCTGTGCTGACATTTAATGAGGCTACTGTTTTTCTGTGCATTTACGCAACGTGCTCTTGTTATTTCCCATGAAATGGGCCGTGTTTTCTGGGTAATTCGATGCTATCCTTCGGGTAGTACCCTAATTGTTTGAAGCACGTGTATAAATTATTAATTTTTTTATATAAATTTTTTCCTTTTAACTTTTCATCTTTTCTAACCACGGTTACTTTTTACCAGGTTATTTTGGTGGGAACTTCTAGCTTTAAAATCTTCCGAAAATCATATTTCAAAATCTTCCCACCACCATTGTCTTCTATTTCATTTCCGAAACCATTTCCGTAAACCATTCAAAACTCATACCATAGTCACATTTCAAAACTTACCGACGACTTGAAGGCTTGAAGGTATGTTTTCTAAAAAATTATATACAGAGTTGAGAATTGAGGGGGCGACCGGTTGTAGGAGAATGATGGAGTTGGGCAACCGAGATGAGTGGAGCGGGCGACCGGTGTCGTAGCTCGGGCGACCGAGTTATAAAAATTTAATATCATCAAGTTATTTTGGGTGAACTTTAATTATTTATTTATCTGTTGTTTCTAATTTTTTAGGTAAATAATGGAAAAATCTCATAATGCAAATACCTGTGAATCGGAGCCCTTACATTTCCCGACTTGAATGATGAATATGTAGAGGTATCATCTACCAACTCTATATTAGATCAACTGGAGAATATATTATATGTTGGGCAAGTTGTAATTAGCGTTGAAGATGCGTATTTATTGTACTGTAACTATGCACATGCGAAAGGCTTTAGTGTTAAAAAGGGGGACCAACGTTATTTTCCTGGTACAACTGAACTCCAAGCTAAATAGTTTGAATGTTCTTGTGAAGGTGGTAAAGATGAAAAACGCTCTAATGAACGTATACCTGTTTACCAGAAGCCGACAACAAGAACAAAATGTAAAGCTAAACTTAGAATCACAAGACAAAATAATGGGGGAGAATGGAAGGTTGGTAAATTCGTGATTGAACATAACCATGAAATGGTTAATGCCGATCAAAGACATTTGTTAAGGTCATCACGCAACATTTCATATGCTCAAAAATCTACGTTAGAAGCAATGGTAAATGCTGGCATATCAGTGAGTAATGCAGTATCTTATATGGAGAGTGAAGCACAAGGACAACACAATATGGGGTTTATCCAAAAAGATGCATACGATCACTTGACTCGCATTAGAAAACATTCTAAAGTTGAGAATGGAGATGCTTCATCATTGCTTCACTATTTTATAAATAAGTCAAACACGGAGCCATGTTTTTATTGGAACGTTCATTTAGATGATGACAACAGGGTGATGAACTTTTTCTTCAGAGATTATAGATGCTTTGTTGATTACGAGTATTTTGGTGATGTTCTCTCAATCGACACAACGTATCGTACGAATAGATATGATCTGATATGTGCTCATTTTATTGGAATAAATCACCACCGGCAAAATGTGATGTTTGGTTTAGCATTTATGTCGGATGAAACTGAGACATCATTTGAATGGTTGTTTAAAACATTTCTTCATTCTACGAGCATGAAACAACTTGAAACAATATTTACTGATCAGTGTAAGGCAATGATGAATGCAATAGAAAGCGTTTTTTCATGTGCACATCATCGATTATGTCAATGGCACATCAATCAAAACGCACCTTCACACTTAGGTAGCTTGAATGGTGATTCAAATTTCAAACAATTGTGGCATCGGTGTCTGACATATTGTGAATCTGAAGATGATTTTGAATCCACATGGAGATTTATGATGGAGGAATATAATACCAGTAGTCACAAATGGTTGAATGATATGTACAAATTGAGATACAAATGGGCTGCTGTGTTTAGTAATCACACTTTCTGTGCAGGGCTTTTGGCTACTTCTAGAAGTGAGAGCACGAATGCTGTTCTGAAAAAGGCAGGTAACAAAACTATTACATTGTATGATTTTGTGCTTAACTACGAAAAAATCCAAAACAATTGGCGTGAAAAGGAGAAGGCTGAGGATACTCGTTGCCGTCATGGGAAAGCTTCGATGATTTTGAAAAATAATCCATTGTTGAATTGTGATGCGGATGTGTATACACTCTCTATATTCAAATTATTTGAATTAGAATTTATTAATTCTTTGAATACAAGATTCATCCATCAACCTTCGGATTTCAGCGATACTCTTCTGCTGTTCAAAGTAAGTTCTCATGGTGAAAATACAAGAGTTAGACACGTAGTTATCAACAAGGAGACTTATGAATTGCAATGTAGTTGTCATAAGTTTGAGACGATGGGAATATTGTGTAAACATGTTCTGAAGGTTTTCAATTTTATGAATAAGAATATGATTCCGAAATTATATATTAAGAAGCGATGGATGAGAGATGCAAGAAACCAAAAAGTTGATGAGGTAAGCGAAAGTCGTAGTGTGCATGAATATGTGATGGTTTTTACGAATCAAATTATGAGATCGATATATGCTCTTAGCTTGCGATGTAAAGGTCACGAGGTGACAAGAAAAAAATTGACTGAGATTCTGGATAACGCAATTGAAGAGATTGAGACATAGTTTGACGGTTTGGGGTTAGATAACCAGGATCAGTCCAAAGAAAATGTTCCCAACGAGAATGACCGAACAGATGAGGTGATAGTTCGTAATCCTATTAGTGTGAAGTCAAGAGGAATTACAAATGCTCAAATTGTACGTCATTGGGATGATAAGAGCCGAAAAAGAAAAGGGAAAGGGAAAGGAAAAGGTGAAAAATCAAGTAAGTAACATTCTTTTATTTACTATTATTGTTTTTCACTCTTATTCAACTTTTTTTATTCAACTAATAGCTTATTCAACTTTCACAGATGTATTCCCCTTCAAAGGAAGGGAAAATCTTCACAAGTAAACAATGTCCCACCACACCAAGATTCTTTTGTATCATCAATTGCAGATCAATATCCATTCCAATGGGTGAATGAATTTTAATTGTTTTCTTCATATTTTCAATTTCAGTATTTTTTCTTACAATTTCTTTCTGTTTGTTAAAACACAGGGACATGGAGGTAGTGAAACTACTTTTTGGATAAACAAATAAATGGAGATCCATATCTATCTGAGAGTGATCATCTTCCAAATCTTCCAACACAGGTTTAAATCATTCCAAATTCCAAATTTTGTGAAGTTAATTAGATGAATTGTATCTGATTTTTTTGTATGCTGTAGGAGTCATTTGCTGGTGTTTATTGTGCTGATGTTGGTGTTGATAGTGTTGATTTTCGAAGATATGGTATATGAAGTTTAATGAAAATTATTTTGATGAATTGTATCAAAGTAAGTTGAACATATGTAATCTTTGTAATCAGTTTAATGAAAATTAATTAGATGAATTGTATCAAATTAGTGTTTTGCTCGATGGGCGAACGCGATGTGCGCGTTGGTGCGCGATGAGTAACCGTGAGTGGCGCGATGGGCGATCGCGAGGTGCGCGATGGGCGACCTCTAGTGGCGCGATGGGCGACCCCGAGATGCCCGAAGGGCGACCGCGAGTGGCGCGATGGGGACCACGAGGTGCGCGATGGGCGACCACGAGTGGCGCGATGAGCATACTCAAATACCAATACTCAAAATACCGACAAAATACCAACACTCAAACGACTTTTAATACATAAATCATTTACAATACATAAATCACATAATCACCTACAATACATAAATCACATAATCACCCATACCATCACCCATACCATCACCCATACCAGTACATAAATCACGTGATCACCAATCTTCGGTCCATATATTATATGTTAGTTGTTTCCGATAAACATTAATCATTTCATCATCGATTTGAAATACATTTTGACCACCAGGCTCTACTTCTATTGTCTTGATCGCATAAACGCTGAATCTCCACTGTAGCAAGAACAAATTAACCTTTTTGTTTTGCAAAGGTGTTTCCAATTCCACGAATACATTCATATGCAAGTATCTAAATATGCAAGTATCTAAATGTATAAATCTATAGTTATTATTACCAACTATCTAAATAAATATCAAATAAAAAACATTAAATATTACCTGCAACGGATGAATGAATCCACCGATAAATATCAAATCAAAAACATTAAATATTACCTGCAACGGATGAATGAATCCACCGAGAGTATATGTTACAAAATCATTTTGTTTTCTTATCATATCTTCTCTCTTTGCATTCAAATCTTTTTTCAGACTCTTCAATACTTCATCGAAGGCAAATGATCCCCAGGAATACTTATTGAACAATTGAAAATCCTCCACTAAACGCAACAACCTAGCATCTATTATCTTTGGGCCATAACACAGCAGCAACGAAGTAAACACTGGCCATTTTTAACTTTTCTAAATCTACATGTTGTATATCTGGATTATTCATTTCTACCAATTTATTCTCCACTTGATGGATAGACACGTAACTCAAACTACTAAAATGCCTATCAATAAATCCAGTATATTCTGGTGGCATATCTGGTTAAAAATCGGAACAATCTAAACCAGTTATCAGAGCATATTCAAGTTATCAGAGCATATTCAAGTTTACAAATTAACCTTTTTGTTTTGCAAAGGTGCTTCCAATTCCACGAATACATTCATATGCAAGTATCTAAATGTATAAATCTATAGTTATTAATATCAACTATCTAAATAAATATCAAATCAAAAACATTAAATATTACCTGCAACGGATGAATGAATCCACCGATAAATATCAAATCAAAAACATTAAAATATTACCTGCAACGGATGAATGAATCCACCGAGAGTATATGTTACAAAATCATTTTGTTTCCTTATCATATCTTCTATCTTTGCATTCAAATCTTTTTTCAGACTTTTCAATACTTCATCGAAGGCAAATGATCCCCAGGAATACTTATTGAACAATTGAAAATCCTCCACTAAACGCAACAACCTAGCATCTATTATGTGCTCTCCCTTTTTTCCCTTTGGGCCATAACACAGCAGCAACGAAGTAAACACTGGCCATTTTTAACTTTTCTAAATCTACATGTTGTATATCTGGATTATTTATTTCTACCAATTTATTCTCCACTTGATGGATAGACACGTAACTCAAACTACTAACATGCCTATCAATAAATCCAGTATATTCTGGTGGCATATCTGGATAAAAACCGGAACAATCTAAACCAGTTATCAGAGCATATTCAAGTTTAGAAAATCTTAAAGGCCTGTTATGTACAACCATAAAAAACTTGTCACTGTTGCTTACTTCTATTTGTCTAATCATCAAATACCAAATAATTTGACTAGACAAATTATAATCTTCCCAAAATTTGATTAAATAACCAAATTGTGTAACAAAGCACATCATATCTATTTCAGCATCGTTCAAACATCTTGAAATAAGCTGTGAGGACTTGGTATAACGCGATGTCAAAGTTAATTTCGAATCGAAACGTTGTTTCTTCGATAATTGGGGTCTCAAATTTACCTATTTTCAAAAAATAAATAAATAAGGGTGATGGGACGACCGAGCAAGGGTGGGGGGCGCGCCTTACATATTCTCAATTCATTTAGCTATTTCCTTAATTAATTGCATTCAACACATGAATGAAAAGAGAAGGCTCATGCCTTTTTATACAAAACATATACACATATAGCAGTGCTCACATGCGAGCATCCAATGAATGTATGTGTATCTAATGTATAAAATACCATATTCAATACCGGTACTGGTACTTCGGTCCTGGAAGCACCTCCAATCCATAGCTCGATCCCAACTCCGGAGCTACCGATGTACCTGTTCCACCTGCCCCAACAGAGACATCCCCCACACGGGGTGACCATATCAATACCTCCGATCCAATAAACGCAATATCACAATTCATATTTTACAGAATGTAAATGTCATGAATTTTAAAAGATGCTCCCTGGATGGTATCATCCTCATCCGGATCCCCTGTGTTGTTCATGTTCTCAAAATAACCGAAACCATCAAATTCCCAAAAGCCAGTTAATCATCTCATTGATTAACTAATCCATTCTTTCCATGCCAGTTTCATAATCAAAATATGATTAAATCATTAAACAAATGACTATAGATATCACATATATGTAACCAATGATTCCATATTTCTATTTCATCGCTCGGTTCACAATAGCGGCATTTTAACCCCACGCACGCTCAACAGCAGCGGCGTCATAATCGATGTTGGCTCAACAGCGACAACCTCCCAATCATTGCTCGCTCAAAAGCGGCACCATATAATTCCCAATGTATATCCATTTATTGCAAATACAATATACCATGCATTTCACAGATGCAATAATATAAAAGGCTATGCTCGTACGTTATACGTACCTTATAATTCCGTAGTTCGAATCCAACCTAGCCTTGGTCCCGTGACCGATGAATTATGTGCTAAACATAATTGATAATTCATAATTAATTACAAGCATGCAACCACGTGCCCAAGCACATTTACAATCCCCAAATATATCATCAATTAATGACGATTAACCACTTTAAAAGACCCCGGGCGAAGCATGCATCGATTCCATAACATCAACCCAAAATATGCCATGAAACAGGGCCTCTCGATCGATCGGACATAAGCCCTTGATCGATCGAGAGCCACAGCAAAGATTGGCACCAAAATTCCTTCGCGCGCGATCGATTGGCGAGACTGACCGATCGATCGGGCCCTTATTGCCGATCGATCGGCGAGCACTGAACAAGCCTAAAAATGGCGTTTTATGGTTTAAAACCCCCAGTTAAACAAACACAACACCCATTTTACCATTAATCCTCAACACAAAAGCCATAAATCTTCATAAAACATACCAACCCAAAAATCTTCAAATCCAAAAAAACCATACCCAACCCAAACCTTAACCAAAGAGCATAAAACTACTACCAAATCAAAGATAAATGCGAGGAGAAGAATAATACCTTATTATCTTCAAGAAATCCGGCTTCCAAACCTAGCCTCCATCAATTTTGCTCCAAGGGAGAAAAGAGTGAAAGGGGTGGGGCTTGGGAGAGAAGAGAGAGAAGAGAGAGGAGGGAATGCCAGAACACCGAGTCCACTTGGTATATATATATACCAAGACTCAAAAATCCCGAGTCCTCCACAAATACATCATGACTCAATAAAAATCATATGTGGTCAATAATTACCTCTCAATCTCAATTTCCATTACCAGCCCCAGCACAAAGTACTCCGGACCCCAGATCCCACAAAAACCAAATTCCAAGGTTATCACCACGATGAGAATATAATCTCAACCCTTGGATTCAACGACTCCAAATACCGGATTTAAAATCATCGGGAGTTCCAATACCGTAATTAATTCATAATTGCCACCATTAAAATCCTTCAAGGATTCATACTACACCGGGATTTACATCAATAATTCCCGGGCATCACAATTATCCCCCACTAATAAAATTTCATCCTCGAAATTTGTACGGCGTACTCCATGTATCGCCGAGACCACACAATCCAAACGGATCTGCATCGTCGAATCATGAACATATCATGAACGACACACCAACCGCGAGGACACCGACCTCGTACCAAATCCTGGAATGGAGTATACCTCCCAAACCATTTCAATCTTAAAAAGGCGTCAGCATTCCTCGATGCTAACCACCCAAAAATAGTTAGTCAACCCTAACTGCTAACCAAACGAATCATTCGTGATTCCAACATAGATATCGTCTCAATGATATCTCTACGACTTAGCCTACGATGTTAAACACACATCGTTACGACGGGGACCACTAGCATACTACAGTATACACATACTGAACCCGGCTTCCGTTCTCCAAATTCATCTCCGTCGAGGGAGTAGTTGCACGACTTGCAACTCGGATTCGGGCAACCCACGGCTACGATCAATACAACCACATCTCCAAATATGCCTATAATCCGTGTGTTCCAAGAAATCATATCTTGGTCCAAACACACCATCGAGACTGCACAAGGTCTCAAGTTCTCATAGAGAACATGCAAGAAAATCGATTGCATCTCGCTACCTGTGTCGACAACGACACCCAACAAGTCCAAATCCTGGTCATCCCTATTTTATCCTAGGATTCAACAATCCTAACACAGGGATGCTATCAAATTACCCAATGAACTACCATGACCCCAAAATACGACAATCCCTCTTCAGAGGAAGTCGACCGAACCTCACGATCATTCTTCAGAATACATCGTGTCGTTGAGATTACCAATCTCAAGATGCCACAATCTCTCACCAGAGATTTATCCATCCAAGCATACTAATCCGATGCTCAACAAGTACCAAAAAACTGGCATTCGTATACACACACCGGTATACATGCCTAAGCACCACGCCACATGCATACTCAATGCACTCGGCTCGGGTACCTCCAAACATACTCAAAAGCCCCCAATTACAACTGTCAATCCCCAGTTATTCTCACATCGTGGAGAATGATGATTGACGAACCAATGACCAATGGTGTGATTCCAACATCAACACCACACAAACAGACTCATCGAATCTTCCAAAGATTCCCAACAGGTAGGTATATCACTATCGCCTTCCTCATAAGGAAGGTGTCATGAACCCATGACCCTCCAACCTCGAACCACCGTTCGGAAAACCTGGATATATTTATACCAAAATATATCCCGGAACCAATAAATAAACGACTATTTCAAAACAGTGCATCCTTGCCACTAATACTAAATCGAAATCCGTATACACGACGTATACCCAATCTAACGATGCTCTGTAATAATACCATAGTACTCCACGTTCTCAAGCATCTCCCCAGAGACGTCTCTTCGTACGTCTCACCGAAAATATAAAGTCATTACTCAGTTCAACACCAGTAATGCTTACTATGGCTGATTCACAATCAACCCTCGACCAAAACCAGTTGTTTCCATGACAGTAAGTTCCAAATCTCTCCAAGAGATACAATCAATATAGTAGTGTGATAAGTGTGATTTCTACACTTAATTTGATATAAGATTAGGGGCGTGTTTGTAGTGATTCTTGGAAAATATTACTTTTTTTTGTTTATATTTGTATATTTCAGGAATCCAGGGCCAAATGCATAAAAGTGGAGGAAATAGGCTTAAAATGATGAAAAAGGACCAAACTGAGCAAACCTGGAAAAGTAAGGGCAAAATCGTAATTTGAAAAATAGAGGAAGCGATCGATCGCCTCAAATGAGGCGACCGATCGACTCTAGGAAGTAGCAAAATGCGATCGATCACCTCATTTGAGGCGATCGATCGCCCCGACTCGAAAAATTCGGGATTTTGTTTCCATCTTGGTTATTTGCTGTCCAAACTTGGTGAAACTTCTCCTACCATAAATATGGATTATCATGGACGTTTTTGGGACTTTTTGGCTCATAATAAACCCTACAACAAGCAGCCTCCATTACTCATCATCCTCTTCAACTATCCATACACCATAACCATTGAAGAAGAGACGCATCGGAAGAGACGGGACGACGGAGCAACGCAAGGAGTCAACGCCTCTCGTTATTTTCGTATTTCTAACTCTAGTTCTATATTTTCATTAGATTTTAATGTTTAGAATGTTACAAAACATGTTTATGCATTGTTATTTGATGGAGATTGTTGGCTAGGTTTGTTATCAAGACTTAGGGGATCCTTTGTATGAACCCATGATTTAAATTGAATGTTTTTATTGATTCATATTATTTAAGTGCATAGACCATTGTTCTTCATGCTTTTATGGGTTTGGCCATCCTTGAATGATAGTAAATTACAATTGAGATTGAGAGATAAAATTGTGATTCGATATAGTGATTTATGCCGTGGATTTTCAGACTGATATCGAGAGACGGAGTCAAATACGCGTGTGATAGCTATAGATATCTAGTAATCGAAAGCTAGAAGTTTTCACGGATCTTAATACAATATTGTGTTGTTAAATAAGTACACGAAAGTGACTTACTACAATTTGATATTATGTTTAATATAACTCGAGAGAGTATGTTAGATAAATTTGGAAAACTCGTCACCTTAGATTGTTTGAATTCGATTATTAACTAATATGTGAATTATGGGGGATTACATAGGTGAACCGAAAGTCTTGATAATTGTTTCTTTTGATTATTAATCTTATTCACCATTGATTGTTTGGGTTAATTATTGAGTTAGTTAGTCAAATTAGTTAATTAATTATAACCAATTTCCGTAGGCTAAATATAGTTAAACAAGTGGAGTTTGGTACTTATTTCCTAGTCCTCGTGGGTTCGACACTCATACTTATTTTATCATTATACTAAAACTTGACACCGTGCACTTGCGGTATAGAATCGCTACACTCGCAAATACTGTTTAAAATAATAGTGATCAAGTTTTTGGCCCCGCTAACTATATCCCACAATTCCAATTGCGTCCCTCATTCCATATGCAAGGATTCTCAATCAACGCTAACAACGACTTGTTGACACTCATGTTGGTACTCCCAACAAAATTGAGATGTCCCAGTACAAGTCCCTCAAAACATTTGACGTATAAACGTCCTCGTGAGGTATTCCCTACCTCAATCCTCATGCAACATAGTGACTACAAGAGTCCACCATAAACCCTCATCGTATCATCATACGATTCACCAAACTTGGTTCATACCAACGGTATAATGGCTACAGTAAGCACACTATAGCACTGCAATAATACTTGGCTAGCAAATTGCTGCCTCCGTAGGTTTATACCAAACCTACCAACGTATCACATGTTCCACCCGGTATAACATACCGTATCATCCATTTGAGTAGTGGGTCATCGCCCAATATTCCTCTAACACCAATGCACAACGGACATTGGTGTCCTTACTCGACCAGAATGCAATCCTAATCCATTAGGATTTATCTCACACCTTCATGTGTGGGTGTGATCATGTCCACCACATGTCACATCGGTATAAGCAAGTAGTTTCCTCAATAACTACTCTTATCACCAGTCACTTGGCCATAGTCATCCCAACGAGTATACCCAAAGGTATCACTACTCGTAATATTTACCTCAAATGTGTGCTGTGGTACACTTCCTGTACGGCGCATCCAATAATTCATCGAGCAAACATGCTCGGCATAATGGTCTCGTCAACCAGTGACTCAGACACTACCATGTGCCCACCATTGACACTCAAACCATACGACTAAATACATACACATAACTGTATTTTTCACGTAACGACGGCATCCGTCCACATAGAATATCCTCTATGTCATCGTCATCATGTGACGGTACATGTCAACACATGGCATCCACAATATCATCGTCAACCCGTGACGGTATATGTCAATACATGACATCCATAATCTCATCGTCAAACACGTGACGGTATATGTCAATACATGACATCCACATCCACAACCTCATCGTCAACTCGTGACGGTATATGTCAATACATCCATCCACAACCATGCTATCAAAATAGTAATCTACCATAACTCATCGCTAATAAGATAGCGGCATACATGTATCCATTGCCCAACAGCGGTACGCAATCAGCACCCATTGCTCGAAGGCGGTACAATCTTGTGCTACATACATAGCGGCATAACCCATCGCTATAAAATTAGCGGCATGATCCCTCGCTATAGAACCAGCGGCATAAAACATCGCTATACAATCAGCGGCATGAAACATCGCTATATAATCAGCGGCATGAAACGTCGCTATTTAATCAGCGGCATAGACCCTCGCTATAGAATCAGCGGAATAGATCATCGCTATATAATCAACGGCATAGACCCTCGCTATAGAATCAGCGGAATAGATCATCACTATAGAGTTAGCGGAATAAATCATCGCTATAGATACCCGGCGGTATGAACCATCGCCATAGAATCAGCGGAATGTACCACGCTACATATACCCGGCGGCATGAACCATCGCCATAGAATTAGCGGAATGTACCATCGCTATATATACCCGGTGGCATGAACCATCGCCATAGAATTAACGGAATGTACCATCGCTATATATACCCGGTGGCATGAACCATCGCCATAGAATTAGCGGAATGTACCATCGCTATATATACCCGGCGGCATGAACCATCGCCATAGAATTAGCGGAATGAACCATCGCTATATAGATACCCGGCGGCATGAACCATCGGCATAGAATTAGCGGAATGTACCATCGCTATATATACCTGGCGGCATGAACCATCGCCATAGAATTAGCGGAATGAACCATCGCTATATAGATACCCGACGGCATGAACCATCGCCAAAAGACTAGCGGAATGAACCATTGCTATATAGATACCCGGCGGCATGAACCATCGCCAAAAGACTAGCCAATCCCTAGCCTTGTTATAGCAGTGTATTTTAATGCACCTCGCTTGTCATGATCGCGACACTAATACCCCTCACTTCGACATATCAGCGACATCGAATAACCTCGCTTCAAATGTGACATGCGGCATTTACCCTCGCTTCAACATTTAGCGGCAAATATTCTTTCCTCGCTACGATATGACAGCGGCAAGTATTCTATCATTGCTTCAAATGACAGCGGCAAAGCATTAAAATCATCACTCACATATAACAACGACTCATGGGGGTATGCACCAAGCATCCATCTATACCTGCAACCACAATGCATAATCCAATATGTATACAAAGTACATGTGAATCACCAATGATAGTCTTCTTATAACAGTGTATTTTAATGCACATCGCTAGTCATGACCGCGGCACTAATACCTCTCGCTTCGACATATCAGCGGTATCGAATAACCTCGCTTCAAATGCGACATGCGGAATTTACCATCGCTTCAACATTTGGCGGCAAATATTCTTTCCTCGCTACGATATGACAGCGGCAAGTATTCTATCATCCCGTCAAATGACGGCGGAAAAGCATTAAAATCATCACTCGAGTATAACAACGACTATACATGCCATGCACCAAACATCCAATACGTATATGCAACCACAATGCATTATCCAAGATGTATATAAAATACATGTTACCATTTGGTGCACGTCATCCCTGGCCTTAGCCCTCCATGCTCAAACGTACCTATAGGAACAGCCCCAAACCAAGAGCATATAATAATTCATATTCACCACAATATGATTATATTGAGTAAATGCATAATCCATGAATACAAAGTACTTTTTGTATTCCATTGCAATTAAAATGCTCCTCTTGGTTGTCCCTGTACCACAACTCATAATCATAATCAACGGATTATATTACGGTTTCATAAATGTAATGACATATCCATTTATATGTTCTTAGGCCCTCAACAGCCCCAAAGAGCAAACATGGCTCTGATACCACTAATGTAAGGACCCCTAGCCCTTAATCCATTATTAGTGTATTAACCCATGTATTAAGTACATACAATCATGTAATCAGGGGGGAAAAAACCACATGCAACCATAGCATAATGTACCAACAATAAAATTTCTTACATTATTCCATATAATGTTCAAATCCCCCATACCATTCAACCCTTAAGTATTCATCTTATAATACACTAACATATTCTCAATTCATTTAGCAATTTCCTTAATTAATTGCATTCAACACATGAATGAAAAGAGAAAGGCCCATGCCTTTTTATACAAAATATATACACATATAGCAGTGCTCACATGCGAGCATCCAATGAATGTATGTGTATCTAATGTATAAAATAACGTACTCAATACCGGTACTGGTACTTCGGTCCTGGAAGCACCTCCAATCCATAGCTCGATCCCAACTCCGGAGCTACCGATGTACATGTTCCACCTGCCCCAACAGAGACAGCCCCACACGGGGTGAGCATACCAATACCTCCGATCCAATAAACACAATATCACAGTTCTTAATTTACAGAATGTAAATGTCATGAATTTTAAAAGATACTTCATGGATGGTATCATCCTCATCCGGGATCTCCTGTGCGGTTCATGTTCTCAAAATAACCGAAACCATCAAATTCCCAAAAGCCAGTTAATCATCTCATTGATTAACTAATCCATTCTTTTCATGCCAGTTTCATAATCAAATATGATTAAATCATTAAACAAATGACTATAGATATCACTATATCCAACCAATGATTCCATATTTCTATTTCATCGCTCGCTTCACACTAGCGGCATTTTAACCCCACGCACGCTAAACAGCAGCGGCGTCATAACCGATGCTCGCTCAACAGCGACAACCTCCCAATCATTGCTCGCTCAAAAGCGGCACCATATAATTCCCAATGTATATCCATTTATTGCAAATACAATATACCATGCATTTCACAGTTGCAATATATTAAAAGGCTATGCTCGTACGTTATACGTACCTTATAATTCCGCAGTTCGAATCCAACCTTGCCTTGGTCCCGTGACCAATGAATTATGTGCTAAACACAATTAATAATTCATAATTAATTACAAGCATGCAACCACGTGCCCAAGCACGTTTACAATCCCCAAATATATCATCAATTAATGACGATTAACCACTTTAAAAGACCCCGGGCAAAGCGTGCATCGATTCCATAACATCAACCCAAAATATGCCATGAAACAGGGCCTCTCGATTGATCGGACATAAGCCCTCGATCGATCGAGAGCCACAACAAAGATTGGCACCAAAATTCCTTCGCGCGCGATCGATCGGCGAGACTGACCGATGGATCGCCACGCGCCCGCGATCGATCGCTAGTCTTGCTCGATTGATCGCCTACACTGTTCATCGTCTTCTATTTTTTGGAATTACGCGCGATCGATCGGGCCCTTATTGCCGAGCCCGATTGATCGCCGAGCACTGAACAAGCCTAAAAATGGCGTTTTATGGTTTAAAACCCCCAAATAAAAAAACACAACACCCATTTTACCATTAATCCTCAACACAAAAGCCATAAATCTTCCTAAAACATACCAACCCAAAAATATTCAAAATCCAAAAAAACCATACCCAACCCAAACCTTAACCAAAGAGCATAAAGGAACTACCAAATCGAAGATAAATGCGAGGAGAAGAATAATACCTTATTATCTTCGAGAAATCCGGCTTCCAAACCTAGCCTCCATCAATTTTGCTCCAAGGGAGAAAAGAGTGAAAGGGATGGGGCTTGGGAGAGAAGAGAGAGAAGAGAGAGGAGGGAATGTCAGAACACCGAGTCCACTTGGTATATATATATACCAAGACTCAAAAATCCCGAGTCCTCCACAAATACATCATGACTCAATAAAAATCATATGTGTTCAATAATTACCTCTCAATCTCATTTTTCATTACCAGCCCCAGCACAAAGTACTCCGGACCCCAGATCCCACCAAAAACCAAATTCCAAAGTTATCACCACGATGAGAATATAATCTCAACCCTTGGATTCAACGACTCCAAATACCGGATTTAAAATCCTCGGGAGTCCCAATACCGTAATTAATTCATAATTGCCACCATTAAAATCCTTTAAGGATTAATACTACACCGAGATCTACACCAATAATTCTCGGGCATCACACCGACCACGGCGACTACTGCAAATGGAAATAAAATAAAGTGAATACCCTGATCTTTTCACCGGCCATGTTAGCAGCTGGACTACTCTATTCTTCCTCAGCCTCTACTTCCAAAAGGCTGCAACAAAAAACTTCTTTACTACAACAACAATGGTGTGTTGGTGGTGCGCCTTTTGGTGTCGGTGTTGCCAATTTGGTGAGAGATGTGAAGGGAGGGGAGGTAGGTAAGTATTTGGAAATTAATTTGTACAAAAGATGCCGGGTGAAAAATTTGAAAAGATACGCGATGAAAAATTTGAAATTAACCGTGGTTAAAAAAACTAGTGAGTAAAAAGAATTAAAAAAACACGTGTAATAATTTTAATGGATTAGGGTAGTACCCTTACGGTAGCACCGAATTACCCGTGTTTTCCTTTTGTTTCTTCCAATTAATGGCTGTGCTGGCATTTAATGAGGCTACTATTTCTCTGTGCATTTACGCAACGTGCTCTTGTTATTTCCCATGAAACACTATACTACCATTAATTAGGGCGGCTGTTTGTATGTCAGCATTAATTGCGACTGTTCCTCTGTCTGTTCTTGTTCTTTGGCGAGTGTAAGGGACCGATGTTTTCAAAATAATAATAGAATAATAAAAATATATAAAAACAAATTGAGCCTTCATCCTTTTTTCTCTTTCTTCCCATTTTCTAAACCATAAATTTACTCCCTGCAAGCCGCCACACCCCCTTCTTTCAGACGCGGGAGCCATGCCAAATCGCAAATTTCACTCCTGAATAAGTGCTGTCGGGCGAGAATGTCCAGTCTCACCTGCTATTTAGGGACCTATCAGTTTAATACGAATGAAAAACAATCGGCATTCTCTCAAAAGGGACCGAAACCCTCACCATTACGAAGCTTCACCAACGGCCATTACAGAGCGTACGCACCAGGGTCAGAAATCGACGAACGCGAGAA
Organism: Haberlea rhodopensis; assembly: GCA_907163345.1. NCBI lineage: Eukaryota > Viridiplantae > Streptophyta > Magnoliopsida > Lamiales > Gesneriaceae > Haberlea > Haberlea rhodopensis. The sequence goes on from CAJQUN010000071.1 coordinate 460,413, forward strand.
AAGCTAGGAGGAAATGGGTCGAGGCAGAAAAACTCGAAACTTGGTATAAATTCTCTGCCATTACACTCGTAATTTCGATATGATTTGTATAAAATATGTAGGTTGTGCCTGTAAGCCGTTAGTTTGATTTGTCGAATAGAAACTTGATTTTGTTTTTGTTTTGAAAATTTATAGCAGAATCGAGTGTTATGTTTAAAAACAAAATTTTCCCTGCCCCTTTTGCTCAAGTTTCGATGGTTATAAATGTTTAAAACTACTGTATAATCGTTGTGGGATGGAATATAGGTCGAGAAATAATTTGAATGCCCAAAATTGCGATTAAAATGCAGTACAAAAGTTGCATGAAAAATCCAGCGAAAACAACAGCTTGTAGTTCAATTTTAGGTCTGTTGAGGGCACAAAAAACTGTTCATCAGTGTTTAAAAATCTGTTTTCATGGGTCGAATAAGATTGTAAGTCTCTAGGCAATTAAATGGTACAAATTAATTACTTTTCTACGTCAAGTGCGATTTTCACTCCTCGAAAACCATAAAATACCTGCTGCATGAAAATTCAAATTGTTATAAGTTTTTCCATCCCTAAAAAATTGTATTTAAATCCTAAAAATATTAGTTTAGGTATTCCGAGGTTGTAGAACGTTAGACTAGGTTTTTGATGTTTTAGATACTTAACTAGGCGATTTTTGTATAGAAAGTCGGACAAATTTTTTTATAAAATAATGGAATATGAAATTTAGGACTATTTTAATTAAATTTTAATATTTTTAACGATATTGAACATATGTGATAGGAAATATTGACATCTTCGGAGATTTGTTGGGAAAGTTTGTAACTTTAATTATCTTATGAAGCTTTGAGTTACATAAAAAGGAGTTGCAAATGCAAATTATTTTAAGTATTTTCTGTTATTATTTTTGAAATGTTTGGAATAACTAATTTTTGAATTGAGTATAAGAGTGCAGTCTTATGTCCAAGCAGTTGAACACGGCGGGTGACCATTGCGGCGGGCGTCACAGCCTGTGATGGGCATTAAATTAGTACTGTTACTCTTTGCTTTCTTGGCTAGCGAAGGATGGTCGTCGGTGGTTCGGTGGTTGATTCGGTGCCTTCTATTTTTTGGGAAAAATTTTTTTTCTAATTTTTTGCTTCTGGTGTGCAGGAGATCGCTTGAATGGTGGATTTCATCATGCTTTTTGTTCGTCGGTGGTGTCTTTCGGTGCCCTTCTCTTTTTGGCAGAATTTTTTACTCAATTTTTTTTTCTGGTGTGCAGGAGATCTCGTGAATGGTGGATTTCTCAAAGTGAGAACTCTAAAATTTTTAAGATGTTTACAAGGTATTGTCTATTGGTACATGTTTTAGATATTAATGTCAAAACTATTTTTCAAGTATTAGATCATTTAGCTCCAATTAAGATCCCATATTATTAATTCAAAATATAAGTTTGTTGAGATGATAGGCTGTTGGCGAGAACAGAACAATCCAGGGTGAATTTCTCTCTTTACATTGCTGGAATTGCAATACCCAGGTGAATTTATCTCTTCTCTGCTTTCATAATGTGATTTGTTGCTAGGGATGTCAATGGGTCCTGGTCTTTCCCGGACCAATATTGAACCCGCCCCGCCGGGGGTGGGTTGATCCAGCCAGGTTCGCGGGTCTAGGCCGGACGGGGCGGGTATTTTGTGTAGCGGGGGGCGGCCTAGGTTTGGAAACCCGTCCCAAACCCAGCCGGTTGCCATCCCTATTTGTTGCCCATCCAAGGCCATTTAGAATATTAATTGGGATTCGTGCTGGATGCGGTATTATTGTCCGCGGCTTAATTTTTCTTGTCCGGCTTAAATTTTCCCTACTAATTTACCTTAATTATTAAATATTTTGTATCCTGATTCAATTTTTTTTGTTTCAATATTCGTTTTATTTTATTTATGTTCACATAAAATACATTAGGGGAATATTTAATAAAATAATTTAAGGTGATAAAGAATTTATTAAATTCTATATTTTTCAGTTATTCAGAAATTGGCGATTATTTTTTTATGCATTGTTGATGTACTTATTGTCAATATTAAATTCATTGGTTCAAAATCTATGACACCTTGTTTCAATGGTTAACTTCTTTTTCTGCTTCACATCCTATCCTTTTCATGCACAAAATAGTTATCGTCTGTGATGAATTATATAATTGGTTATGCTTTTGACAAATATACGTGGTGCTCATAAATTTGTATACTTGATAATAATTTATGTTATGGAGGACTGTTTTTAGGATGATAAGATAAACCTCGCTATAAAAATCTGATTAAATAACAAAGAGGAAAAGTGGTTGTTTTGCTGAAAATTTGTTTCTGAAATGTAGAGTACATAGCTGTTTTGTGATGGGGGAGGCCATAATTTCTTTTCGGTCTGGATTGTTAGTTTGATGGTTTCAATTCCTTCTTTTTTTCTATAAGCATTCTTGTTGGTTGTCCCTTTTTTGTGTGACATTTCTTCTGTCTACCTTTGCTGGAGCATTTTTTTAGGTTGATTTCTTTGGGGCATTTGATTTTATGCTGTTTAATGTTGTTCTTTCTTCGGATGTATTGCTTAATTTATTGCTTAAGCATGATTATGGTTGTTGTTTACGATTGTTTCTTTGTAGATTTTGGAGTTGCCTGTATTGTTTTTCTTGGAAGCACATAGAAACACTCATAATCATGTTTGTATTGGTTTTCTTGTGGCATTCATTCTTATTAAGCTTCTTACAAAAATGTTTCTGATTGTTTATATGTGCTTCTAATTTCTTCTTCCGCATCTTTGCTTCCCTTTTCGATTTTAAGGCCAAAAGATTGTAAGGCAAATTAGGGAACTCAATTTTTTGGGCTACACTCTCAGGGACAGGGAATAACAATCGAACCTGATTATAGGAAAACTTAGTGAAGCAATCAATATAACAAAAAAATCGATACAACACAAAGAGAGTTATCACTGCATAAATTTTGACTCCTTGTACAATGATGTAGGTTGAATCAGGTCACCACGAAATACACAAAAGGTTTATTTCAGTTTACTCTTGCTCTTGATAGGTATGTCATCCTCTTGATTTATTTTTCATTTGCTTTTAACAACGAAATTTCATACCTATGATTTGCTTCCCTCGGTTGGACAATGAGGAATTTAACCTCTATGCCAGCAGGAATCTTTGGTTTCTTTTCTGTCTGGGTTGTTTTGCTGCTACATTAGCTGAAGAAGGTGTCAAAACTATCAATTCGCTTAATGCTTGCTTTATTCAAAATTCCTTTCTTAACTTATTTCTTTTGTCAAGTCGAGAGTAAAGTTTACATGTGCATTATGTATTTTGGAGTTTGCTCTTTTTAGGGTAACTTTAATGAGTAGAATCGGAAAGTAGAACATTTATTAGTGTTTTAAGAAATGAAACCATCGTTTGTCAAATATGTACATATATTTATAAGTTTCAGTTCATGCATGGCAAATTGCGTTGTTATGCTAGCTTCTTCACACTCAGTGCATTATTCATTTTTGTTTGTTCTTTCATGAAGCTGATGTAGTGCGTAGCTCAAATCATTTCTTTGTTCTTTTATCGCTTTTGTTTGTAATATGAAAGCATGATTAAATCCCTACTATAAGCCACTTTTGGAAATCGCTTTTGTTTTGGAGTCTGTTGGGCCCTGCTGGGATATCTGATGCCAGTTTTTGCTATGGTGCACTGCTGTGGATAACTTTTGTTTTCTCCAACCTATTTGGTATTATGTATTATTATGTAAGTTCAATAGGTATGAACCATGGTAAGATTCAAATTTTATTGTTGTCAATTTGATTTCTTCTGTCTGGGGTTCCTACTTGATGAAACCATAACTCTGTTGTTTATGTGCTTTTGTATTCTTTTCCATATAACAGAATATAGGCCCACTGGCACTAAGGCGCGGTGCCAAAGGAAACTAGTATATATACAAAGACTGTATTGTACCAAGTATTAGATTCCTGAGGTAATATGTCCTTTTATGTTTTTTCCAAATTAATATATATATATATATATATATATATATTCTTTACTTGTATGACTTAGATGTCTCGTATTTCTCGAAAAAGTGATTCGAATATATTTGCTTGTATTTCAAAAGAAGAAAATAGGCAACCCAGCATTCTTTTTTTTTCTTTTCCAATTTCGAAGAGAAATAATCAATGTGAGTGCACAAAATGACAAATACCTCTGCAAGCCTAGCAAATTAAGCTAACAATGAAAACATAGAAAACAAAAAAAGAAAAAAAGAAAAGAAAAGCATGCTCCATAAATATAATTGAATTTCTTTATGCTGCACTTAGCCTACTCAACAAGAATAGAAAGATAAGGCACCATGGAGGTAAGTGTGGTGGGGGCGTAAATGGTGGCGGTGATTAGTTCTCTCCTTCTCGATCAAGCCCCGGAGATGGTGAAAATGGTCAACAGAGCACGGGAGCTTGAGGGGGCCGGCGTCATCGTATCCATAGGCATCAAGAGTTCTTTCAAGAAGTGTCTTGAATAAGGGATGGTGAAGATATGAGATGGGAATCATGAATCTTTGAAATTCTTCATCTTCCAACCCTACCCTAACTTTCAGCCACCCTTTTTTCACCTTCATCATCTTCTTCTCATGCATAAGATTCTTCATTTTAATTTCTTTGAGATTGGAAGAATGTAGGAATTTAAGGGGTCACTTTATTTTGTGAAAGCTTTGTGTGGGTTCTTGTACATGGCAATGGCTATATATATATATATAGATGAATAAAATTGTTTAGGGATTTGACTTTAATTAGGATTTGCTACTTGCTATTTTATATTAATTAAAATGTTTACAAATTAATAATACACTTGTCTTTTTAATATCAATAAATAAAAAAAAATCAACTTTTAGATGCTCACCACAAGCAATCACCAAAACTCTATCATCCAAATGGATGATTTGATATTATTCTAAAGGGTAGCATCATTAACCCTCAAATTTGTGACACGTATCGCAATCTTAAGATCAAGAATACTATCTTTAAGCGTAGCATCAAATAAAGCCGTCCACACAATTGTTATTGTTTCTCTTTTGAGTTTCTATAATATTTCGATCACATATAGAGGGTGTCTCAAAAGTAAAGCAAGTTTTCTTTTACAATAAAAAATTAAAAATAGATATTCAAAACTCTTGTTTTCAATATATAAAATTCCATGGAAATTCAAAATGTCAATTCAATAAGAAGAAAGGAATATTTTATAATTAAATAGGTATTATATATAAGTTGCCCCTTGGAGCCATTGTGGGGAGCAAATTATTATATTGGGGCATTTTATTTGACCATGACAAATAGAAAGATCATAATTTACATCTTATGTGTTTCATTAATTAATTAGTTGTTATTGTTTTAGTCCATCTTAAAGAAAAATCTTAAATAAACAAGTATCTCAAATCAATATATTTAAAATATTGGGTGATTTTGTGTTATCTTAAAGCAAATTAATAAAATATATGAAGAAATAATTTTTTTACTTCTCATATTCGCTCTTGTATTAATTTTTTTTGCATCTTAACCTTCAAGCATCTACTAAAATCAAACGTTAAAATTTAAAAATATTATATATCAAAATCTTGATCAAACAAAAATTATATTTTTAAATTTGCTCAGTCGCAGCGGCCCAAGACTTGGGCATATAGAACGAATGTATAAAAATTGAAGAATTATATTAAATCCTAAAATTCAAGTTGTGCAAGGGCCATTCCAAGATCAACCTTTAATTGCAAGTAGGCATTTGAAAATGGCTCTACAGACATCTTTATATTTGTTTCCTCCTTGGAAAATATGATTATGTCACCACTCTCGATTGACTTTATATGATCCTCGACTATGGGTTGTTTATCCATAAAATCGGATTCTTAGAATGCATTGAAAGGCCAATTCAATTATTATTCTACTGTATGGTACGTGTTTTCATCCATAACTGTATAAAAGATAAATTATAGATTTGAATATTAAAAAAATATATGCATCAAGTGGAGTTCATAATTTCGACCATCTCACTATAGTAAAATGAAGATCGAAGAAGACATGACTCAAAGTTATAAACAAAGCTATGGAGTCCAAAGAGGTTAACGAAGATAATATGATCGAAAAAAGTTCTTGGGGAAGACTGGCCAATGTGGGCGACTCGACTTGATTCTTTCTATTGTTCATGTAGACTATCATAATTCATTGATATTAAAGGCTTACTGGTTGTTGTATGCCTTGATTGGCTTTCAATAGCTTTAAATGACCACAAAATCCTTCAATTAGGTTTGCTATAATATGCCAACTTTTAAATTTGGTGCATTTTAATTTATCTATTAAAAATCTCAACATGGGAATTAAATTAATTCACGTAGAATAACTATTGGTTTAGGGTATATATATTATATTATTAGCTGGAAAATAAGTAAGATATCCTTAGAATATATTTTGATATATAAGTAATACACATGTAATCTTAAGTAATATTTTTCTTTACGGAAGAAAAGGGAAAATTGGTTCTCTATGGTTGCTTATACATGTTTTTGGTCCTTTATTTGTCTATATTAGGTCGTATAGAATAATTTTTTTTTTTTTTGCATATTTCATTTACTTCTCGTTGGAGTGCTGACCTGATCTTGATTATTGCCGACATATTTGGTTGAAATTGAGAATTCTGGCAAAAAATAAACTAAATATTCACTATTTTCCTTGTTTTGCGCACTAAAACCAAATTTTGACTAGTTAGATGATCAAATGGTATATGGTTCAATTTACAAGACCAATTTTGCTTATTTCCCTATCTTTATATGCCATATTCACATTTAATATCGAACTTAATTTTTTAGTAGATTTAAAATCTCTCATTATTATTTGTGTATTGATGATAAATAATTTGCATGCACATACAAGAACCTTTATGTGTAGTTTTGTGGGTACCCGTGTACAAAATATATTGTTTAAAATGTGCTAAATCAAGCAATACCTAACCATGGGGACTTTATTAATAAATGAGTGCTTAAATAAACCACGAAAGTCCTCCTAACACGAAAGACAATAATTAATTAGTGGAATATATATAAAAATACACCTACAGAGACCACCCACTAGGTAAGTTATCTCGTTTATAATGTTGCCAATAGGTTACAGGAAGACGGCTATTGTTAGGTTATAAGTCATGATAGAAGATATATTACATCTAGGGTTAGTTAGGAACTAGCTGTCTTATGACCTAACGTTGTAGATAATCATATATTACATGCTATACTTGAAGAACGATGACTCCATACCGGAAACACTTGCCCGCAACATTCTCTTATACTTGACTGCTGCTCGACTAGAGCATCAACCACTAGCCTTAGGATCTATAGAGTTCCTTCTCCCCTGTTATTTAGTTTAGCTCAGATATTTCTTTTACTATTCCGAATATTCTCAGTCGGCGAAGCCTCATAGCCGATGCATAACTGCTCATAAACCATAGGATCCGTTACTACCCTTTCTGGTCCGGACTGCAACAAGGGTTCTAACGTAGCAGCAGGGGAGTTCTCATACGCTCCAACTCCCCGGCTAGGATGTACTTACCATAATAGTACTATTATTATCAAGTAGAGAGTGTCCCCACTTTTCATAATTTTAAAGTTAAAGACTTGGGATTTTCAGTCGCACGACAATAAATAACCTTTGCATGCTACTATATCCAATGATTTACTTTCACTTTTAAAAAGGATTAATTTGGTCAAATATGTTTTAACGAATGAAAAAATTATAGATTTTTTTTATCTAAAGTTACAATAATGAGAAACTAAAGGTAAATTTACAACTTTCATGACAAAATTAAGAGGTTATTAAGTTATTCCATCGTATAAAAATACACAACCATAAAACAAAACTTTAAATAATATAAAAAAGTGAATTTCAAAAATATTCCCATAAATTGGTGTAGATAGGGTTTTGCCCTCTAATGCAGCAAATTGGTCTTTCTGTACATTTAGTACAATTTACATGGGATTGCTGACACATGACACTAGATATTACTAACATGGCTAGCGTTATGTCGATACTTCGCAAAATTCGAACTAGTTGTTTAAAAAAACTTTATGTCATTAACCAAATTTTGACAAATTATAAGACCAAAAATACGAGGTGGTCACACATACCCTCTTAGGCTCCACCATTATCACTACTGCACATATGCAAAAATTATCTTGTACTTAACTATATAAATTACAAAAAATATGACTTGTTTCAAAGATTAAAAGAAAGAAAATGGAAAATTGTAATATGGTCATGTATGTTGGTCTCATTGCAATTTTGGTCATACAAGTATTTAAAATTCAGTCTTAATCCGCTAAATGAAAAAAAAAATGAAAAATATAGGAGTAAGATCAAATTTGACAACGTAAGAGATCTACATGATGAATGTTGCAATTTTCCACTAAACATATTGCGGAGAAATAGCATGGGTGAAGATGAGAGTTTTAAAATAGTAATAATAAAATCCACCTTTAATTTTTTTTCGGTATATAATTTCTAGCTATAAACCATGTCTATATACCTTCATAGTATAATAATGTATATAAGTTGGAAGTGTTTTACTATCTATATTAATCGAACTGCATGCTTATCTCCAAACATATCTATCTATATATATATATGGACGAATTTAAAATTTTTGTTTAGAGGGTAAAAAAAAATTAGGTTGTTATTTTAGGGGGCACCATGCAATTTTTTTTTAAAAAAAGTTTAGCGTAATATTTGTGTTTAGGGGCAGCTGACCCACACCCACCACATAAAGTTCGTTCGTCCATATATATATATACTAGTATCATTTTGCACGTCTTGCATGCATATACCTTTTTTTTTGTAAATTGTTGTGATTTGTAACGTCGTTTTTTATTTTGGTTTTAGCTTTTTTAATTTAAATTATTAAATGATTATACAGTGTTTTATATTTAATTTTTTTTGGAATTTAATAATTTTTTTTGGATAATATGATAATTTGTATGATAGATATGATGGTAATTTGTATGATTTGTGAATGTCATTATGTAAATTGACTGGTACATAGATAGCAAGTGTGATGGTAATATTTTAGATTGGTAAGGGCATGAGTGTAATTAGATATTGATAATCTTAAAAAGAAAAGGAGGGTAATTTTGGAATGTAAAAAATGGCAATACCAAGTTAGTTTTTATAAGTGTTTAAACATTATAATATACTAGCGGTTGATGCACACGCGTTGCGTGTGTAATGAAATTTTAAATTTTATATTGTATTGAAATATCTGATTTAAATATGATATTTTATGGGGAAGAGAAAAAATCGCCGCACATATTTTCGGAAGGAAAAAAACTGGTGAAAAATTGAGAACTAAGTTGGGAAGTTAATATGTGATCTTTCGATATTATCCCTTATCTAATGATCTCATTCATGGCTATTACTAAAGCAAATAGAGGGTATTTTTGGAATTTCACAATGATCGTACCAAAGTAGTTACTTTAAGGTGCTCACACATTATAATATAGTATAGATATATATATATAGACATTTTAACAAGACCGAAGAAATTATGAAGAAACCGCCGAACGACAGTGGTGGGCCAGGCGATGGATCAGTGGTGATGGAGGATCAGTTGTCGTTTACTTAGTTCCTTTTCTATTCGCAGCCGTAGATCAAGAAAATCCTCGACAGAACATGGCAGCATCAAAGGACCAGCCGTGTTGTAGCCAAAAACTTCGCGAGCTTTCTCGAGAAGCGTTTGAAATCGAGGATGATATAAATAAGATATCGGTATCGAAAATCTTTGAAACCCTCCATTTTCACTATCATCCTCCTCCAACCCTACTTCAACAACCAGCCAACCTTTCTTCACTTTGACCATTCTTAACCTCTTGCACAAATTATATATTATATCACTGGATTATGAATGTGTGTGTGTTTTTAATGAAAATATGGATTTGTGTGAGAATTTCTATGGTTTTTGGAGTATTAATATATATATATATATATATATATATATATATATATAATAAAAAATTAGAGAAATATTAGTAGTATGGAATTGTGGCACAAATTTGTAGACGTGTGCGTACTATATTACAATAAAACTATAAAGTGATTTGTTCAGTGTCTTGTCTCTTAACTTGTCTTTTTGTACACATTTGTGGATTCTTACGGAGTCACTTGGCAATTGATGACTCTTCAGAATCAAGCACATACCTTTTGAGTCAACGTAAATATTTAAGGAACCAAAAACATTATTGATGTTATATGACATATTGACTTCCTCGGGTAAAATCCCCTCAAGAGCCGAACAAGTCATATATCGAACAGAATGCACCGAGCAGATAGCACCGAGCAGGGTTTTGCCGAACAGCTGTTAAACCCTCATCGGTTTTCTGGTCAAAGATTAGCGGAAGACCCGGGAGTAACTAACAAATTAACCGGCGTGAATAAACGTGCAGTAATAGGGCGCGGATTTCTCGGACACGTTGGGCTCCAGTCAAGCCACAATCAGAGAACATTGTGTTCCGGATCCAACGCGAGCCAATCACTAGGAACTGTCCTATAAATACCCGAAGATGTCATCATAGAGGGGGTTGGATTTTTCTGGGCAAAAAGACTCCGAAGAGAGCAAATTTATGTATGTTCGATCTTTTTTGTTATTTCTCAAAAAATATTCGTACAAGTCATTGAGCAATTGTGATTTGTGTCCAGAGAGTCTTGTAAATCATCAACGTTTATAGTGAAGTTTTATACTGGACTAGGTCCCGTGGTTTTTCTCTCAATTTGAGGGTTTTCCACGTAAAAAATCTTGGTGTGTTTATCGTTATTTTTCATTAACACTTTATTCCACCTTATATTCAAAAATCACGAGTCGCATCAATTATGATGAGGATAGGTATGTGCGGAATTTAAGTCTACAAAATTAATAATTTTGTATTGTCATATTTTAATGAATATATTTATAAACAAATTGTTTTAGTACTTTCTTTATAAACATAATATGATTTGAAATTATCCAATTTATAATTAAAATGTGTATACAAATACAATTTTAAAAATATAAAAGTAGGGATTGATTGTATCCTGTCCGGAACCGGCCGGTTCCGGATCCGTAACCCCGGAACCAGCCCGATTTGTTAAGGAACCGGATCGGATCCGGTTTCGATTCCAATTGGTTCCTGATCGATCCGATCCGACTCGCTCCTTTTATATATATATATTGGCTTAGGGCTTCTGTATTCTCCAATAATTCGACCACATATTAAGAACGCCGATTCAGAAGCGACGCTTGAAATTTGTACCGTATACATGTCTCTAGCCATTTTGGCTAAGATAGGGAATTGTGCTGCATTTATCTGCCACCATTGGAAGATGTCGAATTTGTCTTCCGTTATAAATTGATAATTCAGATAAATTTGAAACTCAGTTGACGTGATAGTATAATGTCATTTTCCCTTCAGTTTTCCCTGTCTAGCATCCTAAACAAATTGATGCCTCCGCCTTTGGATTGAGTTTGAGGTTGTTCTTCAACAGCCATTTGTTGCGACGATTCACTTGCCAGTTGATTTTTATACAGTTGAAACATATTTTGGAGAGATTGTATTATAGACGCCTTTTGACTGTCAACAACCTTCCCAAAAAATTTAGCATAATATTCAATAAAATATTTCCAATGACGCTGAACATTGACTAGGATCTAGTAATGTTGCGATGCAGTGCACGTGTGAGATTTGTTCCCAATATTTTATAAATTTAGTTTCCATTGCACTAACAAAAGTATGCAATTCATCATCATCTCTTAATTCTATAAACTTACCAAACATGTTAAATGCTTAAGGAAGAAAATAAACAGAAGTTGGATAAGTAACACCGGATTCTTTGAAAGTACCTAACAATGACCCGCCTAGAAGAACCACTTGCTCTGTAGTGTTGTCACACAAGATAAGCACGCCGCCCGCCTGCTGGCCGGGCGAGTCGAAGTTCTCTTCCGGTCAACTAACCCAGTCAAGTGCAAAAAACACAGTAGAATCACGCAACGCACGCTGCTGGTGTGCTTCCTGCTCGCAAGGAAAGAAGAGCGACAAGGTTCAGTTCAGATTTTACTGTTTGCAGCATGGGAGCAGATTACCTTACATAATTTTCAACAAATTCTCAATCATCGTCAGTCAAATAAATACTTTCATCGGTATCAAACATTTGATATGAATTATAAAATGGAGTTAAAATATCTTTGTAAGGTAATATAACATTCAACACATTGCACAACGAATTCCACTTAGTTTCTATTGGTGATTGAAAAAGAAGATGCTTCAAACCATTTGATAAATTTAATTGTTTCCAATCACGCTTAACAATGCTCGTGCGTAACCATTTAGCGCAATATTTCAATTTCTCAATACATGCTGAGTGATTGTCCCCATAACCAACTTTCACAGCCAAATTAATAACATGACATGCACATCTAAAATGAAGAAAAAAACACCATCAAGCATTGGATTCATATAGGTCTTTAAATCATGCATCGCAACATTGTTATTCACAGCGTTGTCTAATGTGATTAAAAATATCTTATCCTGAATTCCATAATGTCTACATGTATTAAATATATATTTAACAATTACATAACCAGTATGCGTATAATCTAAGTCATCTAAAGACAAAATTCCTTTTTATATACATCAATTATCATCAATCCAATGACAAATGACAACATTATACATTTGTCCAAATATCGGTTGTTAAGCTAACCCTACAAGACAAACTAAAAAGATTTTCAATCAATGTATATCTATATTCAACAAATACGTCCATACAATTTTAGTGTGTGCCGAGAAATATGATTAAACATGAGTTGTATAGACGAAGCAAATTCAATAAAACCATCATGTTCTGCTTGTATAAAAAATAGTTCACATCTAATCACATATCTAACAAGTGACCTACAGTTAATTTCAACAGTTAAAATAAAATTCATGACAGTGAGAGTATTAATTTATGCTTGTGTTGCTTCTCTACCTAATGGTTGTAATGTTTTTTTTTAACAATAAAAGTATATTAAAACGAGTACGAGGGGTATTCGAACCCAATTACAAAAATAAGCCTAAATATAAACTAAGTTGTTACAAAGATTTAAGACAATGGATTGGTTCCTTAAACCAATCACTTAGGGAAAACAAAAAAGAAGACTTAAGTTTTGCTTTAATCCACCACCAACAATGAACCAAAATTCCTTCCCAAATTGAGACAGCATCAGCTTCTAAGCCATTAAATATCCTCTTGTTTCTTTCATTCCAAATACTCCAAATCGTGCATAACCAAATCGTGATTCAGAATTTCTTCTTAATTCCAAAGGGACGCAAGCCAACGAATTGGCACAGATGAGCTACTGGATTCTCGGCGCCCACAAAGACAACATGCAGCCAATTCAAAATAGCACACCAGATCTTGTAGGAGTAATCATAATGGCAAAAACTATTAACTGGGTGCCTCGTTAGACCATAGCAGTTCTCCCTTAAACACATCCTTTCTATTAGGATCGTAGGCCTATGGATTCTAGAGAGAACTCCTATGGAATGAGTAGTTTGCTTACTTCTACCTGGGAGAGAAAGTCCCCTCCTTGAGAAGCGGAGGAAGGGAAAGTCAGCCTTGAAGGCTGTCCCAACTTGCCCAAGTAGTTCTCCTGTAAGTTCAACCACCTTCACTGGAATGAGATTGTACCTGTCGATGTGAACCTCCACAACTATGATTGTGTTCATCCTCGAACAGATAGCATAACACACAATCTGTTTGAATCATTACGACCCCCTTCCTCACCAGATTTGAACAAGTAGCCAATTTGTTTTGAATGAGTTTCATCCATGAATTATTACTTTTTTAGGTTCACTATCCAAGCTAGATTCCAGTATGATTTTGTAAGCAGATTTAGTAGAGTAGGTTCCAACCACATTATGTTTCCAGATCCACCCATCCTCTTCGTTAGCGCTGAGTTTAATCCTATTGATCAGATGCAAAAGTTCATGATAAGAGGATAATTCCCATGGATACAATTGCCTTCTCCATTTAAGGACCATATCCACTCTCAATTGTACCAATTACTAAAGTCCTCTAACTTACCATCTTTGTTCAGAAACAATCCATATAGACGTGAAAATCTTAAGTTTAGTTTAATCCCATCTCCCCAAACATCATCCCAGAATAACATTTCTGAGCCTCTACTTATCTTTCTACAAATCCCATTTTTAAACCATCCTTCACTCCCTTCGTGTTCCAGTTTTAAGAACTCCTTCCATCATGTATATTTCTTGCTCCATCCTCGCTGGTTCACCTTACTATCCATCTCATTTTATCGCCATCCATATTTAGATTCAGTTACTTTGACCCATATATGGTTCTTTTCAGTTCTATATCTCTAGTTCCACTTCCCTAAAAGAGAAGTGTTAAAATGAGCAATAGTTCTTGATATCTGGGTATCATGTCCAGCCCAATTCTTGCCCTTACTCTAGTATGATCTCGTCCAGGAGTGCTCAGCCCGGAAGGAATTGACAGGGGCGGGTTCTTGCGGCCGTTAAGAGCAGGTCAGTGTGTATTGTTTATAACGGTACCCAGCTCAGGCTGTTTATGCATAGGTCGGTGCATTTCCAATCGTTATGCATCACAAGGCATCTTCAGTCCTGCGGGACTGGACCAGTGAGCACGTGTTGTTATCCCGACCTTAGACTTTTATCTTGGTCTCCTCTACAGAGTTCGGGAAGGTACTTTGGATACTAGTGTGGTCCTCTACCCGGGAAATATATACCTGATTTTTGTCTTATTAGGGGACCACTTGCCAAAAGAACCAATCATATAGTGACTAGTGTTTGGGGAATATTTTCTGGTATTAGTGGAATCCTATAGGTAGTGCGCTATAGGCGGTTATGGTATTTGGTCAGTGGTCCCCCCAGGTCCCAGCCAGGCATGATGAGGGCATCTTTTCTCTCACCGTTCCATATATATACATGGGGAATATCAGGTGAAAGGGGACCAAACTCCCGCAATTTCCAGAGAAACGTGTGTTTTTTACTATATAACAAATGATCTTGACTTGATCATCGGAGGTATCCAACCGGAGAGCACTCTCCGACCTCCTTCTCATCTTTCCTTTTCAGAATCACTTATTTCTAGTAAGGGAGGAATTATTGTTAACTAAATTAACCCGCTACCCAAAAATCGAGTTAACAATTGGTGCCGTCTGTGGGAAAGTGAGTATAAGACGTTGATAAAAATGGTGAATACGCGAAGAACGAATCAGGAGACAACTAATGAGCAACGGGCACCATCGGTGAATCGAGAAGGGCCACCACCGATAGCAGGCATAACAGTGGGAGCACTGACTTTCGACCAACTCACACGCCTCATCTCGATAACGGTGGAAAAAGCAATGAAACGAGCCATGGATCAATCCGAGAGCGGCCGGGGGGAGAGTATTCGAGAAAATGAACAGCCCGAACAGGTAGCCACATCCCACCCGCCACCCGCAGGAGGCCTCAACCTCGAAGGCGAGGTGGAAGAGTTAAGAAGGGAGGTCAGAGTGATGAAGAAGGGAATCGGAGGTCACTGTGCTCTGAAAAATGGTATTTCTTTCTCCCAGGAGATAGTGGAGGAGAAGCTCCCAAATAACTTCCGGCCCCCGAATGCTGGGGAGTATGACGGAAGCACGGATCCGGAGGAGCACTTGGGCAGATTTGAGAACGCTGCCATGTTGCATTGCTATTCAGACCGCTTAAAGTGTAAGGTTTCCGTCACGACATTGGTAAGATCAGCCCAGCAATGGTTCAATCAACTCGAACCTTCTTCAATAACCTCTTTCTCAGAGTTTAGCTCGGCTTTCCTTCACCAGTTCACCAGCAGTAAGCGTTATAAGAAAACCTCGCTGAGCCTGTTTGAAATGAGACAGGCAGAGGGCGAACCCCTTCGAGAATACATTAGGCACTTTAATGTCGTCAGTCTTGAGGTACCTGCCTGCCCAGCAGAGATTTTGATCAGCGCATTCACCCAGGGCTTGAAGGCAGGAGAGTTTTTTCGTTCTTTGATAAAAAGACCTCCTCCTACCTATGATGATCTCCTGACACGAGCTGAGAAATATATTAATGTAGAAGAGGCCCAGAGTACCAAAAGAAAGGAAGGTGCACAAACTGGTGACAGGCATGGCAGGTCTTAAGGACAAAGGCCCGCGGAGGATGCAAGACTCGGACGTTTCTCCCAGTTTACGCCCCTGAAGGTTTCTAAAGAGGGAGCTGTCCGGATTTGTGAGGGGCAAGCCCCTCACAAATCTCCGCGAACTGAGGACGAACCGAGCAAGGGGTCGGAAAAAAAGTATTGTGAGTTCCATCAGATCGCTGGGCACAGCATGTGAGAATGTCGTAACCTGGATAGTGGACAGGAGCTAGCCATGCGGAATGATCCCCCGTCCAGTCAGGGAGTATCTCGTCCAAACGTTCCCTATGGTCTTTCACGAGAAAGGGGCCGAGGTCCATACCGAGGAAGGGGCAGAAATGGGCGTACTAATTTTCGCGGCTCCTTTCAGGGCAGGGCACGTGGATGGAGGCCAGTAAGGAACCCAGGAGAACAGGAACTACCTAAGAATAACCCGCTCCCCCGAGGTTTTATCAACATGATCTCAGGGGGAACTACTGATGGTGATTCTAATAGAGCTCGGAAGGCTATGAGCAGGAGGGAAGTGATGAGCGTAGGAAGGGTTTTCGACGCTGAGGAAGAGGTGGTAATTAGCTTCGGTCCTAAGGATGTGGAAGGCGTGCAAACGCCTCACAATGATGCCCTGGTGATAAGGGCTACCGTCGCAAACTATGAGATCGGAAGAGTCTTTGTGGATTCAGGAAGCTCTGTAAACGTATTATTCCAGGAAGCTTTCCAGCAGATGGAGTTAGGTGAGTATACTCTTGAGCAAATATCTACTCCTCTCTTTGGTTTTGCAGGACATACAGTATACCCCTTAGGGCAGATCATTCTACCCCTTTCTATGGGCCAGGGGGAGAGCAGGAAGACCCGTTTAACTTGTTTCACTATTGTGGAAGCCCCGTCTTCCTATAACGTCATTTTAGGAAGGCCCGCCATGAATGAATTCAGGGCTATAGCTTCCACTTTCCACCAAAAAATCAAGTTCCCCGTCGGGATGAAGGTGGGAGAAGTAAAGGGAGACCAGCCATCATCAAAGAGGTGTTACACTAGCACAGTGAGGGTAGAGGTGAAGAGATCAAAACGGGCCGACGGCAATGGCCCGAAGGATCAAGGGGTTCATCTCATACAAAGGGCTCGAGAAGGGCAGGAGGTACACGCATTGTTGGAAGGAGAAGACGAGGTGGTTTTGGTCCCAGGACAACCTGAGAGAACGATAAGGGTGGCAGCAGACCTTAGCAGCAACCTGAAACAAGATCTGTTGAGGTGCCTGTCAAGGTATGCTGATGTGTTCGCATGGTCTTCTGTTGAATTGATTGGGATTTGCCCGGAAGTTGCACAACATCGGTTGAGTGTCGATCCGAAGGTCAAATTAATTAAGCAAAAGAAGAGACATTTCGGACCGGAAAAAGACAAAGTCATAAGCCAGGAAGTTCGAACTTTGTTAAGAGCGGGGCAAATAAGGGAAGTCCAGTTCCCGACCTGGCTCTCCAACGTGGTCCTGGTGCCAAAGTCGTCCGGGAAATGGAGGATGTGTGTTGATTTCAGGGATCTCAATAAAGCTTGCCCCAAAGATTGCTACCCTTTGCCCCGCATTGATCAGCTCGTAGATTCCACGTCAGGTTATGAGTTATTATGCTTTATGGACGCCTATCAAGGGTATCATCAGATCCCCTTGGCCAAAGAAGATCAGGATAAAGTCAGCTTCGTCACCTCCGAAGGAACATACTGCTACGTGGTTATGCCCTTCGGCCTTAAAAACGCCGGGGCCACATACCAAAGATTGATGGATAAAATATTTGAAGGACAGGCGGGGCGGAATATTGAGGTATACGTCGATGATATACTGGTAAAATCTAAGGGCAGCTCAGATCTCGTACCTGACTTGGAGGAAACTTTTGATACCCTAAAGAAGTTTGGTCTGAAGTTGAATCCTGCTAAATGTGTGTTCGGGGTAAAGAGCGGGAAGTTTTTGGGTTTTGTAGTGACAGATAGAGGAATATAGGTCAATCCCGAAAAGGTAAGGGCAGTGCAGGACATGGTTTCTCCCAAAAGCATAAGAGAAGTCCAGAAGCTGACTGGCCGAATTGCCTCCCTAGCCCGGTTTATTTCCCGGTCAGCGCATAGAAGCTATCCTTTCTTTCAAGTGTTAAGAAAAGCAAGGAACTTCGAGTGGAACGAAGATTGTGAGAGGGCCTTTGCTGATTTAAAAAGACATCTGACCGAGTTGCCAGTATTGGTCAAGCCAGGTCTCGGAGAAAAATTGTGGGTCTACCTTTCGGCCACGGAGCATGCCGTTAGCTCGGTATTAATCAAACAGGAAGGACCAGATCGGAAACCAGTTTATTATGTTAGCCACGCTCTCCGGGGTGCCGAGCTCAGATATCCCGAGGTAGAGAAGCTAGCACTAGCTCTAGTTATAACTGCAAGGAAGCTGAGGCCATATTTTCTATCCCACCCTATCACGGTATTGACAAATAGTCAAATCGGGAGAATCATGATGCAGCCCGATGTATCAGGCAGATTGGTCAAATGGACTATTGAGCTTGGCGAGTATGATATTTCCTACCAGCCTAGGACATCTATCAAGGGTCAAGCCTTATCAGATTTTTTCGCAGAAATGATTGGATCCGATCTGGAAGAGGCGTGGAATGTGTATGTTGACGGAGCTTCCAATAACGAAGGGTGCGGCGTTGGAATAGTATTGATCTCACCAACCGGCGAGAAAGTAAAAGCTATGATCAGGTTAGATTTCCGGATATCCAACAATGAGGCAGAGTACGAGGCGATACTAACTGGGCTGAAATTAGCTCGGGAGGTAGGTGCTAGTAGGGTGGTCCTTCATTCAGACTCCCAATTGGCGGCCCAGCAGGTAAAGGGAAATTTTGAGGTCAGAAGCGAGAAGCTGGTGGAGTATCTTAAGGCAGTCCAAGAAATGTCTGAAAATTTCTCTGAATGGAATATAGTGCAGATACCTAGGGAAGAGAATCAAGAAGCTGATCAGCTAGCAAAATGGGCCACGTCATTAGGGCCCATATGCCGAAGAGATGTCATTTGCCAAACCGAGCTATTGCCATCAACTCAGCTAGCATTAGAGCCTCCCGGCACGGAAAGTTGGATGACCCCAATCATAAAATACTTAAGGAACGCAGAGCTACCTTCGGATAAAAAGGAAGCAAGAAAAGTAGAGAGACAGTCTTTTAGGTTTGCTCTGGTTCAGGATGATTTGTACAAGAGGTCTTTTGCAGGGCCTTTGCTCAGGTGCCTAAAGGAGGAAGAGGCTAGGTATGTGCTCCACGAGATACACGAGGGTTGCTGTGGGGATCATTTAGGGAGCCTGGCCTTGGCACAAAAAACCATACTAGCAGGGTACTTTTGGCCAACACTGAGAAGGGATGCAGTAGAGGGTAGCAACTTGTGAGGGCTGCCAGAGGCATGGAAGAATCCAACGACAGCCGGCTCAATTCATGAAGTCCGTGATATCAGCTTGCCCATTCGACCAGTGGGGGATGGATATCGTGGGACCTTTCCCCATTGCCCCAAGGCAGAAGAAGTTCCTGATAGTGGCCGTGGACTACTTCTCAAAGTGGGTTGAAGCCGAGGCTCTAGCTCGGATCACTGAGGAGGATGTACTGAACTTTTTGTGGAGGAATATTGTATGTCGGTTTGGGGTGCCAAGGAAGTTGATTTCCGATAACGGGAGACAATTCCAGGGGCGAAAGATGACCACCTGGTGCAAGGAAATGAAGATCATACAAGCCTTCACTTCCGTGGCCTACCCTCAGAGTAATGGACAGGCAGAGGTCACTAACCGATCTATAGTACAGGCATTAAAAGCAAGGCTATATAGGGTAGGAAAAGACTGGGCTGAAGAGCTTCCCAGTGTACTTTGGGCTTATAGAACTACGCCTCGAACTCCTACGGGGGAGACGCCTTTCAGCATGGTTTATGGTTCCGAAGCAGTCTTGCCCGCGGAAATAGGAGCGACCTCGGCTAGAGTCCAAGCTTATGACACTGACAATGACGAACGCCGAGCTCTAGACCTGGATATGATGTGCGAAAAAAGGGAGAGGGCCATGATCAGGATGGAGTCCTATAGAAACAAGGTCATCAAAGCCTATAATAAACGAGTGATGCCTCGGAGTTTTCAGGTTGGAGACCTGGTACTCAAAAAAGTCCAGTCAGCAGAAGTCAGGAAGCTTGACCCTAAATGGGAAGGACCCTATAAGGTTATTCAGAAGGTGGGCTCTGGAGCATACTACCTGGAAGATGCGGAGGGAAAAAAGCTAAAGAGACCCTGGAATGTATTTCATCTTAGAAAATATTATTCGTAGGCGTATATTTCTACGATGTATGAGCTCAGGATACCGAATTTTGTTTCTGTTTTTAATGAAGTCTTATTCAGAAATGCATGTCAAAATCCTGACTACTATAAAGTTATGGTCCGCCCTGACTATGAAAGTTATGGTCCGCCCTGACTATGAAAGTTATGGTCCGCCCTGACTATAAAGTTATGGTCCGCCCTGACTGTAAAAGTTATGGTCCGCCCTGACTAGAAAGTTATGGTCCGCCCTGACTACTATAAAGTTATGGTCCGCCCTGACTATAAAGTTATGGTCCGCCCCTGACTGTAAAAGTTATGGTCCGCCCTGACTGTAAAAGTTATGGTCCGCCCTGACTATGAAAGTTATGGTCCGCCCTGACTACTATGAAAGTTATTGTCCGCCCTGACTGTAAAAGTTATGGTCCGCCCTGACTATGAAAGTTATGGTCCGCCCTGACTACTATAAAGTTATGGTCCGCCCTGACTATAAAGTTATGGTCCGCCCTGACTATGAAAGTTATGGCCCGCCCTGACTACTATAAAGTTATGGTCCGCCCTGACTATAATTTTACACTGTCGATGGTAATTACCGTAAACAGAGATCAGATCAGGCAAAAGTAATTTATCTGTAATTTGCCCCTACAGGTCAGTATTGTTTTATACTTGTGATTCTTAGTCATTTCTTCTCAGTTCAGTTAGTAAAATAACATCACAATGCAATTTTTCATTAAGTAAAATGGCGCATGAATTACAAGACGTTTCTTCAAAACAAAAAAACAAAAAAAACAGAGGGGAAGTAAACTTTAAGGAGCCGGGTCAAACATCCCGATCTATAAAATCAGAGGGGATGTTATTCACGATGGCCTGCAGATCTAGGAAGTCTCTGGATCTTGATCCTCCGGAGGAAAACCATGAGTCCTGAATTGATCTTTGCAGCCCTCGAAGCCAAGATCAAGAAATCGAAACGCCTTCGTTGCAAGGAGCCTCTTGAACTCCTCGGACTTCAGAAAAGCCTCTTTTCGACCGATTTCTTCGGCGACATATGATTCCAGTTCAGAACGTGCGCGGCTCATTTCAGCTGAAGACTTTGTAAGGGCAATCTCTTTCTCCTCAATAACAGATCGTAGTCGATTGACCTCAGCACGGTATTTTGACAGCTCTGCCTCTACAGTTGTAAGCCGGGCATTGGCTTCATTCGACTCAGCCACTGCAGCTTCAGCCCGGTGTACAGCATCTCGGGCTTTCTTCCTGGCATTTGATGAAGATTGGCCATAGTTGGATCCCCTCCTAACGCTTTCGCGTAACATTAGTAAGCCCTGGATAAGGATAACCCAGTGAGAAGATATTTACAAGGAGGCAGGTAAGAACAATAAGAATATGTACCGATAAAGCTCAGGACAGCCCTTCCTGGGCCAGAGGTCTCCACTTCATCCCCGCCATGGCTTGTTGATCTGCGCCTGTAGTAATGCACTCCAAGATCTCAGCCGGTAGTCCATAGGGGGCCCCAGTAATCAGACTGGTGGACTGTGTATACTCCACGGGAAGTCCAGGAGAACCGGGTCCTGCAGTCCGAGCCGACTGCGGGCTTTGAATAGAGTCCTGTGACGTTGCAGTCTACGGTCCTGGAGAGGTGGCCACCTCTTCCCGGGCCGAAGGACCAGGGACGTTCTCAGCCCTTTTCCTTTTGAGCAGCGAGTTACCACCACCCCCGCTCCCTTCCGATTGAAGAATGACTATTGGGGCAGCCTGGGAGGCAGGAGGCGGCGAGGAAGCTCGCCCTTCAGTACGGGATTTTGGAATCGCCTTTCCTTTCCCCTTTTTCTGGGAAACCATGGCCGAAAGCATCTGATTGAACGACATTTTACCTGTACGGGTATGAAAGGCATGTAAATAGCAAGTTACTAGAAAATAAAGTCAGGTTAGTAGAGGACGCACCAGGAGGAGGACTAGCCGGGTAAGAGCTCAGCCTATATCGCCTGAGTACGTCCTCTCGGATTAGTACAGTTGTATCAAATTGTCGACGCCCAATGGCTGACATAACTCTCTGATAAAATATGTCTTCTTTGTACCGATGCGGAAGAGGACGACCCGGGGGAATAGAATCTCTCCAGGCCATTGGGCATGACCAAGGTCTGGGTGGTTTGATAAAGAAAAATGTTTCTTTCCACCCTTTATGGGAGCTCGGGATTTTCTCCAGAAATTTACACGAGGGCCTGGACCCAAAGTAGAACAAACCAGGAAAGGTGGTGTTTTTGACGTGAAAAAAATAATGTAGAAGATGAGGAGAAAAGGGGAGGTTTAGAGATTGGAACAAGGCGGCCACGGCTGCCATAATCTGATAGGAATTAGGGCTAAGTTGGCTAAGGGAAACGCAGAAAAAGTGGGAAATATCTTGATACAGAGCAGGAATGGGGAAGCGCAATCCACTCCTAATTTGTTCAACAAAGAAGGGGAAGAATCCCGGAGGGGGCAAATGAGGACGGTCGCCCGACCTTGGTATTTGAATCTCATGGTCGGGAGGAATGACGTGACGACGGAGAAGAGGCTCCGCCTCAGGCGAGATTCGAGAACTAAGAACCTCATACCAGGGCAGCCCAGCCCGAACCAGATCGTGAGGATCAACCTCGAAATTCTGGGGGGATGGGTCACGAATAGAGGTAGGAAGAACTTGAAGAAGAGGAACGGCAGTAATAATTGGCTCTGCCCGGTCACTCAAGGTCGGAGGGCTCGAAAGCCCCGAGCCCGAGGCATCGGCGGCCGATCCCCTAAGGGCAGCCCCGGAAGTTGAGGATGTTGAGGCAGACATGAAAGAGTAGAAATAATAAAAGCAAGGGTAAAGAACTTACAGAAAAATCCGTGCAAATGGAGCGGAAGGAGGCGAAGAAAGAAAGTGATGCAAATGAAGAATGGGGTTTGATTTATAAGCGTCCAGAAGATTGGGCCACTAGGGCCAGGCCCATTTCAAGGGCCAGGATTAAGGGAGTTCAAACGTCTCGGTTGTAGATATTGCCGCGTGGCAGTTATATCAATACATCAACGGTCATATCCTGCTGACACCCTGTCTTGTCAGGAGTTCAGAATTTGAATCTGACAGTACGATTCAAGCCTCGATCCAAGCATAGTCGAGAACAGCGTTACACTAGCTCGACTAGGAGGGGATACTCATGATATCTGGGTATCATGTCCAGCCCAATTCTTGCCCTTACTCTAGTATGATCTCGTCCAGGAGTGCTCAGCCCGGAAGGAATTGACAGGGGCGGGTTCTTGCGGCCGTTAAGAGCAGGTCAGTGTGTATTGTTTATAACTGTACCCAGCTCAGACTGTTTATGCATAGGTCGGTGCATTTCCAATCGTTATGCATCACAAGGCATCTTCAGTCCTGCGGGACTGGACCAATGAGCACGTGTTGTTATCCCGACCTTAGACTTTTATCTTGGTCTCCTCTACAGAGTTCGGGAAGGTACTTTGGATACTAGTGTGGTCCTCTACCCGGGAAATGTATACCTGATTTTTGTCTTATTAGGGGACCACTTGCCAAAAGAACCAATCATATAGTGACTAGTGTTTGGGGAATATTTTCTGGTATTAGTGGAATCCTATAGGTAGTGCGCTATAGGCGGTTATGGTATTTGGTCAGTGGTCCCCCCAGGTCCCAACCAGGCATGATGAGGGCATCTTTTCTCTCACCGTTCCATATATATACATGGGGAATATCAGGTGAAAGGGGACCAAACTCCCGCAATTTCCAGAGAAACGTGTGTTTTTTACTATATAACAAAGGATCTTGACTTGATCATCGGAGGTATCCAACCGGAGAGCACTCTCCGACCTCCTTCTCATCTTTCCTTTTCAGAATCACTTATTTCTAGTAAGGGAGGAATTATTGTTAACTAAATTAACCCGCTACCCAAAAATCGAGTTAACACTTCTCACACCAGAACCACCCCTATTTTTCTCTCTGCATAATTTTACAATAATGCAACGCCTGTTTCAGCAATTGCCTTTGAATTATATATTTATTTATTTTAAAACTTACCGGTTCCGGTTCGGAACCAGAACCAAAATCAAAACCGGACCGATAGCACCGGAACCAATGGTGCTACAGGACCCGATCCAAGGAACCGCTCCGGACCGGTATATTACCGATTCCGGAGCATTTTGGAACCGGTTAGCCCGATTTCGGTTCTGAACCGGGCTAATCGGTTCGATTCCAAGCCGAGCCGGATTGACGCGACCCGTTAGTAGCCCTAATAAATATTGTTTTTAATGTACAATTAGGTGAAAAAATATGGGATATCAAAAAATGAAAATAATATTTGTCACTATTTACTTGGTTTACAATGAGAATTTTTGTTCATATATTAAATGGGGAACAAGTGGGTCGCATCATGACATAAATGTTAGCTTCCGTTGATCTCTCATTGTTCTCAACCTTCGACCATATAAAACAGCCAAATCGGTGTGGGAATATCTGCAGCAAGTTTATTCCGAAAACAATGTGGCTCGCATATTCCAATTAGAATACCAAATTGAATTTATACTCAGGGCGGTCGTTCTGTTCAATAATATTTCACCAGGTTTCACACATTATGGGCAGAATTCAGGAACATCATTTATGCCACTATTCCTGATGCATCCCGTGTTGTTGTTCGAAACATTCATGAACAAAGCAAGAGAGATCGGTTTGCATATGCTTCGCATGTTAAAGGGAAAAAGAGAGACATGTGTAAGGTTAAAATGCTACAATTGCAAGGACTATGGGCATTTTGCAAGAAACCAGGACACATCATAAATGAGTGTCCTACTCATCCTCAGAATCACCAGGTGAATGGCTATCATGCATCCATTGGATCTCCAGCCTATGCTGCTGCCACGCCCGCACCATTACACCTTAGACCATGCAATAAATAATCATTTATGCCCCTCTGCATTAGGACTTCAATGTAACAGTCAAATTACTTACAATCTTGGCTTGTTAATTCTGGTGCCTCAAATCACATGACCCATAAAGAAGACCATCTCCATAATATCCGTCCTTATACGTGTTCCTTACACATTACAATTGCTGATGATAGCCCCCTACACATACACAAGATTGGGGACGTTAACTCTTATGTCAAGGATGTATTTGTATCTCCCGAACTAGCTACAAGTCTTATTCCGTTGGACAGTTAGTTGATGATAACACTAATGTTATTTTTCTCGATCTGGTTGTCTGGTACATGATCAGGTGTCGAGGAAGATACTCGCAAATGGACATAAAATTGGACACTTGTTTTCCTCCAGTCATTTCTTTGGCTTGCAATGTTGTCAACAATAATTGTGCAATTTGGCACAAACGTTTGGGGCATCCTAAATCTGTTGTTTTGACTCATGTAATAAAATCTGTCTTATTGGGAAATAAACATCAAATTTCATCCATTTTTTCTCTCTATTATGACACATGTAAATTAGGGAAAAGTAAGTCTCTTTCCTTTCCTCATCAAGGTAGTCGTGGTGAAAACTGGGCAGTCGTGCTGAAAATTGGGTCAGCTTAATACATAGTGATGTGTGGGACTTGCACCAGTCATACTCATCTCTCACGCACAGTATAAATATTTTGTGACATTCATTGACAACTATAGCAAATACACCTGGGTCTATTTCATTAGTTCGATATCCAATGTGTTTCCCATTTTTCAACGGTTCGTAGCATTTGTCGAAACCCAGTTCTCCAAAACTATAAAAATACTTCGATCTGACTTTGGTGGTAAATATATATCTCTGACTTTCTTGCATTTTTAGGACAAAAAGGCGTTGTCTCTCGACATTCGTGTTCATATACACCCCAACAGAATGGGGTGGCCGAACGTAAGAACCGCTACATATTAGATATCACCCGTACAGTATTACTTGAACCAGCCGTTCCTCTTAAATTTTGGATTGAAGCCTTATCTACGATTATTCATCTTATAAATTGATTACCCTCACGTGTGTTACAGTATAAAACACCTTACTATAAATTTGGCCGCTATAAATGTGTGCGTGTATGAGAGAGAAGTGTGGATTGTGAAGGTAAGCAAACATCAAAATCAGCTTTCGGCGGAATCATGCATTTGGGAGCAAATTTATAGGGGGCAAATCCATGCATGTATCTATTAATGTACATTATTATGGATTTAGTCACATTCTGTGTCCATCTCCCAACTTTTTGTCAATTGTATCCACACATTGAGTGTTAAATGACCTAAAGCGAAATAAGATAGTATTTCATATGTAATAATTAACTATTTAATATTAAAATATAAATTTTGTTTTGTCTCGAATATTAAATTTTCTATTATTTTATTTTAAGAGTGTCTTTTTTTTCTTTCAAATCGATAAAAGACAATCTCGGTATAATCGTGAAGCTAATTAAAGTCGCCATTTCTTTGTTTTTTTTCCCAGGCCTTAGGTTGAATAAAATTGAAATTTTTATTAGATCATATTTACAAAAAAAAAAAAAAAATTTGATACAGGGAGGGTCTAAAGTTTTTTCTGCAAATAGCAGAACTCGAAGACGAGTCTTCATTAAAGTGTGAATGAGCTTTAACCAAGCCAGCAAAGTCGGAAGATCGTATTTACAACAATTTTGGTCTATGTATAATATTTATTGAAAGTCATATCACTTTCAACAAACAAATTAAATGGTATATACATCAAACTGCACACATATTGTAATATTGCTCATATCGTACTGTGAGAAATATGATAATATATGTATAACTTACGTAGAAATATGGAT
This sequence comes from Haberlea rhodopensis, assembly GCA_907163345.1. Lineage (NCBI taxonomy): Eukaryota > Viridiplantae > Streptophyta > Magnoliopsida > Lamiales > Gesneriaceae > Haberlea > Haberlea rhodopensis. The sequence goes on from CAJQUN010000071.1 coordinate 487,676, forward strand.
TAGCAAACAACAACTAAACTTTTAATCTCAATGAATTAGTTATGCTACATGAACCATAGAAAGAATCAAGTCGGATTGTGCACAAGCGCCATTCTTCTCGGAGATCTTGTTTCGATCATAATATCCTCATCAGTTCCTTTGGATTAATATTTTTTTCCAAAATTAAGATTCATATAAAATAGATTTCAGCGGAGCTCATTCTGTACAGTCTTGCTTGTATAGCTCATCAGATGGCGTGAGTCTGCTGTTTGTGAAGGATGTGCTGACTGCATCCATCTCGTATTGTGAGACATACGTTATCAATGGGATGTCTCCTGATTTGCCAAAAGATTATGATAAGAACAATCTGAATTTTTAATATTTTTTGTACATTATCTACATGATGTTGCTTACTCCACTTTGCTACTGTAACAATGTCTATATATTACAGTACTCAATGAACAAGAAAGTGAGCCTTCCATTAAATAAATATTTGATATGCAATATAATATTTTATAGTTATTAGATGTACAATAATATACATAAAACTCATCTATTAACTTGGGCTAACTATTTCTGCAAAGTGTTTTAAGTGGTTGTCAACAAAATTTAACATATACGACATCGAACTCATGTATCGAAGGTGCAACATGCAAAGAAACGGTTAGACCTGACTTATATTGGGATTTATACGAGTCCCATGATAACTGGGAACCCTTCGATCTTCTGTGCAGTAGAGGACTAAAATACAAAAAATTTCGAACATAACCACACCACCATTTTTAGGTCAATAGGTAACATCCTTTGTCCGTTGGATCCTTATCTATACTAATAATTATAAAGGGCGATGGCCTTAGACCGACTTTTTGGTCTGGTGGTATGGCAAGCAAATTATCATACTGCCCTTGCCAATATTCATAATTACAATATTACCTGTGATATCCGGAAACTAACCGTAGTAATCCCAGATTGAATAATAATCATTAGTTGATTTTATTGTGGTAATTATGGTGTAATTACCGAGTTGAGTTTTTAGGGGATTATTATCCGGTGTTGGTATTGTTGGATTCAAGATTCGAGATTGATTCTCATTGACTTGTTGAACCTTGGAATCTTGTCGGTAGTGGGATTTGGAGTCTGGGGAGCTTTGGTTTGATGTCTGAGCTGTGAATGAGTGAATGAGGAATAATTTATTGTACACTTTTGTTGTTAATGAGTTTGGTGTCAGTATTTGAGACTCGGGTTTTTGGAGCCTTGATATTATACATATTATCAAGTGGGCTCAGTATTCAACCATTATGTTCTCTCCCTCATCGCCACTATCTCTCTCTCTCCCTTCTCTCCCATTTCCCTCCCCCTTTCCCTTCCCTTTTCCTTGATGAAGAAAACGATGGAGGCTTGATTCTTGTTGGATTTTTGAGCAAATATTTCCCCTCTTGATTGTCTTTGTTTTGATAGTAATTTTGTAGAGATTGGTCATGAATAGAGATGGGTTTGAGTTTTGGGTTTTAGAGATTTTGTTATTGTAATGTATTGAGTATTTATTTGTGGTTTTGTTGAGGATTTGTGGAGTATTGGGTATGTTGTTTTGGGAGTTTTTACTCGAAAAACGTCATTTTTGGTTGTTACATAGCTCGCCGATCGATCGGCAGGAGCGCACCGATTGATCGTGTGTCATTGGACAAAATGGAAGGCGATGAACAGTTCTGGCGATCGATCGTGCAAAGCGACTGATCGATCATGGAAGTCTGGCGATCGATCGCGGGGTCTCGACGATCGATTGCGACTGTTACATAGCTCGCCGATCGATCGGTAGGAATGCACCGATTGATCGCTTGTCGTGGGACAAAATGGAAGGCGATGAACAGTTCTGGCGATCGATCGTGCAAAGCGACTGATCGATCGTGGACGTCTGGCGATCGATCACGGTGTCTCGACGATCGATCGCGCGCGATCGAAAGCCAAGGTGAAAATTTATATGGCTCGCGACCGATCGCGATCTTTTGGGCGATTGATCGAGGCCAAGTTTTGTGAAAATTTTTATTTTGTCGTGATATCGATGCATGCCTTGCCCGAGTCTTTTATGTGTTTAATCATCATGATTTGAGTATATATGGAAGTTGAGTACATGCTTAAGTATGTGATTGTGTGCATGTGATTGATTGTGAATTATTGATCGTGTAGCGAATGATTCACCAGGTCTCGGGCAAAGGCAAGGAGTGGCTTGCAATTAAGGTACGTGTGACGTACGAGCATAGGTAAATGATTTATTGTTACATGCAATGAATGATATATTCGTGTATGTTTGAACTAGTACGTAGGGACGTACAATGATTGAATGTCATATTAATTGACTAATTGTTGAGTAATGTGTTGACAAGTATTGAAAGCACCAATGAATGATGGTTTTTTTAAAAAAATAATTCAAAAAAAAAAATATTTTCAAAAATACATCGAAAATAAAAATGTTGCAAATATACCTTAAACCGCCCTTGAAAAGGGCGGCTGCTAATACATTGAGGGGCCGCTTCTACGTGAAGCGGCCCCTACATAATTGAGGAGCCGCCCATTGAATGGGCGGCTCCTCTTATTATTTTTTTTTTAAGTTAATAATATATATATATATATATATATATATTATTAATATAATATATTATTATTATTATTATTATATATTATATACGTATATATATTAATATATATGTTTATTATTATTATATATAATATATACGTGCATATATATATATATAAATATTATTATTATTATTATATATTATTATTATTATTATTAGGGCAATTCTTAAATCTTTAAAGGCAATCTAAAATTGATCATCAGTCTTTGTGTAAGAAAATTTTTGATGTCATTCGACATATTATCAATTACATTAGTTCTAACTCCTTATTCACCTAAAATTACTAAAATACCCTCGCTTTCTCACACGTAAAGTTTGTATGAAACATATATAATTTTGGTATTCAATATACATAAAATTAATATGAAACCTATACAACTTCAGTGCTAAGTATACATAAAATTGGTATGAAACCTATAATAACTCCCCATCACTTAAAAATACTAAAGTACCATTGCTTTCTCATAGGCAAAGTTGATCATAAATTGCTATGAAACCTATAATAATTTTGGTAATAAGTATATATCAATTATACTTATTCACCTAAAATTATTATACTTAGTACCAAAATTATTATAGGTTTCATAGCAATTTATGATCAACTTTGCCTATGAGAAAGCAATGGTACTTTAGTATTTTTAAGTGATGGGGAGTTATTATAGGTTTCATACCAATTTTATGTATACTTAGCACTGAAGTTGTATAGGTTTCATATTAATTTTATGTATATTGAATACCAAAATTATATATGTTTCATACAAACTTTACGTGTGAGAAAGCGAGGGTATTTTAGTAATTTTAGGTGAATAAGGAGTTAGAACTAATGTAATTGATAATATGTCGAATGACATCAAAAATTTTCTTACACAAAGACTGATGATCAATTTTAGATTGCCTTTAAAGATTTAAGAATTGCCCTAATAATATATAATAATAATAATAATATTTATATATATATATGCACGTATATATTATATATAATAATAATAAACATATATATTAATATATATACGTATATAATATATAATAATAATAATATATTATATTAATAATATATATATATATATATTATTAACTTAAAAAAAAAATAATAAGAGGAGCCGCCCATTCAATGGGCGGCTCCTCAATTATGTAGGGGCCGCTTCACGTAGAAGCGGCCCCTCAATGTATTAGCAGCCGCCCTTTCTAAGGGCGGTTTAGGGTATATTTGCAACATTTTTATTTTCGATGTATTTTTGAAAATTTTTTTTTTTTGAATTATTTTTAAAAAAAAAACCAATGAATGATGCTATGAATTATTGTGATGTCGTTGTTGAGCGTGCGATGGATTGTGATACGCTATTGAGAGTACGATAAATCATGATGCCGCCGCTGTTGAGTGTGCGAGGTTATATGATGAGTAAGGATTAATAAATTGATAACTAAGATTTATTTGATTTCAGTAGATCATCGTTATCCTGGATTTGTTATTGTCGATTATGGAACTATCGATTTTGAGTATGTGTATAGTAATCATTATTGTGATGATTTAAACGACTTTGAAATTGATGATTTTGGATATTGTGATAACAGGAACATCGTGAGAGATCTCTTATGGTTGTCGTATACTCAAGGAGTATTTATTTAAATTACAACATCATATTCTGTAAATGATCAATTTTATATATGATAATATTGTAATTATGTGTTGTTGGTATTCTCACCGCATTAGGGGGTTGTTTCTGTTGAAACAGACGGGACAAGTAATACGTTGAATTGGGAATGAATTTGGACTGGCACTTGAGGATGCTCGTGGGAGTGAAGTACCAATATTGGTATAGGATAACATGTTTATACAAATAGATACGCATTTACTCGTTCAATGCTCGTCTATGAGCATTTTAATATGTGTATATGGTTTGTATAAGGGTCATTTGATTTCTCTTTACTTTTATGAGTTGCATGCAATTTAATTAAGGAAAATTGCATAATGAATTGAGAACATGTTAGTGCATTGTGAAGTGTATACTTATGCTAGTTGAGTTATGTTTGGGAATCGGACGTTAAGAGGATATATGTCAAAAAAATTTATAGATGTCAAGCCCACTAATATATATGATAAATGCATTAATCATAGGATTAAGATTTGAGGTCCTTACATTAGTGGTATCAGAGACATGTTTGCTCTTTGGGGCTGTTTGATGGCCTAGGGATGTATTGGTAGAAATGAATAGCACATAAGGAAATATATAGCACATAATTTACATATGATTGCAGTTTTGTGCCAGCGTGCCGTGACATTTATATACTTATGTGTATAGTATGATTTGAGGTCATGAATAAAATGTGTTATTGCTAACCATCGTGGTTCCAGGATTGTATGGAATACGATGAAAGTGATATTAAGAAATAACCGGTGATGTCAATGAGTATACGCACCGAGTGTGGTATTATTGAAGTGTGCTATCAACCGGTAACGTATTTAAATAGCATATCATAGATTTAACTGTTTTGATAGATATCAAAGTTGAACTCTACATTTTGATCTTAATGTTTGCTCGAGGACGATCAAGTCTAAGTTTTGGGGAGTTGATAACTGTGATTATTACACTTATTTTGTTATAAATTGATGTGCAATTTTTATTATGATTCTGGAACGATATTATGTGTTTTTGGTATATATTTATATGTTTCAGGAATCTAGGTGGAAGTGCATAAAAGTGGAGGAGATTAGCGAAAATGATGACAACCAAACCGAGTCAACAAAGCACAAATATGGAAAGTCAAAGCACCGATCAACCGAGAAGCATTACTCGATCGATCGGGCTTGACAGGTTTTTGAAAAAAACAAAAGTTGAAGACGAGCGATCGATCGCCAGCTTTGCTCGATCGATCGGCGAAGACAGAAAAATTTAGAAACGAGACGCAAGACTCAGCGATCGATCGATAGCCAGGGGAGAATTTTGGAAAAATAAAATATCCTTTCAAGAGTTGGTGTCCTACAAGGAAGTTGATTTCCCCTCTACTATAAATACATCATCTTGGACAAAAATATAGACTTTTGCACAATATATTTCAGACCTAGGAGTAGCCTTCTCCATCCCACATCCATCCAGAAAACACCTCAAGCCATTGAAGATCAAGAGCAACGCAAGAGACGGAGCGACGGAGAACGCACGGTGTGACGACCTCGTTTATTCGTATTTCTAATCTTGTTTACTTTTTATTCTCATATTTTGATGTTTAAATTGTTGAAAAACATATTTATGCATTGTTATTTGATGACGATTGTTGGCTAGGCTTGTTTATCAATACTAGGGGATCCTGTGTTTGAACCCATGATTTGAATATTAGTTTTTGATTCAGTTTATACAATTTTTGTACATAATTTACGTTTTTAATGCTTGCAAGAGTTTAGCTACCTTTTCTATGAATTTGGTAATCGTAATTGACTTGACCATACAAAATTACGATACAACACAGTAAATTAGGCAGTGGGTTTTAGGTTGAGACGGCCCAAGTAAAATCTAGAACACGTGTGATAGCTATAGACTTACCAAAATCGAAGGCTGGTAGTTTTCACAAATCATTTTTTTAACCATTCAATAAGGACATGGGAGTGGTTTATTGTAATATTAATACTAGACTTGTTATAGCTTGACCATTGTATAACAAATGCAATAGGAAAACTCGTCACCTTAGAACGTAGGATTTTGAATCTTAATTAATAGGAAAATTGTGGGGATTTCACAGGTGAACCGACGTCTTGATAATTATTTTTATCGTATATTTTCATTATCCATCGCTGTTTTTGGTTAATTATTGTGTTTTAGTCAATTTAGTTTAATAATCACTCCATAATCGTATGCTAAATATAGTTAATCTAATTGAACGTGGTACTTACTTTTTAGTCCTCATGGGTTCGACACTCATACTTTTCATCTACTATACTAAAACTTAACATCGTGCACTTGTGATATAAAATTGCTACACTGAAATTTTCTATTTAAATAAAAAGTGATCAAACGTCTTGCTTCTCTCAAACAAAAACTGATGCCGGTACATGATTATGTTGAGTGCTTTGAGTCATTGATAAGTCAAATTCCTGAATTTACTGAGGATCATTACATTGGTCATTTTTTGAACGGCTTACGAAAAGAAATATGTTGTTGGGTTGAAACTCACAATTCAGTAACTGTGTTGCGGGCTATGGAACTAGCACATGCTGTGGAACGTGAATTTCATATTTCTTGGTCAACAAAGAGAGGTCGGAATGGTGGTGGAAATGGTGGAAACTGGGATCCTAGATTTCAATCAGCCATTTTCCTACAACCAGCCTACACAGAATGCCTTTAGTCCTAGCCATACCAAGTGGGGTGGTGGGGGGATACATCAATCATCATCCAGTTATCCTTCGGGATTCCTTGTCACCGATACAAAAAAACCTTATGCACCACCTATTAATCGAAGGGGAGAAGGGAGAGGTCGAGAAACCAACTCTTATTCACACAAAGAGTTTCTTCAACGAAAGGAAAAAAAAAAGGCCTTTGTTTTCATTGTAACCAACCTTACCACCCTCAACACAATTGTCCAGCTAAATCTCTTCGAGTAATCATTTTGGCCAAAGATGAGGAGGATTGTGAGGGGGGGAACAGGACATGGGATGATGAGGAGCGAGAGTTATAAACGTATAGGGTTGAGGGGGAGTTTCAGCACTTGGAATTACCCCTATTCTCAATCGGGGGCATATCACATCCCAAAACTATGAAGTTGTGAGGGAGTTTGGATGACATACCCATTATTGTCATGATTGACATTGATGCAAGCCACAATTTCCTATCTACCACACTGGTTCACAATCTCAACCTTCCTATCACCTCGACCAATAAATTTAGGGTAAAACTAGGACATGGACAACAAGTTATTTCCCAGAGGGAATAAGGGTGAATTTGGGAAGTTATGAGATGGTTATCTATTTGGGTTAGGAGGAGTTGATCTTATCCTAGGTGTTGCTTGGTTATGTACTTTGGGGGAAGTAAGGGTGGATTGGCAGAAAATGACCATGAAGTTCGTGATGGGATGGAGAGAAGTAGAGTTATGGGGTGATCCTTCTGTGTGTCGTACACCAGCATCACTGAATTATGTATGAAAAACAATGGATGTGGAATTTTGGGGAATGATTTTACAGGTCACCAATAAATTGGATGTTGAGCAGATTGTTGAAGATGGACTTCATGCCACTGCAATTACAGAATTATTGGAAGCATTTCCAGCAATCTTTGCAAAACCTACTATGATGCTTCCTACTCGAGGACATGAACATTTCATTACAATCAAAGAAGGAGCAGAGCCCGTACATGTCTGCCCATACATATACGCACAAAGTCAGAAAAAATGAGATCGAGATAATGGTGGGTGAAATCTTATCCGCTTGAATAATTCAACCGAGTGCAAGTCCTTATTCCAATCCCGTCATCTTAGTCAAGAAGAAAGATTGCAGCTAGAGGTTCTGTGTGGACTACCGAGCATTAAATGAGATCACCATTCTGGATAAATACCTTATTCTGGTCATTGAAGAGTTATTGGATGAACTGAGATGGGCTAGCATGTTCTCTAAAATTTACTTGAGAGCATGCTACCACCAGATTCGCGTGGAGAAAAGTGATGTGGCTAAAACAGCTTTTAGAACCCATTTAGGTCACTATGAATTCTTGGTGACGCCGTTCGGATTGAAGAATGTCCTTGCTACTTTTCAGGCTAACATGAACGATATATTCAGAGCTTATTTGAGAAGGTTCATCCTCGTTTTCTTTGATGATATATTAATATATAGCAAATCGGAGGTGGAACACATGGTTCACTTGCGTTTGGTCTTTGAATTATTACGAAAGAATTTGTTTTGTGGCCAATATAAAAAAAAATGTAGTTTTCGGCAGCAACAAGTTGAGTATTTGAGTCACATAGTATCAAAAGAGGGGTAGAAATATATCCATCTAAAGTGAGTAGTGTCAAGGAGTGGCCTACTCCGAAAATGTAAAGGGTATGTGTGTTTTGTTGGGTTTAACGGGATATTATAGAAGATTTATTAAGGATTATGGTAAAACTGCAAAGCCTCTTACAAATTTACTTAAGAAAAGATGGCTTTGGATGGGGGAGTGAGTCTCAACTTGCTTTCATGCAGCTTAAACAATTGCTTACATCTGCTCTAGTGTTGCCAGATTTTACCAAAGAATTTTTAATTGAGTTTGATGCGCCGGGAAAAGGGTTGGGGCTGTTTTGATGAAGGGGGGCGTCCATTAGCATTTTTTAGCAAGGCATTGGGGGAGAGAGCATTGGCTAAATCCTAAATCTATTTATGAGAAAGAGCTCATGGCTTTGGTGTTGGCAATCAACCATTGGCGACCTTATTTGTTGGGAAGGCGATTTAAAGTCCTCAACGATCAAAAATCTTTGAGGCATTTGACACTACAACGAATTACTACCCCCGACCAACAGAATTGGTTTGCTAAACTTTTGGGATATGATTTTGAAGTGATTTACAAACCTGGAATTTCAAATAAAGTGGCAGATGCACTTTCTAGAGTGATGATGGATGGTGAATTGACTGTCATTAGCATGCCTTCTTGGGTGAAAAGTTCACATATGCAGAAACCAGTAGCAGAGGATGAGGATTTGCTCAAAATTATTCATGGTCTGTTTGAAATGCCTCGTGTACCATCGGGCGAATATTATTCAAAGGCCGATTGGTAATTCCGACTGGGTCACAGTGCGTAAAGAGGGTGATCGAGGAATGTCATAAAACTCCTAAGGGAGGACATGCTGGGGCCTAAAGAACTTATCGACGGAAGCTACCAGCTTGCTTTGGGAGGGATGAAACATGATATTTATTCATTTGTGGCTGCTTGTGACGAATTTCAACGTCACGAGTATCAAACCACATCACCCGCTGGTATACTGCAGCCACTTCCACTTCCAGAATTAGTGTGGGAGAATATAACTGTTATGATTTCTTGAATAAATCTTCGATGACCCAGATTTTACCACAATCTCCAATGAGTTAAGAATGCAAAATTTCGTCCAAAACCAGAACTTGATTTTGTAGTTGATGAAACAATTAAATTGCAAAGAAAATCAACAAACACCATGATTCAAGTCTATATGATTCTTGATCAAAATTGCATCCCCTTAAACACGAACCAATCATACATTCATGATCATTTATTCTGCAAGAACAGCTAACAATATAATCAAGAAAACAAAAATTATGATAAGAAGACGTATTTACGTGGTTCGGCGAATTCAATAGCCTACTCCACATGGGGCCAATATTATTGCTTTGTTCTTGATTGACATACAACGATACACCTCCAAATTCAATTCTCAATTGTTACTTCTTTGTATTACAATAACAATTGATTGAATTCTATCCTATCGCTTCACTCAAGCAGTCAAGCTCACAATAATATTCTGGAAATTGGGCTTGTTATTTCTGAAAAAAATGAGAGTTAGTCGACCACTGAGACTCCTTCCTTTTATAGCCCTCAACTAGCAGTTAAAAGGTCCACCATCTCAGCTGCACTTGATCCAGGGAATCCACTCCCATCAACTGCCTCAACTTCTTTTCATAAGCGTGGCAGTGACCGTCATTCTTCCAGAAGCAAGAATGCATGGATATTAGTCACACTTCTAACAAACCCCACCTTGAATATTATCCATTCTCCAAATAATATTGACCCCATTAGCCTTCCTCTAAGGTTCCCCTTTACTGATTCCATAAACCAGACCCTTTGTGTATCTCATTTTTACAGAAGATACCAACCTAACAGCCAATATTCTGAGATTGAATCCATTACTCTTACTCTTCGCACATGCATCGTTGATCACCGAACCAACAACCATATGTGCATTTCCAGTAAGATTTCATGGCAATCTCCCCTGGCAGCTTACTCCCTTGTCCACTTTGACAATGCAGCGCTTGGAGCTACCACAAAGCATATACAGTCCCTTATACATCATCCTTTTCATCAACTCTCTTCCACTTATTGACAATCATTATGCCCTTTCCAGCTCTGAAAATGCACCCTTGTCTATCTAAGGTTCCTAAAGAGATCATATTCCTACTGAGCTCAGGAATGTATCGAACTCTACCAAGTAATACAGATGCTCCATTGTCAATATTTAGTCTCACCGCCCCAACACCTTGCACCTTACAAGTCATGTTGTTACCCAAAGCTACTTGCTCACCTTGTGTGGCTCTGAATGACTCAAACACGCTTCTGTCAGACGTCATGTGGAATGTGCATCCACTATCCAAGACCCAACCATGATCCACTTCATTCTTAGTCACACACAGGGTCTCTGCATATTAAATGTCCTCTCGAATAACCCCTGCTTCTCATTGTTCCTCAGATTTTTGCTGATCTTTCTTAAGGTCTGGACATTGCCTTTTGTAGTGGCCATCCTTATGACAATTGAAGAATTTCACAGTCCATTTTTTCTTCGGTCTTGAATCCTTGTGCTTGCCACAACATCTGTAGTTTTCATTCAACTCCCTTGAGAATAAACTCCCTCCTGAGTGAACGTTACTCTCCAAAGAATTTTCAGATTCTTTTGACTTTAGTGCTTTGAGAACATCACCGAAAGATATGGATTCTCTTGCATACTTTATGGTGTCCACAAGTGTTGAGTAGGTTTTTGGTAGACCATTAAGAACAATGATCGCTTTGTCTTCATCTTCAATTTCAATTCCAATATTATGAAGGTCCAAGATTAGGCGATTAAACTCATCAATATTGTTACTAATTGTATGTGATTCATCCATTTTATACCCAACCCTTTAAGATACATACGATCTTGAAGGGATTTTGTCATGTATAACTGCTCCAATTTCAACCAAATGCCGGCTGCTGTCTCTTCTGAAGCAACTTCACGTAACACTTTATCATGGAGATGCAAGGTTAATTTACTGAAATTAATATCCATGATTTCATCTTTCTGTTCATCCGTGAGAGTGCTCGATAACTTGCTCCTGCCGCCGAGAGCCTTGGCAACCTTTTGTTGTATAAGAATGGCATGCATTCTTCTCTTCCACAACCCAATGTCTATGTTGCCATCAAACCGCTCCACCTTGATCTTGGTAGTCATATTGGACATCAAAATTTAGTCAAGAAAAAGAACAAGAAACATAATCTTGAATGCGTTTCCCACAGACGGCGCCAATTGTTATGATTTCTTGAATAAATCTTCGATGACCCAGATTTTACCACAATCTCCAATGAGTTAAGAATGCAAAATTTCGTCCAAAACCAGAACTTGATTGTGTAGTTGATGAAACAATTCAATTGCAAAGAAAATCAACAAACACCAAGATTCAAGTCTGTATGATTCTTGATCAAAATTGCATCCCCTTAAACATGAACCAATCATACATTCATGATCATTTATTCTGCAAGAACAGCTAACAATATAATCAAGAAAACAAAAATTACGATAAGAAGACGTATTTACGTGGTTCGGCGAATTCAATAGCCTACTCCACATGGGGCCAATATTATTGCTTTGTTCTTGATTGACATACAATGATACACCTCCAAATTCAATTCTCAATTGTTACTTCTATGTATTACAATAACAATTAATTGAATTTTATCATATCGCTATATCACTCAAGCAGTCAAGCTCACAATAATATTCTGGAAATTGGGCTTGTTATTTCTGAAAAATGAGAGTTAGTCGACCACTGAGACTCCTTCCTTTTATAGCCCTCAACTAGCAGTTAAAAGGTCCACCATCTCAGCTGCACTTGATCCAGGGAATCCACTCCCATCAACTGCCTCAACTTCTTTTCATAAGCGTGGCAAGTGACTGTCATTCTTCCAGAAGCAAGAATCCATGGATATTAGTCACACTTCTAACAATAACAATGTATTTCATAACCGGACTACCTAAATCAAAGGAATACGAAGCAATTATGGTAGTGGTGGATCGTTTATCAAAAAATGTTCATTTTATTTTGATCAAACATCATTATTCAGCTAAAGTGGTTGCAGAATTGTTTGCTAAAAGAAGTGGTACGGCTTCATGGAGTTCCCAAATCTATTGTAAGTGATAGGGATCCCACCTTTGTTAGTCAATTTTGGATGGAATTTTTTGAAATCACAAGGAACTTAACTCAAAATGAGTTCCGCCTATCACCAGGAAACAGATGGATAATTGGAGGTATTGAATAGATGCTTTGAGACTTATTTAAGATGTTTTGTTTCGGAACAACCGAGAGTATGGGCTGAATGGATTTTTGAGCAGAATATTGGTATAATAATAGCTTCCACAATGCTATCAAAGCCACACCTTTCGAAATATTATATGAGAGGCCAGTTCCTACTTTACTACGCTATATTCCAAGAGAAACAAATGTGGAGGATGTAGCACGTGACTTGGAGGACAGGGACGAGGTATTACGACAATTGAAATACAATCTCAGACGTGCTCAACAAAGGATGGAGAAATATGCGAACATAAGGAGTGATGAGTCGCATATGATTGGTGATTGGGTATTTATCAAATTACGTCCTCATAGAAATCAAGTCTGGCTCGTCGAATTAACCAAAAACTTGCAGCAAAGTTTTTTGGTCCATTTCAGGTGGTGCGGAAAATAGGCGTTGTTGCATAAAAATTAAGACTTCCTGAGGGCACAAGAGTGCATCCGGTTTTTCATGCCTCGCAACTAAAAAAGGCCAAGGGTGAAGTTGCAGCAGAATCTACATTACCTAAAGAGCTGGAAGTTGAATTAGAAGCAGCATTCAGTCAAGAACAAGTGCTGGGACATCGTATTATAAAGAAAGGTTTTATTGATTTTTGACAGGTGTTGATTCAATGGGAGAACAAGCCAAAAGTAGATGCAACTTGGGAAATTTTAGAGGATATTAAACTACAGTTTCCAGATTTCAGCCTTGGGGACAAGGGAAGCCCAGATTCAGAGCCCATCATCAAAACCCGAGAGGAGATTCCCAATACTTATAAAGTTTATCAAAGGAGGAACAAAAACCTGTGAACAATGTGGGATGTCATTAGTTTGTTAGCGTAGTTTGTTGCAGGGGAAAAGGGAATAAATTTAGTGGGGGCTCGGGTAATGATGGCAGAGAGAATTGTAGAGTAAAAGGCAAGCATTTTGCTTTTGCTTTTGGGCAGGAAGGAGGAATCATTTTCTGAATAATAGTAAGCAATTGAGAGTTGTAATTAACTTTCAGTTTCCTTTTTCAACAATTCAATACACTATATTTCCCAAATTGGTGTCGTCTGCGTGAGTTCTTCAACTGCAGGTTGTGTATTCATATCAGCGTCATATCTGACAGCCGCGAGTGAAAAAAAGAATGACTAGAATCTGTGACGCAATGAACGAATCACTCATATCTTATACAAGAACTTACTCTCACTTTAGTAATGTACAGCAACCTTATCATGTCACTCTTTATAAATATCAACTTCAGCAAGTAACAAATTTGACTCCAACGAAACTTTCACCAAACATTATTCTGTACAAATTACAACAAAAACTTAAAGCAAAGAATGCATCTAGTTTCCAAGCAGAATCATATCTTCAGTAGCAATCTCTGGAGTCCACTCTCACGGTTGAGTTACCAAACAATCTGCAAGTACATCTTAAGTATAAGCCTATACAGCGCCCAAAATTGCAAGAATCTTGTCTTCACTCGCTTTTAATTTCAAGAATCCAGTTAAATTGGCCCTTCAGTCGACTACTCGTCCCTTTAACCAAAAAGTCTGACTCGTGTGGTTATAGGCTTCCGGCACATGGGGCACGAAGATAACGAGACACCACAATCCCTGCATGTCTGAAATTTTCCAAAAAATGACCTTGGCCTAATGAGAGATGACTTTCATTCATATTGTGGTATACATATACATCCATACATACACACATATATACTAAGATATGTGAAGATAGGTGAAACACTCACACACATATGTACTAAGATATGTGAAAATAGGAGAAACGTTCTTACCAAATGACCACATCCAAAAGCCATGTCTTTCGGATTTGTCAAGCAGATCGGGCAAACCTTAATATGAAACACAAAGTATTTTAATGAAACATTATTGAGAATGTTAATAACATTGTATGATCCTAAACTGAGATAGAAGTTCACTTGCTCAGTTGACGGTCCTGATTCAATGGGTTCCAATGTTTTTGATTCTTGACGTGCCTTTATAGCATTGTCATGGTCTATTACTTCATGGGGAGGAGGAAGAGGTTGTCTCCTACGACCTGCATTATGTTTTCTTCACAAGGAAAAAACACAAGAATGGACATGACTTATTTAAGATATATAGTATACAGAATAATGGGGTTATGGAACTTAAATTGATGCACCGAAACTAAAGGCCTTCATTTAAAATGACATTGCTTTTGAATAAAGAATGTGTAGGCTGTTTGAAATTATTTTAGAATAATTTATAAGAGTAATGTAACTAAAATAAAGAAAAGTGAAGCTCAATTGAACTAGATACCACGAAAAAACAACCAAAAGATGAATCAAAGAACTATTTTTTGAAGTCACAAACTCATAAGATTTTCGGGCTTACTCTTTGTATTGAAGGGTCAATGTTGCTCTATACTGAAACGGTATTTCCATGAGAGCAGCAAGAGCAAAAGCTGATTCCTTCTTATCCGCGTCCGTGTCCTCCGACATTATTTTTGTGAAGTTGACAAACTGTGGCACCATTCAATAACATTTATTCAATATAAGAAAATTTTATTTGTCATATAGACCTAAATATTGTTTAACGCAAACACAAGTATAACGGAAACTCGACAGTATATTGATCAATACCTGGAAATTATCAAATGCTCGTTGAGGAATGTTGTCATCAAATTCTTGCATTGCATCCCAGGGTCCGTCCCCCACACCAATTAGAATAATAGAAAGAGGATATTCACTATAAAGCATGTTATAAGCAAAACTTAAGAAGATGTGTTAAGAGTATGCGATAATTTATCACCAAACCATGTTTACCTTGCTGCAACTATAGAGTTGATAGTTTCTTGTTCTTGAGGACTGAATCTTCCGTATGGTGTATCGGGACTTCTAGTGACCTAATTCCAGACAAAGATGATTTAACAATAAATATTTAACAAACGGTGGGTAGCAACGCGTATATTTAGTTTAGTTACTAATAGTGAAAAAGGAAATGAACCTGTCCATCTGCAATGATAACAAGGACATGATACTGAAAATTACTCTTCTCCACGATATCAATTGCAGCATCGATTACTGGTGCAAATGAGGTTGGGCCTATTTGTCGAGCAGCCAAAGAGAGAGAACAAATATTATATATTTTCACATAGACTGGCAGGTCATATTTTCTATGCATATTGCAGGCTGTTTTTAGTGATTATTGTTGTTGATTGATTACAAGATTTTATTCAGTATAGTGGAATGATTGGTTTAATCCCATTATATATGGGATTATATATATTTTCCTATTTTCACATTGATTCTGTACTCTTTACTTTTATGTCTTATTTACTCCTATTTAAAGGAGACTCAAGTTGTATCGAATGTATGACAGAATAACAAAAGAGAACATATTTTCTCTCCTTTTCATTACTTACATTGTTAATCGCCGTAAACTTACGAGAGGTTACTAATTTTTCAGACAGGCACATAACTACTTCAGTTGGATTTGATCAATCTTCAGCACAAAAGTCTTCGAGTTGTTCATAAATTTTTTTTTGGGTGTAAGAATATTCAGATATCCAATAATGCATGAGCAAACATTTGGATCAAAAAAATCTAAATATAGAAAGTAGAAACTAATTAAATGAGATAATCAACATATAATTCTGAAATTTTAGATAACAATTAGAAGGTTCCAAATTTATTTGCCATTGAAGTGATAATTTAAGTAGTTGTATCAACAACACCATGAGTCGCAAAGCTGGAAATTTCACAAAGGCAAACAATTTATCCGTTTAACACATCACATAATAGGTGATTCTCAAAACAAACATCACAGCATAGTAAGTGGTTACCTGATAACTTCAAATAGGGAAGAATTTCTTTATATCGTGCAAGAACTTCTTCAAATCCGTTACAAGGTCGATGGTCAGGATAAAAGCTAAATACATATTGATCATGTGTTGTAGCTGGAGACAAAAAATTGCATCTGATTAAAAATATAGTTACATAAACAGTATCTCTATTACCAACAATGAAGAAAGAAATGAAAGGAAAAACTAACCATCGCCAAATCCAAAACAAGGTACCAAATTATCCTCATCGAAGGAGGATAAAGTTCGTCCAATGATAGAAATGGCTTGCTCATATGGGTTTTGTGAGTTGTGGATCGCATGGAGGCTTCTCCTATTGAAAGAATACTTTCCTAAAACCATGGTTAAGTAGAAGATTATTTTCTTCACTAAGAAAGCACAAAAAAAGTAAGCAACTTTTATCTAAATATCTGCCAACCTGTCCATTCATTGCTCTTCGTAAAATCAATGCCAAGAATTAAATTGGACGATTCCAGGCCAGCCTCCCTTAATGCATCTATAACCTGGAAACATGGCAAGCAAATGTCATTTTAGACTTTCAAACGAACCCTCAGATTCATAAGGCTTAGTGGAAAAATAATCACGTTCAATTTCAAGACTAGTAACATGGAAAAAAGATCCACCTCTTTCAAGGAGTTGAAATTATCAGATATGGATGAAGGATGCTGTTTCTTTGTGTTGTTAGCATTAACTGAAACTCCAGAATGTATCGGATGATGATGCGGATAAGTTGTTTGTGTTGAACTTTGAGCATGTTCAAAAGATCGAGGTTGATAGCCGGTATCGACAGGGAAAGTTTCATGCATATTCAATTGACGTGTAAAAGTTTCATGCCATTCATCAGGTGATGATTCACTGTTACCCATAATGTGGGTGTATTATCTATACTTCCCTGATACCTCTGCATAAATGAAATTACAAAGTTACATGAGTTACAAGGAAAGAGCAGCTTGATTTGTCTCAACTGTTAATAACAAAGATTTGACATGTCGAACAAGAAAATATCGCACCCCAACCCAATTCGTCTCTTTTTATATTCAATTATTGCATGCAACAATATGTTCTTGATTGCAAAGAAGGAACAAAGCACATTGTTGGACTAAATAGAAAACATGAGAATCTTACATCCTACATTTCTTTAAATTTAAATTGTTTACATAAAAGTTATATGGGATCAGCAGCTGTCTTCGCAATTGTTAGGTCTCCCAGCTGTATCGGCAGATACTGCAGCATGTACTACAACCTAAAAGGACCATTGGCAGTCCATTCAACTCCAAAGAAACAGTAGTTTCCACCAAGAAAGTTCAAGAGATTCTACAAAAAGGGAATTGAAAGCAAAGATTCGTTGTTTCGTACATTAGATCAAAAAGAATTAAGAACATCATTGAAGAGATTTTGATGAATGCCCAAGAAATTAACCAGTCTCCAATAACCTCGATCACCCTTAACTCATTAAGAACTAAAATGGCATCAATCATGTACAATGAGGAACCACTTCTATCGTAACAAACGTCTCTAGCTACATGTTACCACTTAAGCCAGAAATATCTTCGAGTCCGTAAGCCCCATGAGGATCAACATGTTCCAACCATTTTTCAGATCACTGAAAACTACGTAAGAAAATCCAAAAACTTTTCTATAACCGGTTCAAAAGTACGCAGAAAAAATAAAAAGTAAATTGAGTTACTTTATTTAGCCTCCACAAACAAATCAATCATGAAAGAGATAAAATGAACTAATAAACAGAAAAACCCCCCTCCACCTTCAGGCTTAACTTTAAAGTGACTTCCTCTTACTTTCGCTCCATCTCCTTCCACTTCTACCAAATTCCAGAACTTTATAGATCAAAGTACATAATTCCAAATAGTAGCCACTCTAAAAAGCAAGAAAGTTCGATTTATTTCATTCTGCACAAACTCCTGTTTCAATTACCTGAAAAGACAAATCTTTTCTACCCTCATAAAAGGAAACCAGAATTAAAGAATCCCTTCTCATATTACAAGAAACTTTCGATATCCCTCATACATCAAACAAGAAGCCCATCAAAAATTCTATCAACATTTACCATGAAAAACAAAGTCAACCGCACAAATAATTGAACATCTCAAGCTGCAAATTCAGAATACATGACCCCTTCAAGTTGAAGCACAATCACTTGAACAGGAAATCAGATATACAAGCATGAATTAACACATAGGAAAAGAGAGATACATCACCTCCAAGATTTGAGATATTGACTTGCAGGTATTATTGGGCCTTTCTGTTATCTCTGTAAAAATAAGAAATGTCAACATTTAAAAGGAGAGAGTGGCCGACGTTTTATAGTTCGGTAGAGTCGTAGAGTTGAACAACAAGCCAATTTAGGCAACTTCTTTCATAATAGTCGTATGAAAATAGTTCGGTGGACTTTAACAAGAAGCCAATTGAGGCAATTTCTTTCATAATGGTCAATAATGCGTGTATTTGATTTACCATCTAGAGGTAATTTTAGGGAAAACCCAAAAAAAATTCTCATAATCAAATATATTTGTGGAATCACCTAACACGTCAGAAAAACATAATTCAAATTTCCTACTCAACTCCAATTTTATTCTAACTCTCTATCTTAATAAAATGACTATGATACCCCTTTATTAAAATTTGAACTTTTAATTTTGAGAAATTATTACAGTAGATATGAAATCTATACAATTTTGATACAAGTTACACATGAAATTGGTATGAAATCTATCCAATTTTGTTACAAGTTACATATGAAATTGGTATGAAACATATATTATTTTTGCTACTTATTACACGTGAAGTTGGTATGAAACATATACAATTTTGGTACTAGTTACACAAAAAGATGGTATGAAACCTATACAATATTGGTATTATTTACACATGAAATTGGTATGAAACATATACTATATTCTGTACTTATTACACGTGAAGTTGGTATGAAACCTATATAATTTCGGTATGAAGTATACATAAAATTGGTATGAAACCTATTATAATTTTGCTACTATTTACGAATGAAATTGGTAAGAAGCCTATACTATTTTCGGTTATTACATATGAAATTGGTATGAAATATTTACAATTTTGGTACTAGTTACACATGAAATTGGTATGAAACCTATAATATTTTCGTTACTTATTACATGTGAAGTTGATATGAAACATATACTATTTTTCGGTACTTATTACACGTAAAGTTGATATGAAACATATAAAATTTTGGTACTCATTACACGTGAAGTTGGTATGAAACATATACTATATTCGGTACTTATTATAAGTGAAGTTGGTATGAAACTTTCAGTATTAAGTATACATAAAATTAGTATGAAACTTATATAATTTTGGTTATAATTAAGAATGAAATTGATATGCAACCTATACTATTTTCGGTACTTATTACATACGAAATTGGTATGAAATCTTTACAATTCTGGTACTAGTTACACATAAAATTTGTATGAATTCTATACAATTTTGTTTAAGTTATACGTAAAATTGGTATGAAACCTATAATTTTTTTGTACTTATTACACATGAAGTTGGTATGAAACACATACAATTTTGGTATTAGTTACATATTAAGTTGGTATGAAACATATACAATTTTGGTACTAGTTACATATTAAATTGGTATGAAATATATATTATATTCGGTACTTATTACACGTGAAGTTTGTATGAAACCTATACAATCTAACCAGCTTCTCAAATAACCTCTTCTCCAACCAGTTTCTTAATCGTTTTTCGAACTTTGAATCTTTACGATACTCAATTTGGCATGCAATAATTTCTCTGGGAAGATCCCCGACTCAATTGGCTCCTTACAAGTCTTGCAATGGTTATATTTGCGAAATAATAGTTTCACAGGAGGATTCCCTATATCTATGAGAAATCTTTTGATATCGGAAATTATTGATCTTGGAGAAAGTAGGCTAACAGGAAAATTCCAGACTGGATAGCACATTCCCATTCATTTCTTGTTATTCTAAGCCTATGAGGGAATTTTTTCAAATGGAAGCATACCTTTAAACTTATGTACTCTACCATATATTCAAGTGTTAGACCTCTCTTGAAACAAATTTTTTGGAGCCATACAAAAATGTCAGCAGAATCTAACAACCATGACCACTCCACCAGCTTCTTTGCTGGCTAATTTCTTTTTTAAAAAGTTTTTGGAGTCCTTTCTTCATTTGGCTTCTGTTATGAATTACATTGGAAAAGAGCACAAGGATAGTGTATATTTAATGTTGAAAGGAAGTGAGATCGAGTACGCAGGCTCTAAGGTCTTTTATCAACTACATTAATCTCTCGAACAACTCACAACCCTTGCTGATTCACTGCCAGCTGGATCTCCGGATGTAATAGGATTCCACCTTTCGCCGCCATCTGATCATTATCCATCTCTCATGCTCTGTGATGATCTTTTCTGCCAGATTACCAAGCAGGTAGCTAACCTAACATCATTGTTTCGTTAGTTTTGTATTTGCAAGCATGGTTCGCTGCGCTGTCATGGCCCGAAACGGAGGCCTCCTTTCCAATTTCAATGGCATTTCAAGGAACAGTCACGTCACGGATTTTTAAAAAAATTATTAAAAATTAAATATTTTGAAAAAAAATGTTTAAAAATATTTAAATCAAAATCTTGCTTTTATTTGGTTGCTTTGGTTAGTCAGAAGTTTAATATATACTTAAGATTTTTCAAATAATAAAATGTTTTTGGATTTTTTTTTGGTTGCTTTAGATAGACAAAAGTTGAGTATATCAAATAAAAACAAAATTATATTAAAATTTAATGTGAATAGGAACTCTTTACATGTCTTCTCTCCAAATCTCATCTTCTCCAAACTCCAAACTTCATTATTTTTCCTGTATTATCTGCAAGTCTGCAACCAAAAGGGATTCCCCTAAATTCTATATTCATATTTTCATCCTAAATCCAATCGATCTCATAAAAAGAAAACACATCATTTAAGCACAATATAAATCGTATCTGTTCCGCTCCGTTAAGTTCCGCCTTTCCAGATCCAAGTCACTGATAATTCGACGATTTTCGATTATAGAACGTCATTCCAAAGCAACTTCATTTTCAAGCTGAACTTTGGGACGGTATCCATCGTTCCCGTTCTGGAACGGTCGTTCCAGCCGTTCCGATACCAATATGGTAAACCATGCTTGCAATTTTTTCACAGATTGGTGGTTTGATGTCAATTGGTCATTTGTTGAATTTAAGACCCACATAACATTTAAGGAAAACTAATCTATAATCTACTCATCTCCTAACTCCTCTTCGCCTTCCTCTGCAATGGGATCCTCCTTCGGGTCCTCTTCAGGTTCTTCTTCCTGATCTTGCTCATCCATCATGTTGTTGATCACATTCTGTAGATGTGCAATGCTTTGAAGATGTTCATAGTTTACTTCTCTGGGAACACCATTCTCGATCTCGAGAGACATGATTTGTCCCTCCTTTTGAGTTATATCAGCATTGTACTCTTATTGGAGTCTCTCTATATGTTGGTCCTTGGATTTGTGAAGCTTCGCATGTTCCACATTATCCTTGATGGCCTCTTGAAGCTGATCCTTGGCCCACTTATGGTAGTAAGCCATCCTTCCAACCTCGTCATGCAGGTGATCTCTTATTTCTAACAGCTCAGCTTTCTTGCATCGCTCTGTCTAAGGATGCCTTAAGCTTTGTCATCTCATGTTCCATCTGACGGGTCACATTGGTCTGAGCATGAGTCATCTTAACCTATACCCAAAATAAGGAAAAGCTCGGTCTTAGTCAAACACATAAAACTCTAATGATGATCATGGGTAGGGAGGAATAGGAATGTCATGTACTTGACTACTCCAGTTAGTCTTAGAATTCACTCAAAATGAAGTGTCTCGAAATTGCGTGAAAATTTTCTAAAATTCTCTCATTCAAGAACATGAAGCTCACAAATTTTGAGCTCAATGTG
Source organism: Haberlea rhodopensis (assembly GCA_907163345.1). Classification (NCBI taxonomy): domain Eukaryota; kingdom Viridiplantae; phylum Streptophyta; class Magnoliopsida; order Lamiales; family Gesneriaceae; genus Haberlea; species Haberlea rhodopensis. The sequence goes on from CAJQUN010000071.1 coordinate 510,301, forward strand.
CCAAGTAGTTCGAAAATTAAAATTCATTAAAGTTGTCTCAAAATGTAATTTTTTTTAAATTGAGTGTAGCCTATCTAAAACAAGGAATTTCGGGTATTTATATGGATAATAATCCGGGAGTTACAACATTTGATTATCCTAATTAACTCTCACATTACCTTCACCATTAATGCACATGATTTGCATAGGTTATGATTCTTGAATTAATGAGGAGGATTTGGTTTGACTTGGTCTTACAACCGATTTAGGTAAGCAGAGCTGATGGGAATGCGTAGGTAGAGATGATGCATATGTAATGTATGCATAGGTATAGCTGATTCAATTTACTTTGGTAGAGTTTATGCATAAGTAGAGTTGATTCAATCTGCATAGGTAGAGTTTATGCATAGGTAGAGTTTATGCATAGGTATGTTTAATTGTTTATTCTACAGGTTGAGCTTATGATTATATCAGCTCTGCTGAGCTGATGAAGAACCAAGTCTTCACATAAACGCTGACGTGGAAAGACTAAAAGTGACTAAAATTACACACACAAAATCCTGGACAAAGACCAAATGACTAAAATTGCACACACAAAAATCCTGGACAAAGATTTTGACAATATAGATTTGAACAAAATCTTGAAAACAAATGCTGCAACTTTCCTTTCATTTTATAACATGGCTTTAAATTATCATTATCATCCATATTTTTTGGACTGGGCATTGAACAAAATCTAAAATGGTTATGTTTCTTAGAAGAAAGATGACATAATTCCAAAATCAGGTTTTTCGACAAACCAATATAAAATGGAACAGAAAATCGAAAACTATACACTTTATTTGAATGTGAAAAAATGGGCTCCTCCCCATCCCCAACTCTTTTCTGGATCCATTGGTTGAACTTTCTGTATCCATTCCTGAACAATGCACATGATACAATTTTAGACCAAATCGAGGAGTTAGAAAATAAGGGATCGGAGTCAAAACTCCTATATTGTTACCATCTATCAATCTAGAGAGACCCGATAGGAACAATCCCATAAAAAGATATTGAAAATAATTTTTGTGAAGTGATAAAGATCGCAATGTCATGTTATTGGACTATATGATATCATTTGGATTATGGACTTTGCAACAAGGCTTTTAGAAGTCCTCAGTATGTAATATTCATGACAACACCATTAATAGTTTCCCCCAAAGCTTAGATAAACAACATTGTGTGATCTTTTGTTCTCAAAGAAATTGCCATTTTTTGTAACTGGCCCAAACAGTGTTTGCTATGGGATGCTCTTGTTTTTTCTTCGTAAGCAAAAATATATTCAGTGAGCACTAAGGATGCTCAAATCCCCAATGATACAAGTTTACATCACATTGCACATTCAACCCACAAGATAATACCAAACTTGATGATTTTACAAATCCACTTACATTCTCAAACAAAGGGGCGGTGCACGGAACCAATCTAAAACTGAATAAGATAAATGCTGAGATTTTTCGCCGTAATTTATTGCCAAGATCTAATCTTTACCAACACACCTATTGTTTAACTTGAGGTTTCCACATTGCAAAACATTTTTTTCTATTTCATACCTGTCAAATGTTCCAAACAATACATTCTCAAATTGTCTTTGTTGTTACTATATTGTATTGTTATTGTCGTGCTTGCATTTCATTTTGCAACATCATTATTGCTGAATTTTTTTCGATATTACCATCCTTGTTCCACATTAGGTCGTATTTTTCCTTCATAATATTTTTTTTGATCAGCCAAAAAGTTTCTATCGAGACAAGTACCAAGGGTATTCAACCCGAGTAACAATACTCTTAAATTATACAACGGAAAAGAAAAAGATGAATCTAAAAGGTTAAAGAAAGGAAAGATAGTACTTAACGATTACAACAAAGAAAATCGCTTACGTTGGTTTGGTCATGTTCGACGTAGGCCCAGCAGTGCACTTGTGCGTCGAGTTGAGTCCATGTATTTGCCATTCACGGGAGCGAGAGGACGACCGAAGAAGACATGGCTCGAAGTTATACGCAAAGACTTGGAGTGCAGTGGGATTACAGAAAACATGTTGACCGATAGAAGCGTTCGGAGAAGACTGACGCATGTGTCTGACTCGACTTGATTCTTTCCATTGTTCATGTAGCATATCCCAATTCATTGGGATTAAAGGCTCTGTTGTTGTCGTTGTTTTGTATCATTATGAGATTAAGAAATGTGGGTTGCTCTTATTTAAAGCAATAATCCAGTTCCATGAGCTAATCTTGATAAGGTCCACATGCCTTTCAACCGTAGGTTCTCATTATTGAACAATATATTGTTTATATGAATTCATTAGCTCCAAGATATGCGTAGATATGCGTAGCCATATTGCATCCCAACATTCTTCCCTTTTTTCGAACAGTTAATTCTTTCATAATATGATCACGAGGACTAGAGGTTAATATGATTATAAGTTCCAAATTCAATGAATAACTGGACTTTGAAAATCAGTCCTCCTATGCTGAATAAGATCAAGCCATGCCATTAAGTTCGAGAGAAACCGGACTCTGAATATGCTTATATCCAGCATTCTTCGTCTGGTCTACAAGATTAAGAAGTAATTCTTGTATTTCTACCACTGCAGAGTTGAACATATCTTCAGCTACAAACTTTATTTAATTATTCTGATGTATATCGTAAAGGGACCTGATATATGCTTCGGGAATTTTTATGCTACCCCAAGAACAGATATCGAGGGTAGATCCAAAATTGATACGGAATATCCCACATGCCCCAAAGGACAACAAAATCAATCTAACCTATATACTTAACCTAACATATATATTTCTTACTATGACGTACATTTTTGGTTTTGAGCAGAATCTAGACATGATCGAAGATCTGAAATTGTTTTCAAGGACACATTTGTCTTTTTCGTAGAACAGTCGGATTTTGTAACCTCCAACCTGTTTGATAATCTTATAGACTCTGCTACTAAAAAGTATGAACTAAAATCAAATGTTGTAGAGCTGTCTTTCCCTCATAAACTCTGTTAAAACTTTGCTCCCTATGAAAATTAGCTGACTACATAATTCAGCATAAAAATTATTAAAATTTAACAACATTGGATCACCGTTTGGTATAATGGATGTGATGGGATAAGTGATGGATAATAGTTAAAAATTATGGATCATCTCATCCTTACCGATGTACCATGAAGTGATTTATAGTCTGGTAGCTTAAGTTAATAAGATTGACATAGATATATTTCTGGTCCTTTAATTAGGCAAAATATTGTCTTAGTTCATTAAGTTTCAAACTTTTATATATTTAATCCAATTTTCACCGCAATTTTCAATGAATTACCCACGTATTGTTATTATTTTTTTAATGATTATTTTCATTTTTAAGTTTTAGAAATAATAATAATAATCTTATTCTTATTTTATTATTATTATCATGGCATGTCATCCTCTAAGGTAATTTTCCCTCAAATTCAAAAAACACCTAAAATTTTTTTACCACGTGCGAGTTTCGGTGCCAACTTAGCAATTCTCACTGGGCATGGAAAATTCTAGTTAAAATTAGATTAAATGTACAAAAAAAAAACAAATTTAATAACCTAATATTAAATTTTGATCAATTAGGGGAGCAAAACTTGTTAGAAAAAAATAATAAATTGTATAATCTTTCTACAAGGTCGGGCTCTTAGGTGAGATGTCAATTAACATGGTCTCAGAGCTAATGGCTAATGCCGAAGTACTTGGTTTTGGTTCAAAACTCATAAACAATATCTACACCTATATTAAATATCCACTTTATAGGCCTTGAAAAAAAAGAGCAACGGGCATACAAGTGAGGGAGAATGTTAAAGAATAATATAATAAATTATCCAATCTTTCTACATGCTCGGACTTTTGGATTTGACAATAATTAACGAAACTTATTTGACCAACTTAGACGAACTTTGTTTTTTTTTTTCTTTCTTGTTTTGATATATAAGGAATTTTTCTCATTTTAATTATGGGTAGTAGATCTTACAAACTCACCTCCTATCTTTTTACATCAATTTATAATTTTCAGAATAGTTATTTTATAAGATAGAAACAATATAACTTCAATCCCAATTTGAGTACACTTTAACATATATTCTGTTTTATTTAAATTCAAAATAGCAATATGCCGGAGAATAAATACCTTGTTCATCTTTTATTAAATTTATGGATTATAAAATATTATTAGTGCGGTATTGCCTAATACTTATAAATGCACCCTACTATCATTACACATTTATAATTTCTTAATCCACGCATTTTATTTAATGTATTTTTAAGTATCTAAAATCTTTCATTTGCTTATATATATATATGTGTATGTGTGTGTGTTTTTTTTTCATCAAGCAAAAATCTATTTTGCAAGAACAATTTTTTGTTCAATAGATGGTGCAGGCAAACACCGAGAACTGTCTATTTTGAAAATAAAAAATATTTAAAATGAGACGGCTCCTCAAGTGGCCTTTAAAATCGAGGCACAAGTCAATATCACTTTGTAGCTAGTTAAACAGAAAAAACCAAGATATTAGATATGAGAGAGCTAAACTATATATAAATCAGAGAAAATGGTCTTATAGAATAAAAATATTTGAAATAGTAGAGCAAAACTTTTAGGATTAATACTTTTTTAACACGATGAGTCTCACATAAATGTTTTGATCAAATATAGGTCTATAAATTTTTTTTTTAACAATAGTTTTACTATATTTGATGAGAATATTTATATGTGATTACTTTTATTAAAAAATAATTTCTTTGGGACTATATCTGATTAATTCTAAAAGGTTGGACTACTATTGCAAACACATATTCTATGTGGCCATTTTTTTAATTTTCTCTACAAATCATAAAATGTTTATGTGAAAAATTCATTGATTTTTTTTTACGTTAATATACATAATTTATATATCATATCCTAATAAACTATATTTTGACTAAATATATAAATGAATAATTTAAATGATATTTTTATTCATACAATCAAATATTTTTAGCGATATTATATTTTGTACTTCATGTCTACGCTTTAGGGGATGAAAGAAGTGCATATAACAGACATTGGCAATCCATGGTCAGAATACACCTATTCTACTCTAGAGACTAGAGAGTCAGGAGGAAGATGTAAAAATAAGGGAAGGAGGGGATATGGTTATCTCAATGGGATCAATCCTAAATCTTGTATTCGTATTGGGCAAACATATGAAAATGTGTGGACATATTTCCACATATAATGCAAAATTTAGGGTTGACCTCAGTGGGTGAACTCTAACCTCATTAGGATTTTAATGGCAATTAATGGCCTATACCTATAGTCAGAAAATTCTTATATAGAACGGATAATGTCATACACCAACACATACATATGAATATATATTTATGTGTATTAGTGTATGAAAGAACCTGATCCATACAAAATCTACCCCTTAAATGTTTCACCCCCTGTAGGGAACCATGCCTTCACGTTGCTACCCGCGCTTCTCCATTGATTTCGTTAATCAATGCGTTCAGAGTTGAATTAGAATACTTTTTTAGAGGGGAAAATACACAAATAAATTAGGGTTCTAGTTGAAATTAACTTATTCTTTTAAATTTCAATGATGGATATCCCTTTGTCCACTTGTTCTCCTGTTAAGGAGTATCATATAGGGTGCACAGAAAAAATTGTACAACCCAACACACTCGTTCAACCTATATTCACCCACATGTATTCGTCTATTTTAACTTTCGAAAAAAAAGCGATGCAGTTGAAAAATTAAGCAATCCACATTTATGTGAGCGGGTAGTGGATTATTGCACCTCCACTCGCCTACCCACCCAATCCGCCCACATCTTTATATATTAAAGATTTCCTTAATTATAAAATTAAATATCTTAGGGGTTTATATTGCAAATTGTGTTTTTAAAGCATCAATATTTCATTTTGCTAATTTTTTGTGTATTACTTAGATAATCTTTTAATATAATTTATTTTGCCGATTATGAAAATATTATTGATTCATTGAGAAACAGTGGTTTCAAGTTCTTTCATTATGAATCTCCTAGTAACAAGAATTTTTTTTTTTTTTTGGAACTGCTTGGTGAGTCAAGATGACGTGATCCACCAGGTAAGGACGCATCATGGTGGAATGAAGACGTGAAGAAGGCAATTCGAATCAGGATGGATGCTTACAGAGAGTTGAAAGAGAACAACAATAGAGCAACATTCGAAATGTATAAACTTGCCAAAAGAAGAATAGAAGACAGCTGATCGAGATGCTAGAGTTAAAGTATACAAAGAAGTATACGATAAATTGGACACCAATGAGGCAGAACAAGATATCTACAGGATTGCTCGAGCAATGGAGATGAATACATGAGACTTATGTGCTGTGAAATACATAAAAGATGAGAACCATAAAGTCTTGGATAGAGATGAAAACATAAAACAATATGGGAGAATTATTTTAACAGATTGTTCAACAGTGGCTTTAGCTAAGATTTAGAGGATCTTAACATCCATCATGATGATGCAAACTGGAGTGAACTCGTAGAATTATATAATCTGATGTTAAAGAATCTTTGAACAAAATGAAATCACAAAGAGCTGTTGGTCCTGATGGAATTCCTTTAAATTATGAAGATATTTAGGACCGACAGGGATAAAGTGGCTAACATAGTTATTTACAATATTTGAAGGAGTAATAAAATTCCAGATGAATTAAGAAAAAGTACTCTCATCCATATCTATAAGAACGAAGGTGACATTCAGAGTTGCACCAATTATCATGGTATAAAACACATATATCAGACTATGAAGCTGTGATATCCCCGAAAGGCTTATGTGTATGCATGCTATAAAGTGTTGATAATTATGTGTTAGGGGCGATTTAATTTGGGGATTATTGGTGAAGTTTATGTGTTTAAATGCATGTAATCAAATTGAGGAAAATAAGTATGGGATTAGTGTCAAATAAAGAGGAATGTGGGGTATTTAAATGATGTATTTATGTGGTAAAATTATAAAATATCAAGGAGGGATATTTTAATACATCGTATGAAATACCGGGATATAATTAAACACCACATGATCACCCTACATGCAACCACCCCCCCCCCCCCTATCAGCATGCAAACCCACGCCACCTCCCATGAAATCCTGCAGCATGGGTTGGCCAAGGACATGCTTTCCACCTCATTCTACCATTTTTTCCTCTCACCTCAAGAACTCCATTTTTCTCTCTTTTTTCGTCTGAAATCTGAGCTGCTAGTATGAAGGAAGGGCTCGGAAATTTCTTGTCTTTTCTTGACAAAAAATCGAGGAGCAAAAGTGGTGAGAAATCATATATTTTTCCCAGCTTTCAGTGTTTAAGCATGTGTTTTCATTAAAGCAGAAATTGCATGCTAGCTAAAGATTCGATTAAATCTTGTTTTGAGTGCTTGCATGTACGTTTTATGAAGCTCCTAACATGTTTGACTTAGCAACTTACATGCTTTGTATGTTAGATTTTCGGGTATGAAAAGTGGTCCTCGAAAATCTGGGCAAGTGAGATGCCCTGTTTTTGGTTAAGTAGGGATTTGTTCATGATGATATGATGCATGTTAGCTTAAGTTTTGGTTAACCTTTTATGTAAATACATGCATGGAAACTTTGTGAAGTTCTCAAAATTTTATTCGAGCATTTTATATGTATCGTGAGGTGGTTTTGATAGCATGAAATGAGGTGCTCGACAATTCTGGAAAATCGCATTTTTGCAGGGGAGCTCGATCGATCGGTGGTGATTTTCGATCGATCGGGCGAGGCAGAAAGTTTTAAACAAAAGGGGTCGATCGATCGGTGGTTTTCTCGATCGATCGCCTAAAGTCCTCGATCGATCGGTGAGGCCTTTTCGATCGATCGGTCGAGGCAGAAGTATGAAAAATATAATTTTGATTTATTATGTCAAGTTTATGATATTGAATCATAATGAGGTGCCTAATGTTGTGTTATGTGGTTATGTAGAACCATCTCAGGTACCAACACAGACGAGTAGATAAAGTCTATTGACTCCTATATCTTTTGAAAGGTACGTAAGCGACGTACGGGCACCCAACGGTAACATGTACTTTATGTTTGTCTATTTGACACCTGATGAATGCAAGGTGATGCATTAAGAGTATGATACATGTTATTATGCATTGTGATTGCATATTGTGCTGTGGGTGTATTCCACGAGTCAGGGGTGATCACAGTGAAGATTTTAATGCTTACGCTTTACCGCTAAATATGTGGAGCGGGAGGGGGGAGGCTCGCTTGCACATGGAGGCGGGGTATGCCATACTAAGCGAGGATGAGATACCCCTTGTATGAAGAAGCGAGGATGAGATACCGCTTGTTTTGAGATTATGAAGCAAAGAAGCATTATAATAACTGATGATGACTGACTCAAGAAAAAGTAATGATATGTCATGATATTTATTTATGAGGCCATATGTTCATATAGTGATTTGATTATGAATTATGGTACAGGGACAACCAATAGGCGTTGTAAATGCGATGGAAATACATGAAGTGTTTTGTATTTATGATTTATGCATTTACGTTTTACATTCATATTATGTTGAATATGAATTATGATATGCTCATGTGTTGGGGGTTGTCTTTGTAGGTGCTTTTACTAAGGAGAACCAGGGTCAGGGTTGATACTTTGAGCTGTAAGGAGTGCTACAACGATAGCAGGACAAAGTTCTTTTGTGTAGTCTTTACAAGTAATAGAGTAGAACTATAGTGTCACTCCTATTGTTTTGAGGAATGAACTAATTTCTTTTGAAATTTTTATTCGCGCATGTGACCCTTAAGCTCAAGATGTCAACACGATTAACTAATTTGATTATGCATGATTAGTTCTCATTATTGCACCTGCTATTATGTTTAAGTTAACGGGGTCTCACATTTAGTGGTATCAGAGCAGTGGTTAGATAATCAGGGAACGAGTAAAGGGTAGCCTTTAGAAACAAGTTGGCTAGGTATTCATTGGTAGGCATGTTTATGCATGTGGTGCATACTTTTGTATAAATTGTTATACTAACATGCTTTTGAATATGATTACTCTTGTTATCTAACGGCTTATATTATGAACTGCTTTTGGTATTGTTGTTAACCCTTGTGTTACACCATGGCGGCTATTAACCCAGAGAACCTCAATGAAGAGGTAGGGGATATGGGCAGTATGAATGCTAGTATTGCTCAGATAAATCCTTTACCGCCACCTGCTGTGGGCGTGGAGCCCAGTGCACAGATGTTATTACCAGGGGAGCTCAGTTTGACACAGTTTCTGAACTTCCATCCACCCATGTTTGAGGGGACCGAGTCTGGAGAAGGGGCCGAAGAGTGGCTGGAACGGATAGAACAGATACTTGTGACTGCGCCTTGTGCACGGACCGCATGGTTACGACTAGCAGAGTTTCAAATGGCTAAAAAGTCTTCTATGTGGTGGAAGACCACTGTGATGGAGCTGAGGGCTCAAGGTATGGTGGTAGACTGGACTGTATACAGGACTCGGTTCCTTAACCGGTATTTTTCTGCAGCCAAAAACTTGATCGCTTTTATTTTAAACAATTAGTTATCAGTGTAGCGATTCTTTACCGCAAGTGCACGGTGTCAAGTTTTAGTATAGATAGGAAGATACAGATTGTCGAACCCACAGGGACTAACTGTAAGTATCAAATAAGATGCTTTTAACAATATTTAACCTACGAAATTGAATTAATAATTAAACTACTAATTAATTAAATTAACTACTAATCCAACCAAGTCAATAAAAGTAAACGAGAAAAATCCACTAGAGAAGATTATCGAGACTTTGGCTCACCAATGCAATCTCCTACAATTCTCAATTGAATATCCAAATATTTCTAAGGTGACGAGTTTTCCTAATGCATTCGTTATACTTTGGTCCAGTTATAACAAGTCTAATATTAATGTTGCAGTAAAGCACTCCCATGTCCTTATTGAACAATTAATATCGAATAAAGATCTATGAAAACTACTAGCCTTCGATTTTGGTAAATCTATTGCTATCACACGTGTGCTAGATTTTACTTGGTCCGTCTCAACCTAAAACCCACGGTATAATTTACTCTATCGTATTGCAATATCCTATGGTCAATTCAATCGCAATATAACAATCATTCAAGGGTGATCAACCCCTCAAAAGCATGAAGATCAATAAATTATACACAAAGAATTAAAGGAATTCAATCAAATAAATCATCAAATCATAGGTTCTTGACAAAGGATTCGCCTAGCCTCGATAAATAAATTAGTTCAACATAGTATATCAAAACAAATCAAAACTAATATTAAAAGACAAGAATAAACTCCCGATGTCGACTTCGTTCGTAGATCCTTGCTCCCTCTCTCGCTTCCTTCTCGATCGTCTCTTGAATCGTCTTGTTGAAGGTGTTCCAAAATCCTAGGATGGTTGATGGATGGAGGTGGATGATGGTGATATGGAGGATGGATGGAGGCTATTCCTAGGGTGTAAAATATGATAAAAAGTCCTTATTTTCGTCCAAGACCTAATATATATAATGGTGAAGGAGTTTGGTAAGGTTTGGACACAAAATAACCAAGAAGGAAACAAAATCTCAAAATTTTCGGGTTTGGCGATCGATCTTCGTCAGTTGGCGATCGATCGCGGAAACATTCTGGATGGTGGCGATCGATCTTCGAAAGTTGGCGATCGATCGCGGACCTCAAATCTCCAATCTTGCGATTTGGTCCCTCCTTTTTCCAGATTTGCTCAGTTTGGTCCTTTTCAGCATTTTTAAGCCCATTTCATCCACTTTTATGCATTTGGACCTAGATTCCTGACATATACAAATATATACCAAAACGTGTAATATTTTCTAGGAATCACTACAAAAACACCCCTAATCATGTATCAAATTAAGTGTAAAAATCACACTTATCAACTCCCCCAAACTTAAGCTTGATCGTCTCGAGCAAGAAATAAAATCAAACAGTAGAGTTCAATATTGAAGATTCAAGTAAACCACTTCGCAGTCAATCATGTAACTCAGACATCTCACTTACAGACGAACAAGAATCAATCAGAAAGTTTAACAAGTTGTTTTTCTCTTAGATCAAGCAACACGTCGCCAACTCAGAACGTGCGTGTGTGCTATTGTCACTTTCAAGTTTCATGCAATTTCATAGATCAAATCATGCTAGTCAATGAAAAGTAAGATTATCGTTGAGCACCCCCTAGTCCTATTTTCAAACACTTCTCCACTAATGTAGTCACTCCCTAGACTTGGATCACTAGGTCTTTTTAAGCTTGTAGCGTTAGGCCTAGGTGTTTGGCTTCAAAGAAAGGATATGATAGCACAAAGAAGAGAGTATAATCATGTAAATTTCAATTTTTTAGCACAACTTGAGCTTCTCTTCTTTTTTTTTGTAGCCTTGGCCACTTTGGGTCTTAATTAGATATATTTTTTTTCAAGGCTTTATCTATCTTTTTCTTTTCTCATCATCAATTATTTTTCAATAATAAGGTCATCCAAATGTAGCAATTCATGTGCATATAATGAGAATCATTATACTCCCTTTAGGTAAGGATGAATTCTTTCAATTTAGGCTCATAAAAGGTGGGTATAATGAGTTGCCAATGAAATTTGTTGAATGGGGGTTAATAGTATGTTAAACATACTCCATTCTTTTGCAATTAGGCTCAAAATGGGACACTAGAGATTGATATATATCATGGTAAGCTTGAAAGGCTCAAACGGTCCAAAGATCGCCTAAATCATTTCCAAGTCAAGATCATAACTATAAAATTTCGCCTCAAAGTGTCATCATCCAATAGTTTCTAAGGTACTCTAAGATGTTCAAAACAATTCATCAAGTTCACAAAGATTTTCACTACAACAAATGCAATTAACAAGATCGTGACTCATATGTGCTTAATGTATTCCTCATCTTTGACATGCTAACTCAAAACAAGATATTCACAAACAAGTTTTACAATCATCGAAACTCAAGTTGACATGCATAGTGAGATTAATATCATCATGGAATAGAGACCACTACTATGATTCATTATTTTTCTCAAATTTGAACTCATAAATTTTTTTTTTTAAGCTCATAATAAATAGACGATTCAAGTGTCAATTAAGCACACAACATGTGGATAAAACAAGAAAAACATGCAAGCCATTCCCCCAAACTTAAATCAAACATTGTCCTCAATGTTGAAATGAATCAAAGGGAAACAGTAAACTCCCCTGATCAAGACGCTTGCATGAGGGTTGAGGAAGATTGGCTTTTGAAAACTCCACTGATGTAGGGGTTCATCGCTCCAAATGAGTACCTAGCAAGAGAAGAATGCAAATAAAATAGTCGACTCGAGAGATAGACAAAACGAAAAACAAAACTGAAAAGTAAATAACAAACTAAATTGCAAAAGGATACGCTTGGGTTGCCTCCCAAGAAGCGCTGATTTCTAGTCGTCGGTTTGACCATCAGAAGCAACCATCAAAGAGCGGTTGCCGCCCATAGTAAGTATCATAGGATACAACAAATGGGTCTTCATTCAATATGCCCTCAAGATTGGCATGATTGTAACAGTGTAAGCTCGTCGCTCCAACAACATTCTTGAATTGGTAGGTACAGGAGAATGATTCTTGACTCGGCTTCATATCTTGGAGGATGTAGTATGGTGAAGTTGGCATCGATGGAAAGAAAGGATCCACATATGGCATAGAACGTGTCGCCATCGATGGGTGCATATCAAAGTTCTCAAAAATCTCCTCCTCCAACATCACTCTTGGCTCGTCTTCCCATATGATATCAGAGGTTGACTTTTCCACTGTAGGCTCAATCACTTCAAGTGGCTCAACTTTCCTTGAATTTTCCACATGAGTAGGATCACTCCCCCAAACTTGATTAGTTGAGTGATCATCATCATGTAACCAGGCCTGATTTGAAGATCCCGTCTCCTCCTCTTGGCAGCTCATTGAGATGGTTTTCACAAGGATTGCTAATTGCTGCTCTAGGTGACGTATAGAATTGGTCTGGTTTTCTAAACGTTGCTCAGTTGACGCCATGAATCTAAGTAACATATCCTCCGATTGAGCCATTACTTTTGCAGAACTATCTCTCTTCACTCTATGATGCTCAAATGGTTGGTGCATATCATTAGGGTAGTAAGGCTCCGGTGGGTATTGGTGACTCCAACCTTGTAGTGAAGGATCACAATGCCAGTGGTAATCGAAGTCCGCCATATCATTGAACAGGTGCAACACACTGTCATCATCTCTATCAACCAGGGGACTCCCAGTTACCAGTGCTCCACTGAATATCCATCCTCGTGTCTGTGCATCCAAACCTTTGAAGAAATATTGCAGAAGAGTATAGTTCGAAAAATTGTGATACCGGAATGTGTCTGCCAATTCATTGAATCTCCCCCACACTGCATAAAACGGCTCCGAATATTGTTGGGCAAATTTTGTGAAGACTTGTTGATGAAGCATCACAAGTACCTCGCAATAAAAACAAATAAAACAATTAAATATATACAAAAAAGAAAAAAATGGTTAAATTACAGTCAAAGCTTCTCGTATGATATTACTAAAGTTAGTCCCCGGCAACGGCGCCAAAAACTTGATCGCTTTTATTTTAAACAATTAGTTATCAGTGTAGCGATTCTTTACCGCAAGTGCACGGTGTCAAGTTTTAGTATAGATAGGAAGATACGGATTGTCGAACCCACAGGGACTAACTGTAAGTATCAAATAAGATGCTTTTAACAATATTTAACCTACGAAATTGAATTAATAATTAAACTACTAATTAATTAAATTAACTACTAATCCAACCAAGTCAATAAAAGTAAACGAGAAAAATCCACTAGAGAAGATTATCGAGACTTTGGCTCACCAATGCAATCTCCTACAATTCTCAATTGAATATCCAAATATTTCTAAGGTGACGAGTTTTCCTAATGCATTCGTTATACTTTGGTCCAGTTATAACAAGTCTAATATTAATGTTGCAGTAAAGCACTCCCGTGTCCTTATTGAACAATTAATATCGAATAAAGATCTATGAAAACTACTAGCCTTCGATTTTGGTAAATCTATTGCTATCACACGTGTGCTAGATTTTACTTGGTCCGTCTCAACCTAAAACCCACGGTATAATTTACTCTATCGTATTGCAATATCCTATGGTCAATTCAATCGCAATATAACAATCATTCAAGGGTGATCAACCCCTCAAAAGCATGAAGATCAATAAATTATACACAAAGAATTAAAGGAATTCAATCAAATAAATCATCAAATCATAGGTTCTTGACAAAGGATTCGCCTAGCCTCGATAAATAAATTAGTTCAACATAGTATATCAAAACAAATCAAAACTAATATTAAAAGACAAGAATAAACTCCCGATGTCGACTTCGTTCGTAGATCCTTGCTCCCTCTCTCGCTTCCTTCTCGATCGTCTCTTGAATCGTCTTGTTGAAGGTGTTCCAAAATCCTAGGATGGTTGATGGATGGAGGTGGATGATGGTGATATGGAGGATGGATGGAGGCTATTCCTAGGGTGTAAAATATGATAAAAAGTCCTTATTTTCAGTCCAAGACCTAATATATATAATGGTGAAGGAGTTTGGTAAGGTTTGGACACAAAATAACCAAGAAGGAAACAAAATCTCAAAATTTTCGGGTTTGGCGATCGATCTTCGTCAGTTGGCGATCGATCGCGGAAACATTCTGGATGGTGGCGATCGATCTTCGAAAGTTGGCGATCGATCGCGGACCTCAAATCTCCAATCTTGCGATTTGGTCCCTCCTTTTTCCAGATTTGCTCAGTTTGGTCCTTTTCAGCATTTTTAAGCCCATTTTATCCACTTTTATGCATTTGGACCTAGATTCCTGACATATACAAATATATACCAAAACGTGTAATATTTTCTAGGAATCACTACAAAAACACCCCTAATCATGTATCAAATTAAGTGTAAAAATCACACTTATCACTGCCAGACAATTAAAGGAAGATGAGTTCAATAATTTAAAGCAGGGCAGCCTGTCAGCGTCAGACTATGCTATGCAGTATTCCTCACTGTTGAGGTATGTACCTCATGTCGCTGTGAGCAGTCATGCCAAGATGAGAAATTTTCTGAAGGGACTGAGACCAAAACTATTTGATCGGATTGTCTCTAACAACCCCAACTCATTTGATGATGCCCTGACTAGGGCAGAGTTGGCAGAGATTGTAGTGGGTGCGTATAAGGAAGATGTACCCCCTTTTCGTACCACCTCAGAGACCAGCTATTGACAGCCTGAGGCCACGAGGAGACCAGTTCAAGCCTCGTGGGGCCTCTTCATCTTCTAGATTCAGTGGGAAGAAGTCTCAGAGTCATAAGCAAAGTAATCGGGGACCTACACATGGGAGTAAGGCAGGAGGGGACAGGTGTGACCGCTGTGGAGGATTTCACTTGTCACGTGACTGCCGAGGCTGTTATGTTTGTGGCAAGGTGGGCCACTTAGCTCGGGCTTGCCCCAATCGGGCAGGTCAGGCAGACTTTGGGCCGAATAGGCCAAGATTTGATGCCAGGACGGCACCACATAGACAGCAGTTTGCACCTCGACCACAGGGAGGTCAGGCGGCAGGACCGCAATAGGGTCAGGTGTATGCACTGACTCGGGAGCAGGCTGAGGCAGCCCTGGAGGAGGTCATTACTGGTACGTGTCATTTATTTACGTACCCTGCATTTGTATTGATAGATACAGGTGCTTCCCACTCTTTTGTGTCTGCTGCTTTTGTGGAAAGACACCGCTTGTGCTCGTCTCTGTTACCCACGCCTCTCATGGTCTCGACACCCACGGGAAAGTATGTGACTGCAGACCGACTGTTATCTGATTGCCTCATTTATTTTGAGGGCAATGATCTGAGGGCCGATCTGATTCAGTTAGAGATGGCAGATTTTGACTGCATTGTCGGCATTGATGTGTTGAGTAGATACCGAGCTGTGGTAGATTGCCGACAGAGGATGGTACGTTTTCTATCGGATCAGGGGTTCCAGTGGACCTTCTATGGGGACGGCTCTCGTCCAAAGATTCCAGTGATCTCAACGGTTAAGATGTCGCGGTTATTGGAACGCGGCCACGCGGGCTACCTTATTTATGCCATGGATGCATCAGAAGAGAAGGAAGTGAGAGCCGAGGATACTCCGGTCGTGGCGGAGTTCATTGATGTATTCCCAGATGAGATTCCAGGGTTTCTGCCGATCAGAGATGTGGAGTTTGCCATTGAGCTACTGCCGGGGACATCAGCCATTTCTCGTGCCCCATAGAGGATGGCACCGGCAGAGCTGAGAGAGCTGAAAGTGCAGTTGCAGGAGCTCCTTGACAAGGGATACATTCGTCCTAGTGTATCGCCTTGGGGTGCACCAGTTTTGTTCGTAAAGAAGAAGGATGGTTCAATGCGTCTGTGCATTGACTACAGGCAACTAAATAAGGCCACAGTAAAGAACGGGTACCCGCTTCCGAGGATTGATGATCTGTTTGATCAGTTACAGGGTACGAGGCTCTACAGTAAGATTGATCTGAGGTCGGGGTATCATAAGATTCGGGTGAGGGAGGATGATGTACAGAAGACGGCTTTCAGGACCAGATATGGGCACTATCAGTTCCTGGTCATGCCTTTTGGAGTGACGAATGCCCCAGCTGTCTTCATGAGTTTGATGAACAGGGTGTTCCAGCCGTATTTGGACCAGTTTGTCATAGTTTTCATTGACGATATACTCATCTACTCCCGGACTGAGGAAGAACGTGGAGCACTTGAGGACAGTACTCCAGATCCTCAAGGATCATCGGTTATACGCAAAGCTCAGCAAGTGCGAGTTCTGGTTGAACAGTGTTGTATTCTTGGGCCATGTTATTTCTAGCAGTGGGATATCAGTAGATCCCAGGAAGATTGAGGCAGTTATTGATTGGTCCGCCCCTACTTCAGTCAGTGAGATTCGAAGCTTTCTGGGTTTGGCTGGCTATTACCGACGTTTCGTCGAGGGATTCTCAAAGATCGCCAAGCCACTTACACAGCTGACTCATAAGGGAGTCCCATTCTGTTGGTCAGAGACTTGTGAGCAGAGTTTCAGGGAACTGAAGCACAGACTGACTAATGCACCAGTTTTGGTGATTCCCAGGGAGAACAAAGGGTTTGTTCTTAATACTGACGCATCACTACAGGGCCTAGGATGCGAACTGATGCAGGACAAGCACGTGGTGGCTTATGCTTCTAGGCAGTTAAAGCCACACGAGACGAGGTATCCGGTCCATGATCTGGAGTTAGCAGCTATAGTGTTTGCCTTGAAGATATGGCGACACTACTTATATGGTGCCTCATTTACCATCTTCACTGATCACAAGAGCCTGAAGTTCTTGTTTACATAGGCCGAGCTGAACATGAGGCAGAGGAGATGGATGGACCTGCTGAAGGATTATGATTGTGAGATAGAATACCTCCCCGGGAAAGCAAATCTGACAGCCGACGCCTTGAGTCGGAAGGTGAGGAGCACAACAGAAGATGTCATGTGTTTATCAGCTATGATGGGCTCCTACTGTCAGTTGGGTTTTGACTACGACGTGTCTTCTTCTCCGATACAGGTGTTGACCTTGCTAGCTGAGCCGATCATTTATGAACACATCCGGAAGGCTCAGGGGACCGACGCAGAGGTTCAGAGATGGATGTCATTGGTTCATTTAGGTCAGCAATCGAGATTCAGAGTGGCTGAGGACGGTTCTCTGAGGCTTGGCGACAGATGGGTGGTTCCAGATACACCCGGATTGCGACGGGGTATTTTACAGCGGGCTCATTGTAGCAGGATGAGTATCCACCCGGGCGGGAAGAAGATGTATAAAGATTTACGCAGTCAGTTCTGGTGGAGGCGAATGAAACAAGATGTTACCTCATTCGTCAAAAGATGCCTGATTTGTCAGCAGGTAAAGGCTGAGAGGCAGAGGCCTGGTGGTGAGCTAAGGAGCTTGGAGATACCACAGTGGAAGTGGGAGCACATATCCATGGACTTCATGACCCACTTACCGAGGATTGTTTCAGGTTTTGATGCCATATGGGTAATCGTGGACAGATTGACTAAAGTGGCTCATTTTATTCCCTACAGTATGACTTTCACGTACCTGAGGATAGCTTAGTTATATATCAGAGATGTGGTGAGACTGTACGGGATCCCTGTTTCGATTTTGTCTGATCGAGATCCGCAGTTCACATCTCACTTCTGGGAGGGTCTTCAGTCAGCCCTGAGCACAGAATTAAGGTTGAGCACAGCATATCATCCCCAGACGGACAGACCGAGCGTACGATACAGACGCTCGAAGATATGCTGAGGGCTTGTGTGTTGGAGTTCGATACTTCTTGGCAGGACTCAGTAGCCCTGGTGGAATTTTCTTATAATAACAGTTATCAGGCTAGCATACAGATGGCTCCATTTGAAGCCCTATATGGCAGGCGTTGCAGGTCGCCTTTGTGTTGGGGTGATGTGGACCGTAAATCGGTCAGAGGACCAGAGTTGGTCCAGGAAATGGAAGAGAAGATGAAGGTAATCAGGAGAAAGATGAAGGCAGCTCAGGACAGGCAGGCAGCGTATGCGAATCAGCGGCGAAGACCGTTGGAGTTTCAGTTGGGCGACAGAGTCTTTCTGAAGATCTCACCTTTCAGGGGTGTGGTACGGTTTGGTATGCGGGGGAAGTTATCCCCGAGATATGTGGGGCCGTACGAGATCTTGCAGCGTGTTGGTACTCTGGCTTACCGGTTAGCTTTACCGCCCTCTCTGTCTGGTATACACGATGTATTCAATGTGTCTATGCTGAGGAAGTACGAGCCGGATCCTTCACATGTGTTGCAGCCTTCTGAGGTGCAGCTAGAGTCCGATGTTTCCTATGTGGAGAGGCCTATCAAGATTTTGGATAGGGCAGAACGCAGGCTTCGGAACAAAGTTATTCCTATGATCAAGGTTCAGTGGGATCGTAGGGGTGTCGAGGAGGCCACGTGGGAGACAGAGCGACATATGGTGCAGCACTACCCAAAACTGTTTTCTGGTATGTGTATTATGTTTTATATTGTTTTGGTAAGCAAGTTTGATTTCGGGGGCGAAATCTTATAAGTAGGGGAGTATTGTGATATCCCCGAAAGGCTTATGTGTATGCATGCTATCAAGTGTTGATAATTATGTGTTAGGGGCGATTTAATTTGGGGATTATTGGTGAAGTTTATGTGTTTAAATGCATGTAATCAAATTGAGGAAAATAAGTATGGGGTTAGTGTCAAATAAAGAGGAATGTGGGGTATTTAAATGATGTATTTATGTGGTAAAATTATAAAATATCAAGGAGGGATATTTTAATACATCGTATGAAATATCGGGATACAATTAAACACCACATGACCACCCTACATGCAACCACCCCCCCCCCCCCCCCCCCCTTATCAGCATGCAAACCCACGCCACCTCCCCTGATATCTTGCAGCATGGGTTGGCCAAGGACATGCTTTCCACCTCATTCTATCATTTTTTCCTCTCACCTCAAGAACTCCATTTTTCTCTCTTTTTTCGTCTGAAATCTGAGCTGCTAGTAGGAAGGAAGGGCTCGGAAATTTCTTGTCTTTTCTTGACAAAACATCGAGGAGCAAAAGTGGTGAGGAATCATATATTTTTCCCAGCTTTCAGTGTTTTAAGCATGTGTTTTCATTAAAGCAGAAATGGCATGCTAGCTAAAGATTCGATTAAATCTTGTTTTGAGTGCTTGCATGTACGTTTTATGAAGCTCCTAACATGTTTGACTTAGCAACTTACTTTGTATGTTAGATTTTCGGGTATGAAAAGTGGTCCTCGAAAATCTGGGCAAGTGAGATGCCCTGTTTTTGGTTAAGTAGGGATTTGTTCATGATGATATGATGCATGTTAGCTTAAGTTTTGGTTAACCTTTGATGTGAATACATGCATGGAGACTTTGTGAAGTTCTCAGAATTTTCTTCGAGCATTTTATATGTATCGTGAGGTGGTTTTGATAGCATGAAATGAGGTGCTCGACAATTCTGGAAAATCACATTTTTGCAGGGGAGCTCGATCCATCGGTGGTGATTTTCGATCGATCGGGCGAGGCAAAAAGTTTTAAACAAAAGGGGTCGATCGATCGGTGGTTTTCTCGATCGATCGCCTAAAGTCCTCGATCGATCGGTGAGGCCTTTTCGATCGATCGGTCGAGGCAGAAGTATGAAAAATATAATTTTGATTTATTATGTCAAGTTTATGATATTGAATCATAATGAGGTGCCTAATGTTGTGTTATGTGGTTATGTAGAACCATCTCAAGTACCAACACAGACGAGGAGATAAAGTCTATTGACTCATCTATCTTTTGAAAGGTACGTAAGCGACGTACGGGCACCCAACGGTAACATGTACTTTATGTTTGTCTATTTGACACATGATGAATGCATGGTGATGCATTAAGAGTATGATACATGTTATTATGCATTGTGATTGCATATTGTGCTGTGGAATAAAAGAGGTGTATTCCACGAGTCAGGGGTGATCACAGTGAAGATTTTAATGCTTACGCTTTACCGCTAAATATGTGGAGCGGGAGGGGGGAGGCTCGCTTGCACATGGAGGCGGGGTATGCCATACTAAGCGAGGATGAGATACCCCTTGTATGAAGAAGCGAGGATGAGATACCGCTTTTTTTGAGATTATGAAGCAAAGAAGCATTATAATAACTGATGATGACTGACTCAAGAAAAAGTAATGATATGTCATGATATTTATTTATGAGGCCATATGTTCATATAGTGATTTGATTATGAATTATGGTACAGGGACAACCAATAGGCGTTGTAAATGCGATGGAAATACATGAAGTGTTTTGTATTTATGATTTATGCATTTACGTTTTACATTCATATTATGTTGAATATGAATTATGATATGCTCATGTGTTGGGGGTTGTCTTTGTAGGTGCTTTTACTAAGGAGAACCAGGGTCGGGGTTAATACTTTGAGCTGTAAGGAGTGCTACAAAGATAGCAGGACATAGTTCTTTTGTGTAGTCTCTACAAGTAGTAGAGTAGAACTATAGTGTCACTCCTATTGTTTTGAGGAATGTACTAATTTCTTTTGAATTTTTTATTGGCGCATGTGACCCTTAAGCTCAAGATGTCAACACGATTAACTAATTTGATTATGCATGATTAGTTCTCATTATTGCACCTTCTATTATGTTTAAGTTAACGGGGTCTGACAGAAGCTTGGAGAATATAATTGAATCTCGGTTAAGGAGGGAGATTAAGATCTCGGAGAACCAATTCGGGTTCATGACAGGACGGTCAACTACGAAAACTATCAATTTACTTCGTCAACTTGTCGGCGTTATCGTGAGATGAGTAAAATTTGTATATGATCTTTATAGACTTGGAGAAAGCCTATGATAAAGTACCAATGGATATATTATGGTGGACTTTTATGAAGAAAAGAGTTCATATCAAGTATGTCAATATAATCAAGGGCATGTACGACGAAGTAGCATATAATGTGAGAACGTGCAGTGGGGTGACAAGTGAGTTCTCAATCACTATTGGATTGCGCCAATGGTTTGCGTTGAGTCCTTTCCTGTTAGCCCTAGTGATGGATGATATAACAAAAGACATACAGACTAAATTACATTGGACCATGCTTTCGCTGACGATGTGTTGTATTCATCGACGAGACCAAGGCAGTGGTAAATGTCAAATTAGAGTTATTGAGAGAGACATTGGAATCATTAGGTTTTAGATTAAGTAGGTCTAAACGGAATATATGGAGTGTAAATTTAGTGATCGTACCTTTTGGTATCTCGGTCTTATAGCACTCGATGGTCATGAGGTATCGATGAGCACCAAGTTTCGATACATAGGTTTTGTTATCCAAAAGGATGGAGAGATTGACAATGACGTTAACCACTGGATTCAGGCGGGTTGGTGAAATGGAGAAACACCACTGGAGTTCTATGCAATTGTAATATTCCACGGAAATTGAAGGGAAAGTTTTATAGAACAATCATTAGACCTGCAATGTTATATGAGACGGAATGTTGAGCACCCAAAATGAATCACATCCAAAAGATGAGTGTGACAGAGATGTGTATACTTCGTTGGATGTGCGGTAAGACCAAAGAGATAAAATAAGGAACGAATATATTCGAGCTGAAGTATGTGCAGTTTGTATAGAAGATAAGATGCAAGAAAGTCGCTTACTTAGGTTTGGTCACGTACGATGTAGGCCCAGCAATGCACATGTGCGTCGAGTGAAGTTCATGGATTTCGGCCATTTCACGAGAGCGAGAAGACGATCGAAGAAGACATGGCTTGAAGTTATACGCAAATACTTGGAGTTCAAAGGATTAAAGAGGATATTCTGACGATAGAAGTGCTTGGATAAGAGTGATGTACGTATTCGACCTGACATGATTCCCCTATTGTTCATTTTAGCCTACCTCAATTCATTGGGATTAAAGGCTTAGTTGTTGTTGTTGTTGTATTGTGAGATAACATTTGCAGTTTCAGTTTTAGTACATGATTTGGATATATATAATTTTTATGATGACATCGATATGATTGATAATCTATCGTTTTAATTACTTATGAGCTTTAATTGCAAAGGATTTGATAATAATGTTTCATATAATATTTTTGTTCAAATGATTTTAAATTTTTATTGTTTTATATTGTCCTCATTTTTTTAAATTTTATTTATGTTTTAGTATCATCAATAGTAATATTTTAGTTTAAACACTTGTAAAATAAGTACTAATTGCAATTGTCAATTCAAATATTGCAAAGTATTCATGATATTGTACAAAATTACCAAAAATGTCATTTGCCCTAACAAAAAAACCGATGGTTTCTTCTTTGTTTGTACATAGCTGACAACGGAAGTGTGATCTCCTCCATTGTGCGACACGACGAAGCCATCAAGGTGGCCGTCGGAGAATAGCATGATGGCAGTGGTCGGGTTTTCCTCTCAGCGGTCCTCGATACCTTTTGCAGCCTTTTTGAGCGAATCTATGACACTCGTGACGGTGTTGTCCAAGGGGATGAGTTGGGGGCGTGGTTTAGATGAACTTCCTTCCTTGTCAATCTGCAGATTTGTAAGCGAGCATTGCAGAATGAAGACAAAGGGGAGTAGATAAAGAAGAAAGAGAGACGTAACAAAGATACAAAAATACAATCTTTTTTTTATTTATCATTTGCAAATTTTTATTTGAGAATTCAGGGCATAATTGACTCAAGCCCAAAAAAGGCTAATTTTAAAAAATTACAAAAAAATCTGGAAAAAAACTATTCCTGAGGAGAATATGCTGAAGTTAGTTTGGTGTTTATTGGTCCCGAAGAAGGTATCTGGTTTTGTGTGGAAAATGCTTCAAAATAGAATACATACAAAAGCAAATCCTTCGAGAAGATGTATTATCTTAGCTATTAATTCTACTCTTTGTGCCTTTTGTGGAGTCGTCGAGTAGGATACCAAACATCTTCTATTTGCCTGTTTTTTTTTCTCATTATGTTTGGAAGGAATGTTATTCATGGCTTAATATGCAATGTGTGTTGCATGAAGATCCTATTAAGCACTTTTGGCAACATTTGGGTTGTCATTGTGGTTCAAAATGTTGGGAAAATAACGTAATATTTTCTGGTCAGATATGTGGGAGCAAAAATAAATACGAAATAAAAAACACGATTTACGTGGTTCGACAAAATTAGTATACGTCCACGGGGCTGCTGCAGATTTTTTATTGAAGAAAAATACAAGTGTTCACAAAACACTGACAACACTCAATCTGAAAAACACTCAGAAAATTATACAGCAATTTTCTCTCACTAGTATTTTTACTCTGATTGCACTGTGTATTTTTCTCTCTATTCTTTTCGGTGTATATTCTGAATGAAATACTCAATCCTATTATAGGAAATTTCATTTGTGAAAAATCTTCATCCGGTGCAAGATTTTCAACATGCATTAATTGGTTGAAAAATCTTGCCAAAATTTCTTCCGGGAAATCATGGGTTGGCCAACAACCAATTTCTTTTTCAAACTTGCTTTTGTCTTCTTGTTTGTTTTCTTCTCGGTGGTTGGCAGCATCTTTGACTAACAATCCCCCACTTGAAGATTGATCTCAATCTGTCTTCACACCTTGATCAATGCAGCATCCTCTCCTGCTCTATCAATCTAGCAAGCTAACTAAAGTTGAACACAACTTCAGTTTATCAATGGTCACCACCTTTGCTAACATATCTGCTGAATTCTTACTCCCTTGGATCTTATCTAATGTTAGCACATCATCCTCAAGCAGAGACCTGATGAAGTGATAACGGAGACCAATGTGTTTTGTTCTAGAGTGGAATGCTGAATTCTTTGCTAGATGTATTGCACTCTGACTATCACTATACAAAACATTGTTCTTCTGGTTGAATCCCAGCTCTGTTAACAAACCTTGAAGCCATATCAACTCTTTACTGGCTTCTGTCACTTCAACATACTCAGCCTCTGTAGTGGATAAAGCTACAATCTTTTGTATTTGCGACATCCAACTAACAGCTATAGTTCCAACAGTGAATACATAACCAGTGGTGCTTCTCTGGTGATCGACATCACCTCCATAGTCTGCATCTACGTAACCTTGTACGTTTAGTTCTCTTTTTTCCAAAGTACAAACACTTATTTGCAGTACCTCGCAGATACCTCAAAATCCACTTAACTGCTTCCCAATGAGCCTTTCCTGGATTTGACATAAACCTGCTGACAACTCCCACTGCATGGGCAATGTCCGGCCTTGTACAGACCATCGCGTACATCAAACTCCTAATGGTTGAAGCGTAAGGAACTTTAGCCATGTATTCTTTTTCTTCCTCCGTCTGAGGACACTAGTCCTTGGATATGCGAAAATGACTAGCCAAAGGTGTGCTAACAGATTTGGCGTCGCCCATGTTGAATCTCTGCAAAACACGATTGATGTATTCTGCCTGAGATAACTGCAAAATTCCCTTTTGCTTATCTCTTGTGATTTGCATTCCAAGAATCTTTCTTGCTGGACCCAAATCCTTCATGTCAAATTCTTTTGACAACTGATGCTTCAAGTTTATGATCTAGTCCATATCAGAATCAGCTACTAACATATCATCGACATAAAGTAGCAAAATGACATAACTGGACTTGTATTTCTTGAAGTAGCAACAATGGTCGGCGTTTATGCACAAGGAAGGTTTTCAGAGGTGCAACGCCGACCATTGTTGCTACTTCAAGAAACCTTCTAGTTGAAACCTTCTAGTTGAAACATATAGATCTCCTTATCAATGTCTCCGTGAAGAAACGCAGTCTTCACGTCCAATTGTTCAAGATAGAGGTTTTCACTGGCAACAATACTTAATACAGTCCTAATAGTATTGAGCTTCACAACTAGAGCAAAAATCTCTGAGTAGTCAACTCCATCTTTTTGCTAAAACCCTTTGACGACCAGTCGGGCTTTGTATCTCGTGGTACCATCATGATCTTCCTTCACCCGATACACCCATTTGTTGTGAAGTGCCTTTTTGTCCACAGCCAACTCAACAAGTTCCCATGTCTGATTGAACATCAAAGACTTCATCTCGTCTTTCATGGAAAGCTGCCACTTGCCGGCATCTTTGGTCTGACATGCTTCATCGTAGCATTCAGGCTCACCTGCATCGGTTAGCAACAGATAGTTCATATACCTTCTATTAGGTACATGAGGTCGAGAACTCCTTCTCAATTCATGAACTGGAGCAGGAGATGCATCATACTGTTGCTTGTTGTCTTGATCAATTGATTCCCCTAACTGAGGAATCTCAATTATCTGTTCCACATGACTCTCTGGACATCGTCCACCTCTGCATACGCTGGCTCACTCTGTTCTGAGTCGCTGCCAACTGTGTTATGCATGTCCTTATACATCACTCGTTCGTTGAAGATTACTTCTCTGCTGCAGATCATCTTTTTGTTTTCATCATCCCAAATGCGGTAGCCAAACTCATCTTCTCCTTAACCAATGAAAGTGCACTTCTTTGATTTGGGATCAAGTTTGTTTCTGTGTGCATCACTGATATGCATATATGCTACACATCCGAAAACTTTAAGATATGAGAGGTTTACCTCTTTTCCGCTCCATACCTCTTCTGGTATTCTGTGCTCATGGTACCGATGGACCTTGGTTAATCAAGTAAGCTGTTGTGTTGACTGCTTCTGCCCAGAACTGCTTTGGCAGGCCTGATTGTACCCGCATGCTTCTGGCTCATTCTGTCAACGTCCGGTTCATACGCTCAGCTACACCATTGTGTTGAGGCGTACTAGGCACGGTTCTCTCCATTCTGATCCCTGTGCTCATAGCAGAACTTCTTGAATCTGGTGTCTTCATATTCACCACCATTTTTGGTTCTGAGCTTCTTTATCTTCAAACATGTCTCATTTTCAACCATCGCTTTCCAAATCTTGAAAGCCTCAAATACTTCTGACTTATATTTCAGAAAGTAAACCCATTCTTTTCTGGAGTGATCATCAATAAAAGTCCCAAAGTAGTGTTTCCCACTAATGGATGAGACAGTCGTTGGTCCCCAAACATCAGAGTAAACTAGTTCAAGTTTCACCTTCTTTGGGGTTCTTGTATTTGTCTGAAAGCTAACTCTTTTCTGCTTTCCAAAAATACATCATTCACACGTGTCAATATCAATTGACTGAAGGCTCGGAAGTTTCCCCTTTGAGTGCATCACCTTCATTCCTTTTCTCACACATGAGGCCAAGTCTTTGATGCCACAGAGTAGGACTTTCTGTGTCTGCTGCAACTGCAATTGAACAGCGTGCTCCTGCTGTCATGTAAAGAGTACCACTCTTATTGCCTCGAGCAATTATCATTGCACCTTTTGAGATCTTCCAAGTATCACCGTGAAAGACTGTTGTATGACCTTCACCGGCCAACTGGCCAACTGAGATTAAGTTATTTCTCAGATCGGGAATATGCCTAACATCCTTCAGTTCCCATACAGACCGGTTCAACTTAATCGTTATGATACATTTGCCAACAATCTCGCAAGATTGTTAATTACCAAGGTAGACTTTACCAAGGTTTCCGGGGACATATTTCTCGAAGAGTTCTCTCTGTGAAGTAGCATGGAATGATGCTCCGGAGTCTAACACCCAAGACTCTTCATTGCACTCTAAGGAACATATTAATGCATCATTTCCAGAAGCAATGTTTGCTTCTGCCTTCACCTCCTGATTCTTCGGTGCATTGTTGCACTGATTTTTATAATGTCCGGGCTGACCGGCGTTTCCAGCACTCGATAGTCTTTGAATTCTGAGAATTATGGGGATTCCTACATTTGGACCTCCTGTCCATTTGTTTGCCACGTCCACCTCCTCTGTATGATTTTCTACCTCTTGACTATGTATGTAATACTGAAGAGGTTGATGATTCATTTGAATCTCTCTGATCTCTTCACTGAGAACCAGATCACGAACATCGTCAAATTTCAACTTATGACTTCCCGGTGAGCTACTCACAGCTGTGACAGTAGCATTCCAGCTTTCCGGTAGGGAAGACAAAAGTATTAATGCTCGTACTTCATCATCAAATCAATGCTAACTGAACTCAACTGGGTTGTCAATGTGTTGAGTTCATTGAGGTGTTGAGCTACCGATCCGCCTTCTACCATCCGCAAATTGAACAACCGCCTCATCAAATGAACTTTGTTTGAAGCTGATGGCTTCTCGTACATGCTTGAAAGAGCCTTCATAAGACCCGACGTGGTCTTTTCTTTTGCTATGTTGAAAGCAACGTTGCGTGACAACGTCAGTCGGATAACTCCGAGAGCTTTTCTATCTAGAAGAGCCCATTCTTCATCTTTCATGCATTCTGGCTTCACACAGGAGAGAGGTTGATAAAGGCCTTTCTGGTACATATAGTCTTCTATTTGCATATTCCAAAAGCCAAAATCTGAACCATTGAACTTTTCAATATTCATTTTTCCTTCATCTGCCGCCATTACTCGCACTCGAACCTCACTCCCACCGGATTGCTGTTTTGCCAATTTTTGAAAATCACCGTGTTATTGAAAAACACCTTCGTGGACGAATTCGGTATCGCTGACCAAATTCTACTATTTTCGAAATCACTATTCACGAAAAACACTATTAACATGAATAGTAACCCGTCAAAAAAAATTGACAACATTAACAATCTGACTCTGATACCAGTTATTGGGAAAATAACGTAATATTTTATGGTCAGATATGTGGGAGCAAAAATAAATACGGAATAAAAAACACGGTTTACGTGGTTCGACAAAATTAGCCTACGTCCACGAGACTGTTGCATATCTTTTATTGAAGAAAAATACAAGTGTTCACAAAACACTGACAACACTCAATCTGAATAACACTCATAAAATTATACAGCAATTTTCTCTAACTAGTATTTTTACTCTGATTGCACTTCGTATTTTTCTCTCTATTTTTTTCGGTGTATATTCTGAATGAAATACTCAATCCTATTTATAGGAAATTTCATTTCTGAAAAATCTTCATCCGGTGCAAGATTTCAACATGCATTAATTGGTTGAAAAAATCTTGCCAAAATTTCTTCCGAGAAATCATGGGTTGGCCAACAACCAATTTCTTTTTCAAACTTGCTTTTGTCTTCTTGTTTGTTTTTCTTCTCGGTGGTTGGCAGCATCTTTGACTAACACAAAAGACAAAAGAGAATGGCTGGCGATAATGTATTGTTTGGTGTATATGGAAAGCACATAACAGGAAAGTCTTCAGCAAATTGGAACCCAATAGTAAAGGCATTGTTGACTTGGTCAAGTTCAGGTCTTGCATTGGATCTCAATAAAGAATGGAGGCATACATCCTTATTCGGCCGGAGATTGGTTCCGTGAACCTCTAATTTGTTTGGGGCTATAAATGTTGATTGACTGATGGTTTTTGTAGTCTTATTTTCTAGAGGGATCTGGGTTTATGAGAGGAGGTAGTTACTGAATGCAATCTCATCCTAGAATGCAATTTATGAAAGGGAAGAGGCTCAAGTGTTGGTGTTTCAATTAGTGTTCAAGTGATGCAAATGTCGACTTGGGTGGAGGATTATTATATGTTGGGTGCCTAGTGTGGAAGACAGAATTTCAGCGCATAGTTTCTTCAATGGCCTTTCCAGAAATTTTAATCTATGATGCGCTTTGGTTGAGGATTTATGGTTGGTTGCTCCCTCTGCTTCTCATTTGTTGCTGTTAACAAGTATGGGTATTCTTTGCTCTATTCTGGCCATAACTTGGAGTCGAAAACCCTCGAATTATCTCTTCTATTAAGGACTTTGTCAGCAAGCAGCATTCTTCTAAGCCTCAAGCCAGCTGCATTCTTGCATCCATTTTCTCAGAAGTATCTAGTATATGGATTTTTAAGGGGTTTTGTTTCTCGTTTTTCGTCTTTGTGTTTGGTAGATTGTATGGCGCTTGCTTTTTCGTTTGCTGTTTAGTTTTTTGGGATGTAACTTAATATTTTATTGGGTTGAGCACCTCTAGTGTCCACTTAATAAATTTGGCTTACGGAAAAAAAATGAAACGCGATTCATAAACGTTGTATCGATAAAATTACAGCTGGAATATTTATTTGATTAAATAAATTAAATATTATAAAATTATATTATTAATAAAAAATATTGGGAGACTTGCCGATGTTTCGATGCATTGGCACCCGAATACATGCTTATTTTGCTTATTCAATTACCAAATTTAGGAGTTGATTTTAATAATTTATATATGAAGATCTTTAATTTTTAGGTTCAAAAAATTACAGCAAGAATATTTAACTTATATTTAAATTAATTGAATTATTAAAAAATATTTAATATGTATCTACATTAATAAATTTATAAAATAGAATAAATGATTATTATAAATAAAATAATTTGAAATATTATAATAAACAAGTAAAAACTCATTCAATGATATTTTTGTCAGTTTAGTACATGCTTTACATTTATACACTAGATCACATAAGCCCGATGCGCGAGCGGGTCGGATGCGGATGCGCGAGTACGTCAATTTTCAAAAAAATTGAGTGCGGGTGCGCCTTAATGCACCTATTAAAAATTAATAAATAAATAACTATATATATACACACTGATGAAATGAAGTTAAACATACATAATATACATCATATTTAACAAACTTACATCATTATTATATTATTTACAAATTTACAATATGAAGTTCTTAACAACTTTGGTGTTTGCAGCTTTACCATTCGTTAAAAGATTAAAACTAGATTTTATTGAATGATCTAAGATTTACAGATTTGCAAAATGTTATAGCCAGTGATACAACGTAATTTGAATCTTGTATTTGATCGTTCGTCTAGTAAGGATTCTTCGAAAAATATATTTTAGAAAATGAAAAATGAAAATGAAATGAAGTATTAAAGTTTTGTTTTATTTTAAGATATAAAATAACGAATTTGAAAAGTGAAACCAAATTGTTCATATTTATTTCAACTTGTTTGGTAATAATATGAATTTATTAAAATGACTCATACTATTTCGGGAGACTTATATTATTACCTTATGAAATGACTAATATAAACATTTAAATTAACTCAATAAAATTAAAAGTTTTATTTATAAAGTTCATTATATTAATTTTCATGCAAAAAACTAAGATATCAATATTATTATTATTTACTCCGCAAAAATATTACAAAATCACATATTTATCATACTTTCTTTTATCACATATTTTAATATTTCATATGTTATTATGTATTTTCATGATTCATAACATAATAGTGAATATTATCTATCTATTTACCATATAATATAATTTTCTTACAAACCCGAAATACCTAAAAACAATGAAAATTCATCTAAATCCAAAATTGGGGAATTTTTTTATAATTACAAAAAAAATATCGGAGAATTAAGGAGGATTAACAAGATTTAGTAACTTATTGCGCGACTTAGTAAATCTTAGTGCGCGAATTATAAAATCTTAGTGCGCGAATTAGAAATTCTTAAAGCGCGAACTAGAAATTCTTAATTCCCTTAATGCGGCGCACGCGCACCCAGTTCGCCAGTTCGCGGCCGGAGCGCCAATGCGTGGAGGGGGTAGGAGGATTATGTGACTTAGTTTATACAATGTTTAACCAACTACACCAAATACATAATTATTTTTCATGTCTTACTAATCACAGATATTAAATACATGATTATTTATCTGTAATTTTAATAACGATCTCTTTATCTATCAGTTATCTATATATCACTTATACAATCATAGTTACCAAGCGCAGCCAAAGTATACTGAATCTTTCAAAAACTTACCCTATAAATATTGAAGTTTGGGCAAGAGCCTTTCAAGTAAAAAAAATGGCCTTTCTTGAAATCTACCTATTAAGCCAGTTTTGCATCCATTTTATTCTCTTTTTTATTCCATGGAACTGGCCATACTTGAACATGATGCCAACAGTGTACCTTAAACCCCACGAAATTTACCGCAAGATCACACTGCTTCTAGCAGAAAACAACGCCACTATTCTGTTCAAAACATCCTGGTTCACAAAAGTCGACATTTTAGTCACCAGTGATCCAGCCAATGTTCGGCATATCATGAATTCTAAGTTCCCAATCTACGAAAGAGGATCCGAATTCCGAAACGTCTTCGATTTCCTCGGTGAAGCAGTTTTCAACAAGGATCTTGATGAATGGAGTCAAGAAAAAGAAGTTCTAATGCATTCTTTAAAGAAAACCAATACCACAAATCTATTCCAAAGATAATACATCATACTTTGGAGAATAACATAATCCCAGTTCTTGATCATATGTCACAAGAAAACCAGGAGTTCGATATGCAAGAATTGTTCAACAGGTACATGCTTGATGCAACATGCATCATGGTTGTGGGATCCGACCCGGGTTCTCTTCAGGTCGGGTTTCCAAAAAACCCATTGTTAAGTGTCATGGATGATATCGGTAAGGCGGTTTTCAATCGAAATTCCTTGCCTGAGAAAGCGTGGAAGTTGCAGCGGTGGTTGAATATCGGAAAGGAGAAGAAACTGACTGATGCTGCTAAAACTTTTGACCGAATACTTGATGTTTACATATCGGAAAAACGCAAATAAGTCGCTAAGATTATTCAAGAAAGTGAAGATTTTGATGTGTTGAAGTTTAATTTAACTGGTACTGATTATTTCATGAAAGGATCCACCGAACATGGAGAAAAATCCTTTTTAGCTTCAAATTTAATGACCCATTTATTTGCTGGAAGAGACACTTCTGGAGCACTGCTGACCTGGTTCTTTTACCTCATTTCAAGAAACCCTTTAGCAGAAAACAAGATTTTACAAGAAATTGGAGAAGTTATACTTGAAAACGCTTCTAAAAAGCACATCTTCTCCAATGTGGATGAATTAAGCAAACTGGTTTATCTCCACAGGGCCATATGTGAGCTTGAGGCTTTTCCCTACTGGTCCTTTTCTTCTAAGGGTACCTAATCAAGAAGATGTGCTCCCAAGTGGGCATAAACTGAACCAAACTACAAAAGTAATGCTTTGCTCTTATGCAATGGGGCGAATGCCGAAGATTTGGGGAGACGACTGCCGTGAGTTTAGGCCAGAAAGATGGCTTTCGGAAAAAGGAGAGATGAAGCATGTTACATCAAGTAATTTTCTCGCTTTTAGCTACGGGCCGTGGACTTGTCCTGGTAGGGAACTGGCTTTTACCAGAATGAAAGCTGTTGCGGCCACGATTCTGCATAATTTCCGTGTTTCTGTGTTGGATGGGTAGAACATTTGTCCGAGGGTTTCTGCTATTCTTACCATGAAGCATGGCTTGAAGGCCAACGTTTCCAACAAATGGATGTCAACATAATTGGTCAATCGTTCTCTGAAGTGAGAGGTTACCAAATGTGTACAATATGCTTCCAAAAAATAAACATACATTTGAAGAAATGTGGACAACATATGTTTGTGGAAATTTTGTTTTTAATGTATAAGACATAAGAAATAAATTACATCTTTTGTACATAAGAAATTACAATTTTTAAATAATATATTTTTTATTATTTAATAATTTAAAAATAATTTAAACAATGATAAAATAAAAGTAAATGATAGTAACTAGGGTAGGAATAAATCGGAAGTTAACCGTTACCAATTTTATGATATTCAGTCCCACCAGTTTTTTTCTTCAATGATTACCCCTATTTTGTGCCACAATTGCTACATTATTTCTCACTACGAAATTAAATATCATTATTCATTTATATTTAATACATTAATGTATTAATGAAAACTCAAAAAAATCCACATAGTCAAACTTAATTATGGAATCAGTCATCATGTTAGGAAAACTTAATTCAAACTCCCCTATTGCAACCAGTGTTTTCATAACCGGACCGGACATAAAATCGGTGTCCTTACTGGTTACAGGTTCGATCGGTTTAACCGGTTAAACCACTGGTTCAACCGGTGTATGACGTCATCATGATGTAATATCTATATTTAATTTTTGAAAAATATATAACATGTATTTGTAAAAGTTTCAAATGTTCATAATAAAAAAATACAATTGTAGCAACATAGCATGGAGACCAATATTTTACACAATCTTTCAATAATTTCATCTATTTAAGTTTATAACTATTTTTTTTATATAAACTTTATATATAAAAGGATTAATTACAAACGCACTAATTAGTCATGCATACACCAAATTTGTATTATATTATTCAATAATGAGCTACTATATTATTACAAACACTTTATTATTGATTATCAAAATTAAGAGATTTTTTGTCTTTTTTGATACAATATATTACTTTTTGTATTTATATATAAGACTGATACAAATATCAAAAATATATAATGAGTAAATGTTAAAACTCATAGTTGCATGGAATTGATGCAATACAAAATTAGATCTAATATATATAATAATCCCCATAAAATCTTCAATCATGGCAATACAATTGTCATGTAATCCACCAATTAAAATGCAAGAATTGATTTTTTTTATTAGAAAGTTCATATATTGCCTGTAGAAGAAGAATTGTTGTGTGAATGATAAAACTTAAAAGGGATAACAAAAAAAAAAAAATGAAAAACTTAAAAAAAAAAAAAAAAAGGGTGAGAACCGGTTCAACCAGTCGACCGGTTCACCGGTTCGACCGGTTTTTGACCGGTTCTCGCCGGTTCTTTGCCCCTCCGATTTTATACTGTTAACCGGCCCGGACTCAGCACCGGTCACCGGTTGAACCGGTCGGACCGGCCGGTCCGGGCCGGTTTTAATAACACTGATTGCAACTTATAATTTTGTTTTAACTCCATACCTTATTAAAATGACTATGATACCCCTCTATTAAAATTGAACTTTTAATTTTGAGAAATCATTACAGTCGGTACGAAACCTATACAATTTTGGTACACGTTACACATAAAATTGGTATGAAATATATACAATTTTGGTACAAGTTACACATGAAATTGGTATGAAACCTATACTATTTTTTATACTTATTATACGTGAAGTTGGTATGAAACATATACAATTTCGGTACTAGTTACACATGAAGTTGGTATGAAACCAATATTTTGGTACTAGTTACACATGAAATTGTTATAAAACATATACTATATTCGGTACTTATTACACGTGAACTTGGTATGAAACCTGTACAATTTCGGTACTAAATATACATAAATTGATATGAATCATATACAAGTTTGGTACTAATTACGAATAAAATTGGTACGATACTATTTTTGGTACTTATTACATATGAAATTGGTATGGAATCTTTACAATTTTGGTACTAGTTACACATTAAATTGGTATGAAACCGATACAATTTTGGTACAAGTTACACATGAAATTGGTATAAAATCTATACTTTTTCGGTACTTATTACACATGAAGTTGGTATGAAACATATACAATTTTGGTACTTATTACACTTGAAGTTGGTATGAAACATATACAATTTTGGTAATAGTTACACGTGAAGTTGGTATGAAACATATATTATATTCGAAACTTATTACACGTAAAGTTGGTATGAAATCTATACAATTTCGGTACCAACTATACATAAAATTGGTATGAAACCCATATAATTTTGGTACTAATTACGAATAAAATTGGTACGAAACATATTCTATTTTCGGTACTTATTAAAAATGAAATTTGTATGAAATCTTTACAATTTTGGTACTACTTACCAATGAAATTGATATGAAACATATACAATTTTGGTACAGTTATACATGAAATTGGTATGAAACCTATACTTTTTCGGTACTTATTACGCATGAAGTTGGTATGAAACATATTAAATTTTGGTACTTATGACACTTGAAGTTGGTATAAAATATATACAATTTTGGTACTAGTTACACGTGAAGTTGGTATGAAACATATACTATATTCGAAACTTATTACACGTAAAGTTATTATAAAACCTATACAATTTCGGTACTAAGTATACGTAAAATTGGTATGAAATCTATATAATTTTGGTACTAATTACACGTGAGGTTGGTATGAAACCTATACTATATTCGAAACTTATTACACGTAAAGTTGGTATGAAACCTATACAATTTCGGAACTAAGTATACATAAAATTAGTATGAAACCTATATAATTTTGGTACTAATTATGAATGAAATTGGTATGAAACATATACTATTTTCAGTACTTAATACATATTAAAATAATATGAAATTTTTACAATTTTGGTACTAATTATAGATGAAATTGGTAGGAAACCTATACAATTTTGGTATAAGTTACACGTGAAATTGGTATGAAACATATACTAGTTTTGGTAATTATTACACGTGAAGTTAGTATGAAACATATACAATTTTGGTACTAGTTACACATGAAGTTGGTAGGAAACCTATACAATTTTGGTACTAGTCACACATGAAGTTGGTATGAAACATATACTATATTCGGTACTTATTACACGTGAAGTTTGTGTGAAATATATACAATTTTCGTACTAAGTGTACATAAAATTGGTATAAATTATGAAACCTATATAATAAATGTACTATTAAACCTATACAATTGAAATTTGTACTAAACTTATATAATTTGGTCATAGTTAGGGATGGCAATGGGACGGGTCCAAACCTGGACCCGCATTGAACCCGCCCAGCCTGGGCGGGTCTGGACCCGCTTCAACCGGGTTTGGAAGCGGGGCGGGGCGGGTCCTGGGATTGGCCGAACCCGCCCCATACCCGCTATACATTTTTAATTTTTTAAAAAAAAATATGATATTGATTATACATTTTACTTCTTTGATTGAACAATAAAGTGTCATTATTTAATTTTATATCAAAATTCATGTGTTCATGTTAAAGAATTTGGACATTTTGAAGGAAATAAGAGCAAATTAATAAATATTTAGTACTTTAAAGATAGTTTTACAATGTTTATTATAAATATTTACTAGAGAAAACATGAAATTTAATCACAAAAGTCAACTTTTGTGTTTCAAAATTAATTTCTAGCTAATGTTTTTTAAAAAAAAAAATAAAAAATAAAAAATAAAAAACTGGAACCGGGGCGGGGCGGGTAAACCAACCGGGTTCGCGGGTCTAGGCGTGGCTGGTCCGGGTTTTATGTGTAGCGGGGCGGGTCGTGGGATTGGCCAAACCCGTCTCATACCCGACCCGTTGCCATTCCTAGTCATAGTTACACATGATACGAATTAATACAAATACATGCTCGTCTGTGAGCATAGAGATATGTTATATATTAGTTGTATAAATGTCATTGGCATTACGTCTTTCAATTGGGTATTGCATGCAACGGGTTTAAAAGTAAAGGTGCTTGATGAATCGAATTAAGTGAAGAATTAATTAAATAACTAAAATAAACTAACAAGATGATGAAGATTTAAGTGGACAAAATCAATGAGAAATAGATTCTAGAGATTCGACTTCACCCAACTATCCACTATGTTGTGTTCTTCAGTTTATTAGCTAAAGAATCATATGTTATTCTATTACTGTTGGAACCGAAGAGTGGGTGTGAATGAGGTTCCTTTGCTACTTTAGCTTTTTAAAATGAGTTTGCAAAATAAAAGAGTTTGTGCTTGCGGAAGGCTTAAGTCAATCGATAAATAAATAAAATAAAGAAGTAAATAAATGCGTAATGAAATAAAGCGGAAAATGACACAAATATTTGTTATAGAAGTTCGGCGATGAATCGCTTACATCTCCTCTTCCCGACTAGATAACTTCCAACCGAGGTTCCACTATAACGAATGATCTTGGCCTTGAGGGCTCCAAGTTAGCCACAATACAACTCTTCCCGAGTACACAAAGCTCTTCACGAGCACAACACTCTTCACGAGTCTTCTTGGCCTTAAGGGCTCCAAGGATAGCCACACAAAAACTCTTCCCGAGTTACCAACACTCTTCACGAGTCTTCTTGACCTTAAGGGCTCCAAGGATAGCCACAACACATGCACCAACTTTACTTGTTGATGACTTTACAATTTCCAACTTGCGTCGGTGTTCGAGGACCTTACAATAACTCAACGAACACCTTCACGGTGTACCAACACGAAGAAAACAAGACTCTCACACAATAAAAGAATCACAAACTCCAATACAACACAAATGTATGGAGATTGCAATGCTATATGAATTTTGAATAAGCAAAGCTTTGTAGAAGTTTGTAGGCTTGTTTCTTGTCTTCAAAATGCTCCAAAGCATCCATATTTATGGTGTAAGAGGCCCCCTAGGCTCCTACTAACCGTTGCTACACATAAGGCTGAAATCACTCCTCGATCGCCTCGGGCATCGCCTCAGGCGATCACCATCGCCGCGCCCCAACGGTCACCATAATACACGCATCGCCTCAGGCGATGGGTCGATCGCCTCAGGCGATCAATTGCACAAATCAATGCCGTAGCCTCAGCGGCTCAAAATCTTACATCGCCTCAGGCGAAGTCCACATCGCCTCAGGCGTTCAAAGCATCGCCTCAGGCGATCAAGCCATCGCCTCGGGCGAACTCCCCCTGCTCGCGAGCCTTGTCGTTGCCTCTGTCGATGTGCGTGGCGATGCCCCGCCTGGCTGCCATCGCCTGGGGCGATCCAGCCCAGGTTTTGCACACTCTATTTTCTTCAATCAATCCACTATTTAATCAATTAATATGCACACTAAGTAGACACATTAGTATAACAAACATAAGTTTTGTTGATCATCAAAACTCAAAAATAATCCGGAGATAAATTAAAGCATTAAACACAACCATGCGTTTAAGGCTCAACAATCTCCCCCTTTTTTATGATCACAAAACTTGATAAACTTGAATATGTAATATGCATGAAATTTGAGTAAACATGACTCCCCCTTAACAATTGTATAGCACATACAAGATTACCATGTAAAGCATTAAACAAACAACTCTCCCCCTCAAACCATGCATACAAAGGCTCTCCCCCTTTTTGTGATAATAAAAAAGCACAAAATTCAAATAAACATAGCATAATTATATGTTGACACATAGCCATATTTTAACAATTTACACATGTTTCTAAGTATGTAATAAGCATAACAAGCCTAAGATTAAATCATTTAGAGGAACAACAAACATGCGTTTAAGACAATCAACAATGAATTCTAAACATTGCAAAGTGTGCATATGTTCTACCAAAAGTTCATGCACTTATGCCAAAAAAAAAAACATTTAAATTCTCAAAGCATCATAAAATTATTAATCACATAATTGCACATTTCCACATTGCATATTCAAATTTGAATTCTAGACAAATCAAGATACTTACTATAAAAAGATAAGCATACATCATGCATCAAAATACTTTATATGTGCATATGCTAAGGGGTAATGCATTTTACTACAATGAATATTGAGCTTCATTATTTATTGGTCACAATTAATTTGTGCCAATGAAATTTTGAATTGCTCTTTTAAAATAAACAAAATAATTTTACCTTCGATGACAAGAGTGCGTTCTTGTCATTGGTCCTATGCCTCGCGCTTCCTCTATAGTGGTGAATAAGATGATTTCCTCCCTTGAGGTGCTTGTGCCTTCATCCTCCATCTCTTTGTTGTCCCTACAAAACAAATTTACAATTGGAGGGTCTTTGGTACCGATTTGATTTTGGGTCCTTGAGTGTTAGCTTTCAATGGCGCCTTTGGAATCCATTTCCACCTTTTGTTATGTTGATATTGGATTTTGGCAAATCTACACTTATTCTTAGAATGACCATCTTTGCAACAATAAGTGCAAGTAGGATAATTATGTTTGGCTTTAGCTAACAAGCTTGAAAAAGTTTTAGTTTTGCTTGAGAAGCCTAGTCCGGCTTTATCGAAGCTACAAAGTTGCAAGCCAAGCAATTCATTCATTTTTAAACTACTCTCACTAAATTTGCAAAAAGTTTTTTTCAAAGAATTTAACTCATTTTTCAATACATTATTTTCTTCATCTTTCTAGGCTACCTCAAGTTTGAGTAATTTGTTACTCATCTTGGTTTTGCCAAGAACATCAATAAGCTCATGATAAGAATCTAACAATTCATCAAAAGATGGTACCTCATTGTAGCTTTCATCTCCTTCATCATAAGTGTCATCTTTGGTCATGAGGCAAAGGTTAGTTTCTTCTTCATCGGAGTCACTGTCACTCCAAGTGGCTATAAGGGCTTTCTTCTTCCCTTTGTCCTCATTCTTCTTCCTAGGACATTTATTAGCATAATGACCTTTTTCTTGACAATTATAACAAGTTACCTCTTGTTTTGAATCATGTTTGGTAGTACTAGAGGTCTTTGGCTTGTTGTGTTTGTTGAAGAACTTCTTGAACTTTCTAGTGAACAAGATCATCTCTTCATCATCATCATCTTCTTCATCATCGGATTGATCTTTCCTCCCAACCAAGGCGATTCCCTTTCTCATAGATCTATCATCCTCCTTTATTCCTTTCCTTGTTGACACTTCAAGCTCATGGGTCACCAAGGTGCCATGAAGTTCATCAAGGTCATAAGATGCACTTTCTCCTTTGTTTGATTCAATGATGGCCGTCCTTTTGACATCCCATTCCTTTGGTAAGGCTCTTAGTGCTCTCCTCCATATTTGCTTTGGAGGGTACTTCTCTCCAAGTTGAGCTAGCTCGTTTATGATTTTGGTGAGCCTTCTAAACATTGAATCAACCTCTTCTCCGGACTCCATCTCAAATGTCTCATATTTGAGTTGTAGTAGGTCTATCTTTGTCTCTTTCACTTGGTTAGTTCCTTCATGACAAATTTGCAATTTGTCCCATATCTCCTTTGCGGTTGAGCACATCGAGATACGGTTGTACTCCTTCATATCTAAAGCACAATGCAAAATATTAATAGCTTTAGCATTTTGTGAAATTAATATCATATCCGCTCTTGTGAAATCGTCCATTTCTTTGGGAACACTTATTCCCCCAACTTTCTTTAAAGGAATGTGAACCTTTCACAATAATCTTCCATAGATCATAATCTACGGATTGGATGTATAGAGAAATTCTATTCTTCCAATAACCGTAGTTATCACCCGTGAAGAGCGGAGGACGATTGGTCGATTGACCTTGAGCAAACTCATTTGCTAGATTAGCCATATAAAATTTTGATTTAAAACAAAAATCAAATGGCCCAGATACCACTTGTCGGAACCGAAGAGGGGGGAGGTGAATGAGGTTCCTTGGCTACTTTAGCTTTTTAAAATGAGTTTGCAAAATAAAAGAGTTTGCGCTTGCGGAAGGCTTAAGTCAATCGATAAATAAATAAAATAAAGAAGTAAATAAATGAGTAATGAAATAAAGTGGTAAATGACACAAATATTTGTTATAGAAGTTCGGCGATGAATCGCCTACGTCTCCTCTTCCCGGCTAGATAACTTCCAACCGAGGTTCCACTATAACGAATGATCTTGGCCTTGAGGGCTCCAAGTTAGCCAAAATACTACTCTTCCCGAGTACACAAAGCTCTTCACGGGCACAACACTCTTCACGAGTTTTCTTGGCCTTAAGGGCTCCAAGGATAGCCACACAAAAACTCTTCCCGAGTTACCAACACTCTTCACAAGTCTTCTTGGCCTTAAGGGCTCCAAGGATAGCCACAACACATGCACCAACTTTACTTGTTGATGACTTTACAATTTCCAACTTGCGTCGGTGTTCGAGGACCTTACAATAACTCAACAAACACCTTCACGGTGTACCAACACGAAGAAAACAAGACTCTCACACAATAAAAGAATCACAAACTCCAATACAACACAAATGTATGGAGATTGCAATGCTATATGAATTTTGAATAAGCAAAGCTTTGTAGAAGTTTGTAGGCTTGTTTCTTGTCTTCAAAATGCTCCAAAGCATCCATATTTATAGTGTAAGAGGCCATCTAGGCTCCTACTAGCCGTTGCTACACATAAGGCTGAAATCACTCCTCGATCGCCTCGGACATCGCCTCAGGCGATCACCATCGCCGCGCCCCAACGGTCACCATAATACACGCATCGCCTCAGGCGATCAATTGCACAAATCAATGCCGTAGCCTCGGCAGCTCAAAATCTTCCATCGCCTCAGACGATGATCACCATCGCCTGGGGCGATCCAGCCCAGGTTTTGGACACTCGATTTTCTTCAATCAATCCACTAATTAATCTGCACACTAAGTAGACACATTAGTATAACAAACACAAGTTTTGTTGATCATCAAAACTCAAAAATAATCCGGAGATAAATTAAAGCATTAAACACAACCATGCGATTAAGGCTCAACAATTACCTCTTCCGAGTGTTAAGTAGAAATAATCATTCAACAATCATCTTGATGTGTCCACCTAAGATAAACTATTAAACAATTTAAATAGCACAATGATTCGTTGGAGTTATACGCATGTCGACT
This sequence comes from Haberlea rhodopensis, assembly GCA_907163345.1. Classification (NCBI taxonomy): domain Eukaryota; kingdom Viridiplantae; phylum Streptophyta; class Magnoliopsida; order Lamiales; family Gesneriaceae; genus Haberlea; species Haberlea rhodopensis. The sequence continues at coordinate 552,305 of CAJQUN010000071.1, forward strand.
ATATAATTTTCCAACGATGTGAATTCTTACGGTCCTATTCAAAACCCCCTCTCCCTAGTGATAGATTCTAAATAAATATGACGATTCAACTATCATAATTGAAACGCATTCAAATCAGTAATCACACATAGTGCACGATTCGACATAATCCATTATGATGCACTAATCATATTCTCGATTCATCATACATGTTTACTCTTAAACCCATTGCATGCAATGCTCAATTGAAAAGAGTAATGTCAATGACAATTATACAACTCATATACACATATCTCATGTGTAACTAGTATAGGTTTAGACCAACTTCACGTTTAGTAAGTACTGAAAATATTATAAGTTTCATACAAATTTCATGCGTAACTAGTACCAAAACAAACAAATATTGTTTGTAAAGTTGAAATTGATGTTATTGATATTTTTGTTTGTTCGATATAGAAGATTAACATTAATATAGAAGATTTTATAGAAATGTTGTTATTGTTGTTTGAATTGATATTGTTTGTTTATTCGATATATAAGTTTAACATCAATATTGATGTGCAATTAGTACCGGAATTGTATACGTTTAATATTAATTTTATGTAGAAACTAGTACCAAAATTGTATAAGTTTAATACAAATTTCATGAGTAACTAGTATCAAAATTGTATAGACTTAATACCAATTTCATGTGTAACTGTACCAAGATGATATATGTTTAATACCAATTTTATATGTAACTAGTACCAAAATTGTATAGTTTTAATACAAATTTCATATGTAACTAGTATCAAAATTGTATAGGTTTAATACCAATTTCAAGTGTAATTAGTACCAAAATTATATACGTTTAATACCAATTTGAGTGAGTGTAACTAATACCAAAATTGTATTTGATTAATACCAATTTCATGTGATATATGTTTCATATCAATTTCAAGTGTAAGTAGTTCCAAAATTGTAAAGATTTCATGCAATTTCATTTGTAGTAAGTACTGAACTAGTATAGGTTTCGTACCAATTTCATTAGTAACCCTTACCAAAATTATATAAGTTTCATACCAATTTTATGTAGTTGGTACCGAAATTGTATAGGTTTCATACCAACTTCACTGTAATAACTACCGAATATATTATAGGTTTCATATCATTTTCATGTGTAACTAGTACCAAAATTGTATAAGTTTCGTACCAACTTCATGTATAACTAGTACCAAAATTGTATGTGTTTCATACCAACTTCACGTGTAATAAGTACAAAAAATAGTATATGTTTCATACCAACTTCACATGTAACTTGTACCAAAATTGTATAGGTTTCATACCAATTTTATTTGTAACAAGTATCAAAATTGTAAAAATTTCATACTAATTTCATATGTATTAAATACCAAAAATAGGATAGGTTTCGTACCAATTTCATTCAGTACCAAAATTAAATAGGTTTCATACCAATTTTATGTATACTTAGTACCGAAATTGTATAGGTTTCATTCCAACTTTACGTGTAATAAGTTTCGATTATAGTATATGTTTCATACCAACTTCACATGTAACTAATACCAAAGTTATATAGGTTTCATACCAATTTATGTATACTTAGTACCGAAATTGTATAGGTTTCATACCAACTTTATGTGTAATAAGTTTCGAATATAATATAGATTCCATACCAACTTCACGTGTAACTAGTACCTAAATTGTATATGTTTCATACAAACTTCAAGTGTAATAAGTACCAAAATTGTATATTTTCATACAAATTTCAAGTGTAATAAGTACCGAAAAAGTTTAGGTTTCAAACCAATTTTATGTGTAACTGTACAAAATTGTATATGTTTCATATCAATTTCATGTGTAAGTAGTACCAAATTGTAAAGATTTCATACCAATTTCATTTGTAATAAGTACCGAAAATAGAATAGGTTTTGTACCAATTTCATTAGTAATTAATAACAAAATTATATAGGTTTCATACCATTTTATGCATAGTAGATACCGAAATTGTATATGTTTCATACCAACTTCACTGTAATAAGTACCGAATATAGTATAGGTTTCATACCAATTTCATATGTAACTAGTACCAAAATTGTATAAGTTTCATACCAACTTCATGTATAACTAGTACCAAAATTGTATGTGTTTCATACCAACTTTACGTGTAATAAGAACAAAAAATAGTATAAGTTTCATACCAACTTCACGTGTAACTTATACCAAAATTGTATAGGTTTCCTACCAATTTTATTTGTAACAAGTACCAAAATTGTAAAATTTTCATACTAATTTAATATGTATTAAATACCGAAAATATGATAGTTTCATACCAATTTCATTCAGTACCAAAGTTATATATGTTTCATACCAATTTTATGTATACTTAGTACCGAAATTGTATAGGTTTCATACCAACTTTACGTGTAATAAGTTTCGAATATAATATATGTTTCATAAAAACTTCACGTGTAACTAATATCAAAATTATATAGGTTTCATATCAATTTTATGTATACTTAGTACCGAAATTGTATAGGTTTCATACAAACTTTACGTGTAATAAGTTTCGAATATAGTATATGTTTCATACCAACTTCACATGTAACTAATACCAAAATTGTATATGTTTCATACTAACTTCAAGTGTAATAAGTACCAAAATTGTATAGTTTCATACAAACTTCGTGAAATAAGTACAGAAAAAGTTTAGGTTTCATACCAATTTCATGTGTAACTGTACCAAAATTGTATATGTTTCATATCAATTTCATGTGTAAGTAGTACCAAATTGTAAAGATTTCATACCAATTTCATTTGTAATAAGTACTGAAAATATAATATGTTTCGTACCAATTTTATTCGTAATTAGTACCAAAATTATATGGGTTTATACCAATTTGATGCATAGTTGGTACCGAAATTGTATATGTTTCATACCAACTTTACGTGTAATAAGTTTCGAATATATTATAGGTCTCATACCAACTTCACTTGTAATTAGTACCAAAATTGTATTTGTTTCACACCAACTTCAAGTGTAATAAGTATCAAAATTGTATATGTTTCATACCAACTTCATTTGTAATAAGTACCGAAAAAGTATATGTTTCATACCAATTTCATGTGTCACTTGCACTAAAATTGTATATGTTTCATACCAATTTCATGTATAACTAGTACCAAAATTGTAAATATTTCATACCAATTTCATATGTATAAGTACCAAAAATAGTATAAGTTTCGTACCAATTTTATCCATAATCAGTACCACAATTATATAGGTTTCATACCAATTTTATGTATATTTAGTACCGAAATTGTATAGGTTTCACATCAACTTCATGTGTAATAAGTACTGAATATAGTATATGTTTTATACCAATTTCATGTATAACTAGTACCACATACCAACTTCATGTGTAACTAGTACCAAAATTGTATATGTTCCATACCAACTTCCGTGTAATAAGTAGCGAAAATAGTATATGTTTCATACTAATTTCATGTGTAACTTGTACCAAAATTGTATAGATTTTATACCGATTTTATGTGTAACGTCTATCAAAATTGTATAAGTTTCGTAACGACTGTAATGATGTATCAAAATTAAAGTTTAAATTTTAATAGAGGGTATCATAGTCATTTTAATAAGATAGGGAGTTAGAACAAAATTTTAAGCTGTAGTATGGAGTTTGGATTAAGTTTTTTCTGATATGAGGGCTGATTTCATAATTAAATTTGATTATGCGGATTTTTTTTGAGTTCCCGTTAAATCAATTAATTTACAGGTATAAAAATATTTGAAAAAAAAGAAAATAAGAAAAAATTGAACGAAAACCCTACCCCCATTTCGCACGCCGACATACGCCACCAGCTGGGCAAGACCGTCCCACCACCGGACTCCCCACTAATTGGCGCACCTTCCAGTAACAATCAGCCACCTACAGCCGCGAAACCGTCGGGTTTTGCACTTAAAGTTCACGGGCGGCGCACGCAACAGGGTGATCTTCTTGGTTTGCACCGAATCTTGACCAAGACCACCTGATTTCAACCCTTTTCCGCTCACCACCCTACGTCGTCGAAGAACCGGCGCCTCCTTTCTCACAATCCAGGTCGCCGTAGTTTGCAACATTACCGCCGCCAGTCTGCACTAGAAAACAGGGCAGATTTGTAGGTTAAGATCCAGCCTTCGTCTTAGCTTTTCGTTCAATCCGTTGCACCTCGATTTTGTCCGAAGATGTTTATTGATCAGTTTTGAACAATTCTCCAGCCTCGAGAGTATATTTTGGAGCTTGTTTGAAGGATTCAAATAATTTCGAGTTAAGAAGTAAGCTAAGGACCAAGGTACGTGGCTTACTATCCGAATATCTAGCTATGTCGTACGATTGAGTATGTTTATGTGATATACTTGATTTTATTTTTCTACGTGAATTAGCATGCTTTATGTGGAAATATGTTTCTCTTGGTATTTCATGTTTTTACGGGTTTATATATGTTATATGATGTTGTGGATACACACACAGGTGATTGTGGCATTCATGCTTCTTCTTTTTCATTTTGAGCCTATTCGTTCGTTTAATTGCATGGAGTGTCATCACAATAGATGTTTCTGTGATTATGAGAATTCGTCATGGTACGTGTGTATGAGACGAGTTACATTGCATGATTTTTTAGCTGTGACATCCTTTTTACAATGCATGAGCTAGGCCTTGGGCATCCTTTTACAGTACATGGTTAGTTCGGCAACATGGCATCCAGGGCTGGGTATTGGTTTGTGTTTTGCCAATAGATGAGCATTCCACCCATATGTATGTTTATACAGATTTGATTCCAAATCATAAGTATGGACCTGTGTATGATTCATTCAACCCAATAAGCATTCGTATGTGGCTGTGTGCAATTCACGAGCATCATGTTAGAATATGATAAACATAAACTAATCTAACATTGAGGAAAGAAACAAAGGATTCAAGGCAAAATACTGAAATGTAATTGGATTTAATAAAATAATGCTCCCAGAGCCATATCTCTATACAATATTTCCTAGCAATGCTAGTAAATACCCTAGAAAATGCAGTATGACAGAATGAATAGCAGTTTTTCCCACCCACAATTTATTCTCCTTTTCCCACATGTGTGTTTTCTATTCCTTCTAGAATGAACATGACAAATAGTGGGCTTCTCGTTATTTTATGGCCATATCTTGAAAGCCTGTATCAGAATATGTATATTTGTTTCATGTTGAGCATGTGATTATACGTTCGCCTATTCGAGACTATGGCGTGGTTAGCCGTTTGAATAGTGAGAACCTAGGACTCACTCCTTCCATATTTTCCCAGGTAGTAATTCGGATTTCAAGTATAAAAAAGTTGAAAAAGTAGTTGGTTAGCTGAATGATAATGATGTGAAAGATGCTTGAGTTTTTGGATTAAAATTTTTAGAACAACATGTGTTCTTTCGACTTTAGTGCCTTGGTTGAATTATGGATTTCTAGTAATTAGATTCCGATATATTGCTACTTAGATTATTTGGTGGTTTTGTTTTATGCTATGCCAGAGGGATTGTCACCGTGCACTTATTTATTGTGCTTAATTTATTTATTGCGAAATTGGATAATAAAAAATATTTTTCATTATTTAAGCTATCGATATGTTGTGAACTAATTTTTCCAGACAATTCAAAATAACAGTATTTAATATGAAAATGTAGAAGATAACAAATCTATTCAAACGATGTAGTATTTCTACCAGACCAAGGAAATAATTCCTTCACGAGAGAAAATAGAATCCTCTTGCCCTACCAAACGCTAGCCAAAAACTGAAAATGTGCTTCAATAATATCAACTCTCAAATTCTATAACTTCTTTTCCCTCTTTTCCCCCTTTTCCCCCATCTTCCCCTTCTCCAAGTCACATGTTGTAGTACATATTTCTAGGCCCAGTTTACATAAGCCCATGATAGTTCTCTCTAGACTCAATTTATTTGAGTTCATATCACGATACTTTTTAAAATATTGTTGGGATTTTAGGAAAAAAAGTTATACCTATAGGATGAGCTCATTCCGTTTAGAAACAAATCAGTTTTTAAAATACACTCGGCTAAATTAAATCGCTTACGCATGCATGTTCCTTAGTGTGAGACCAAGGGCCCCATATTGTGGTATTAGAGTCAGGTTTGATTGTTTGGAGAAATTATTGATTTAGAACTAGTGGAACTAGGCTTGAATCAAGTGATGTAGGCTTTTTTGTTGCATCTGCCTGAATTTATATGTTTAATTACATTTATGTGTTGTCCATGTACATACATGTGCATACTTGCTTTTATATGGCATGATTTTTTTATAAGCTTGCTATTGATTTCTTTATATGCATGTTGTAGAGTACCAAACAATCTTGATGTAGCATGACAATTTAGGTTATTTTTGTCCGTGGTCGTTACAAAGTACTTTGATTATGGATCTTTGAGTTGTAAGATTTCTTACAATACTTTTAAGAAAAAAGTATTGTAAGTAGTTATAATTGGACATATAACTATTTTCATATATATATTAAAATTAGTTTATAATTTAGAAACATTGATATTTTTGAACAACTACGAAATAGTAATAATTATTTTTATTTTTGTTCAAGTAAAACTAATAAGAAAAATAGTAGTGAATAATTTACTTGATAACACAAACTTTTGTTTATTTAAATCTTAAGATGAAGATGGAACAAAACCTTGTTTTAAATTCGATAGAAAGCAAAGTGATAAAGCAACCAAAATTAACGAAAACAACAAAATGACGTTGATCACTTACAAAATTTGGAGATATGTTATGGTGACAAGTCAAATTCTATGGAGAAGACAATCGATTCTAAACATAAATAACATAAACCAAAATTACATCAAAATAGGATACTGAAATATGTTTACAACTTGAATATTCAATTAATTTAAAAACATCTTCTCGCCATCACTAAAATTGTCATCCATTTTTTGCAACATCCATAGCAATTGAATCACACACTGCCATCCCATGTACGTTTGTCAGGGTTATCTTAATTGTCCACGGCAGAGTTTGCCATAGATACATTTACGTTCAGTATAAGTTTGTTAATTTTCATACTCAGCCGTTTGGAATTCGTTGTCTGAAATATTTTTCTTTCTTATATAATTGTGAATGATCATTGTTTCCAGGACAATTTCTGTTTGCGTGTCAATGTGATATTAAGGCATATCTGCCAAAATATTCCATCTTGCTTTTCTGGGGGAGAGACAGGATAATTAGCAAGGTGGGCAAAAAAATATTAATTAAAATATAAAATGGAGGGAAAAAAATTTAGGGGTCAAAATATAATTTTAGGGGGGGATTGATTTTTGAGGGGCAAACTGTAATTTTTGGGGGGATAAATGCAATTTTTTAATTTTTTTAGGTAAAAATTTTTTTTTGGCAAGGGGGGCCCCACTTGCCCCCCCTGCCAAGTGTGCATCCGCCACTGTTGCTTTCCACACTTCAAATGTACGTTCAATACAATTCCTACATGAAGAGTGGTAGAAGTTGCAGTTTTACTTCAAATTTCTTGGTGCACGTTAGTTGCCCGATCTTAGCTCAGCGAAAGTCTTCAAGATGATATCTTATATTTTCACCTTTATAAGGACCCATACATCCTGACATATGTGAATATCCAGCTTCTACCATGTAATACTTCTTTCCTCTTGGGTGAGGAAATTTAAGTTCTGGCCTACAATAACATCTCCAACTATTCTCTTATCATGAGCAGGTCCTTCCCATCCAGCCCAAACAAATGTTAAAACACATAAATCTACAACTGCAAGAATATTTTGTGGGAAAACCTTTGCGTCCAATATATAAGATTGCTTTTCCTTATGCTAATTGTGCCATAACATGTGTGCCATCAATTGCTCCAATGCAATCCTATCAACCATTTAGAAATTAAACATATTAGTAGATTACAAATAGCAAATAAGTTTAATACATGAATATGTGGTGTGTATGATATCCAAATAAAGATAATATATGTCAAAAAATGGTTTGTATTGTTGATGTTGAGGCGTGTGGTATCCTTTACCTTCATTATATTCAGGATGAGGTCTAATTATATCTTCAACTTGCTTACCAACAACTTTGAAAACTCTGTGAAAATGTCTTGAAATGGTTTCACCTGAAGGACTAAAAATATCTTGTACTAACCTTTTATCTGTACCATGAGCACAAGTTATCAAAACAATCCCAACTTCCTCATGGATAGACATTCCCCTTGTAGGATGAAGATCATACTTTTGGGTCAAGTCAACTCATGACATAAATCCAAAAGTACAGGTTTTGATAGGCCAAAAGCTTGATAACACCTTATTCTATGCCAATTTAATATTCTTCCATAACTTTATGATGTGTTCGCTCAGATGTGAGACGTGGAACTTTATGAATGTAATTCTCTAAATATGTTAACATGCTAAATTTTGTTATTTTGCATACAACCAACCAATCTAGTTATCTAGATTTTCTTGGAACCCATCTTTGTCTTCAATTGTCTTCTCCTTACAAAAAGTATTGGAATGATCCAGAGCACAATCTCCAACATCCTAAGGCTCCATTAAACTATAGAAGTCATAAAAAAACATGCTTGTATGAGATGTCAAAAAAAAAGATCGAGCAACTTCAATAGAACATTGTTAAATATTCACCGGTTGGTAGGTTATTTTATTTTATTGACAGTCTGGGCCTGCGATGTCGATATTCCTACTCACTCCTTCGACATAATTTTTTATTTATTTATTTTGTAAATATTACTTGGTGCTGGCAGAGGAATTCATGCCAAAGGTTAAGACAAACAGGGTGAAGTACCCAGAGGGTTGGGAGTTGATTGAACCTACACTACGCGAACTTCAGGCAAAAATGAGTGAAGGTTTTGGATCATTTTATACAAATCTCGCTCTAGTTTTTTCGTTTATATATTTTTATCCCCTAAGTTTGTATACGTTGCTTGCCACAGGTCGTTTTTTACCTGCAAGCAATACTTTTGCACATACTCATGATGCTTTTATTTCCTTTTCCTCTCATCTTTTCTTCTTCAGCGGAGAATGATCCACATGATGGTAAAAGAAAATGTGAAGGGTTGTGGCCTATATTTAAAATTTCCCATCAGAAGAGTCGATACATATTTGACCTCTATATCAGGAGGAAAGAGATTTCCAAGGAATTGTATGAGTTCTGCTTGGATCAGGGATATGCAGATCGTAATCTAATTGCAAAGTGGAAAAAGGTTTGCTGATCAAGTTGAAAATTTTGTCATCTTTCTCAAAATTACCTCAAATTTATACATGTATTGGTCGTCGCCATGTGCTCAAACTACGATGTGGATCTATTTTTTTGCACCGAATTTGTTCAAACACCTTGTTTTTAGGCGTGGAACGTTATCTACATTGACACTGTTGATCAATTAATTTAAATTCTTGACATTTGCAAAGGCACGACTCTAATGTTTTCAGTTTTGGTGTTAATGGCCCTTGAATGAACTATATCTGATTTTCAAATACTACATTACTCATTATTGATGTGTCAATTTGCAGCCTGGCTACGAAAGGCTTTGCTGCTTGAAGTGTATCCAACCCCGTGATCATAACTTTCAAACTACATGTGTCTGCCGAGTCCCAAAGCATTTACGAGAGGAGAAGGTTATAGAATGTGTTCATTGCGGCTGTGTGGGCTGTGCAAGTGGAGATTAAAGCTGTGTGCTTTGACTTGATGGGTAAGATCAAACTTCATTTATCCGTGTAATACTGGTGGTATTTAGGATTGTTTTTTGTATACTCTTTGTTATGCGAGCCTGATTGTTAAAAACTTTAAGACCTAAATCACTTGCCTAACTGCTTGCACCTTGATCAGCACGAACTTGAAAAAATCGCTACCCGTAAGAAAACAGTCTAGTAAAATTATGTTATCGGTTTCTGCTTGCCATTTCTCTGAAGAAATTATAGATTCATTTTTCATAATTCGTGGTCGGTAAAAATTTATTCATTTTGATCAGGTAATGTATAACTGGGATGCATTTTAGTTCTTTTTTTTTTTGGCATTCAGTAATAACCAAGTGTTCCTTACCTTGGGAAAACCAAATGACAATGTAAAATCTAGAGAGTAAACATTGAGCGCGGATGAAGAGAGTACAATTTAATCACTTTTGAATAATCGGAACTTGAGTCATAATCCCTCACATGGGCGGAACCATTAGTCGTGGCTCCTTTCAAATCCTTACCTTCATCATTTTCACTGTATTCACTCTTACAATCATCATTTCCACGGTGGAGAGTAATCCAAGCTTGCATTTTTACAATGTTACCCCTTCTTCACCTTCAGTCTCGCATGTTATGTCAATTGAATGGAAGGCATCATATCGAGAACCATTTCCATGTCTTGAGATTCCTCAGCGCAGAAGTCAGCAGTCTGAGCCAACAGCTCTGCACGTTCTTGTGGTTTCATGTCACGGAAATCTTGGAATGTGCGCATCCTCTGTTTGATCAAATGACACTGTTAATCGTTAGAAATGCAATAAATGGTCCAAGCAAAATAAAGCATATCAGAAAATCAGAACAAAATTAATAACCAATTAACACTGACCATTTGTTTCCATAGCATTGATGAAGTTCAAGAAGCCTTTGCTTCTCCTCTACACTAAATGGTGTCTTTATCAATTTGGGGATCTAATTGATTCACACACCTTAAGCGACAACTCTTCCCTGCTATTATGATAAATACAGAAGCTGCGATTTAGTCATGAAATTGGAAAGGATGGGAGTAAGGCAATTAATGCTGCAAATATTTCACACAGAATGGACATGGATACCTGTTCTTCCTATCTCTCTGAGTTCCCATTTATTTGGACCAAGTCTTTGGACAAGTCTTGTTAGGAGTATATCTTCATCAGGCTTCCAATGAAATTTGCTGCATGTAAACTTCTTTCGGTTTGTCCCATTCCCTGTTTTAGAGCCTTCCATTGCTAGAAATTCATATAGCTCTTAAATATTCCATGGGTTCTCTCACTAAGCAGCCCACATTGAGATATAAATATGATACAGAAACAACTATCATGGATGTATGGCTGGTGAAAATTTATAATGTGAATCTGCTTATTAAAGTGAAACTGATTTTGTCGATTTGATTACATTGGCCGAATCCCTCACGTCACATTCACCAACTCAAGCTGTAACATAAACACATTTATTGAAACAATAATTAGTCCACCCTCTTTTCCATGCACCAATACAAGTTCAAGTACATAAAAAGAAAGACATGCAAAGGGAATCTTTGCCAAATCCATACCAAATGAAATGTGAAAATGAATTAAAAGAATGTGTGCTTTCCCTCGTAATCATGATTGTAAGTTGATAGGTGTGAATAGTCCAAATGATGCGATTTTCATCTTTCTAACGGAAGTGAAGAGAGTTTGAGGAACTTCTGTGATATCAATTGGCACATTACTTCGATTGGGGAAGACTAGTAGACCACCAAGATATGAGCAGCCACTAGATCAAGGGCTGTGTCAACTGCTAGACATATATTCCAACCGAAGTGAGTTACGATAATTAACATATAGTTTAGCTGAGCACAAAAATATACAGCACTGTCAACTCTTATTGATATTGAGAGTCTAATTATTTTACCTCTTTTAGCATTTCCAGTTATCCTGTGACATCTAGTGGTTGCTCTTTTATAAAATAGAAAAAAGAACATAAATTTAAATTTATCAAAATTAACCATATGTCAGTTTTAGTTAATAAATGCGACTCCAAACCTGTGTTATGAAGGCGCTCAACAGAAACTTAACTGACCAACTGAAAACTGAAGAATTAACCAGATTTGTTCTAGAGTAATAACAGATTTATCTAAACCAGATAAAATGTCATTTACATGTTTTTGTTTACTCAAGTTCATCAGTTTTCATTCCACTACAGTCAAACCCCAATCACCAAACAATTTTCTTCTCCATTTCTCTGGATTTTTCTCATCATGCAATTTGGTAAAACATTACTTTCGCAAGTTGAAACTTCATGGAAAACAAGAGCAAACAATGTCATTTCGTAGAGTAAATAGAAAATAACTACCTAAGATGCCTTACACCACAATAATGAAGATGATGTCTTGCATACCACCTCATGTTTACACTGATATTTTACCAAACCAGTGCCAAAGATTAATTGACGAGTAGACCACATACAGGTGGTGGACATTAAGAATAAGTATTTACTTCTTGTAGATCACTGCCGTATATTTGTCAATCTGATCAATTAGTGATGGCCAAATAAATGTTCGTATAGATTGAAGGGATTTATACGATCATTTCTCCTCCTTGTTCTCTATAATCTGAGAACAAAAACAAGAAATATTTTCATATCGTATAGGTGTAAAATAAATTGTCAATGATTCAACAGTTTGTCGAACAATCTTCTACAATATTATCAAGTGAAAACGAGATCAGGATGTTAACAAGAACTTATGGCTGAACTTTGCGCGATATGGTAATGTCAAGTTGATCGTGAATGAGGGAAGCTTTTGTGTAAACATCGTTGTCCAATTGTTTCTTCCTGGTTATTTTGAAAATCATTTCGCTGGTTCTTTGGAGTAATTTGGTCATAATTAGAACTTAAAAGACATTATTTTTTATTCTTTTTTATGTAGCGATTATTATATCTTTATATTTTTTACTCAGCTGAATCTACATTAGTAATGTTACTAATGTAAGTCGAAGAAGGAACAAACATAACTTGTACCTTTGAAGCTTCCAGTTCATATATATTTGGGGTTAATCTCTGAAATCATGAAGATAATAAACTTCTAAATCACTTTATTATGAGCATCAATATCACTCTAAGATCCAAGTTCCTCTCAAATCAAAACAGACAGAGCAATTTAACACACTTCATTTTTTATTTTTTTTGGTAAGACAAAAATATATTAAAATGAGTACAAGGGGTACTCGTACCCATTACGAGTGGTAAAAAATAACACATTACAAACCTAGACAAATACGTGGTTGAATGAACAAATCATTACCGAATAGTTGGTACTAACTGACCCTATATCAACCACAACCACAAACTCACTTTGATATACTCAATAGTTTTATCTAATACAAGATCGCATTGACGAAAAATAATGTTATTTCTAGCTATCCAAATAAACCAAACAATACAATGCCAAATAGCTAACCATTCATGGTAAAGATTCAACTTTGGTGTAGAACTAATATGCAAATACAGGTGATCCTCCATATTATCAGAACCTGTTATATTAATGGCTAACCATTGATAACAAGCATCCCAAATAGCTTTAGAAAACTTGCATGAGAAGAAAAGGTGAGACAAGTCTTCCTCCTCCTCATTGCAAAATGCACAAAGCAGCTCACAATTGGTGCCAACCTGTTTTGTAACAATCTCCACACGAAGAAAGAAACCTTACGCGGCACCATGTTGCACCATGCTCTACTCAGCTTCGACCGATACGCTAACTTTTCTCGGGTAAGGGACTCTTTGTTTACCATGTTTCCACTGCCATTTATCTCCGCCATTTTGACCCACTAAGTACCTGCTCACAATTGTTTGTAATTAATGAAATAAATCCTCTTCCCAACAAAACAAAGACCTCCTCCACCTCCAATCTCACACCCAACTCCCATCAACCCAATGCCCTTTGTTAGCAATAGATATCCCTTTGTCCTCCGCTAACCTAAATAGTCTCTCGAACCTTACCATAAACCTGACTCCCTCAATCCAAGGATCTTCCCAAAAACAAGTACAAGCCCCATTCCCAACCTTCTCACCACACCATCAAGAAACCAATTACTCGAATGGCAAAGCACTGAATCATACAAATCCCTCCACCAAATAGATTGTTGCCGACCACCACTCCCACTCACTCCAAAACCACTACTATTCCACTCACTGTATTTAGAGGAAAGCAAAGAAACACATAACTTCTCCTTATTCCCTATTGCAAGATCCCAGCACCACTTCCCCAACAAAGCTACATTAAACAATCCCACATCCCTCACCCCCAGCCCCAGCCCACCCTCATTTTTAGCTCTACAAATTTTATCTCAACTAACCCAAGATGTTTTAATCCCCCACTTCACCCCACCTCCCCATAGAAAATTCTGCTGAAGGCTAGAAATTTTTTTCACAATGCTTTTGGGGCTCGGTAAAAGGATAGGAAATAGGTTGGAAGGGCTGAGAGAACGGCATTGATGAGCACAAGTCTTCCGGCAAACGACACATTCCTATTACCCAAACTACTCAGTCGCTTCTTAATTTTGTCAACCAAAGGTACCCAAGTTGAGCATCTCCTTGGGTTAGCACCAATATGAAGCCCAAGATAATTAAAACGGTAAAGCTCCCATGGCACATTTAAGAATAGAAGTAATCTCCGTCATTACACCTCCACAAACATTAATACCAAACAAGTTACTTTTGAAGAAGTTAACTTTAAGGCCCGATAATAACTCAAAATTTGTCGGAATACCTTTCAAGCTCCAAGCGTTGGACATGGAGGCTTCACCGAAAAAGATAGTATCATCAGCAAATTGTAAATGAGACACCTCCAACAAGTCAAGAGATACCGCCCTATTCACCAAGACACTCAGCCCCTCTGCAACAATGAGAAACAAAAAAGGTGAAGTGGATCACCTTGACGAAGACCCCTTTGGAGTTTGAATCCCGATCCTAGGCTACCATTAATCAGAACTGAAGCTGAGGCAGAGGAAATACATTTCATTATCCAACTCCTCCATTTCGAACAAAAACCCCATAGACATCGTCATATGATCTACAAAATCCCAATTCACAGTGTCGTAAGCTTTCTCAAATCCACTTTGAAGACAATACATTATTTCTTCGTTCTAATGGCCTCATCCGCTGTCTCATTAGCCACAAGAACCCCATCCAAGATATCTCTCCCCCACAAACACAGATTGATGTCTCGATATAACCTTATGTACTACTTTGCTTAATCTTTTGGAGAGTAGCTTGGACAACACTTTATACATACAGCCAACAAGAGAAATTGGACGAAAATCATCTACTCTTTGAGGATTAGCTTTTTTCGGTATGAGAACAATAAAAGATGGGTTGCAACCTTTAAGCCACTCTGATGGAATTCCATCAAGAACAGCATGAAATCGTCTTTCATTAAGTCCCAATACTTATGAATGAATTTAAAGTTAAAACCATCTGGGTCAGGACTTTTAGATCACTCACAACTCCACACTACATCCTTCACCTCTTCTTCAGAAAAAACTGTAGTAAGACCCTCATAATCTGCCACACTAACTTTTGGAACAACCACTTCCCCCAAGAACCGGTCTTCTCCAATTATTCTGAGAAAAATGATTATGAAAATAATTAGAGATACCATTCTTGAGTCCATACACAGAATCCACCCACCTTTCATTTAAATATAGGCCTTTAATCTCAATACGCTTCCTATTACGATTAATACAATAATGAAAGAACCTAGAATTCACATCACCTTCCTTCAACCATTTCGTCCTTGATTTTTGAAACAATAGCGATTCTTTCATGTTACATATACTTTTCATTTCCAACCAAGCCTCTCTACGCTTTGTCAATTCCCACTCTTCCAAATCAGCGTCCTCTGATTTCAAGTCAAGCATATTAATCACAGCTTTAACTTCATCGATTTTAGCATCCACGTTACCAAACTGATTGAAATTCCAAATCTTCAGGCTAAATATGAGCGATTTCAATTTTTCTTTCAACACAAATGAACCCCAACCTGAGAAATTAAGTTTATTCCACTCTGATACAACAAAAGTGGAGAAACAACCTTCTTTTTTCCCAACAGTCCAACACTCTAAACGGTTTCGGACCCCACTCTTGAGCCAGAATTTTTAAGAGAATCGGGCAATGGTCAGAAAAGGTGCGATCTAATCCAAGTTGCACCAAATCCGGCCACTCCTGAAGCCAAGCTACCGAAAGAAGGGCTCGGTCTAATCGACTAACACAAGTGCCATTAGAACGATACCAAGTAAACTTTCTTCTAAGCAAAGGAAGATCCACAAGAGCTGAACTAGTAATAAAATCATTGAACCCCCCCTTTCAGCAGAGCAATCAAGCTCAGATCGACCTCTTCTTTCGCCTGAATCCCGAATTGCATTAAAATCCCCAATCACACACCACCTAAACCCACTGTTTGCACAAATTCTCCCCTTTAGAGATTCCCATAACTGTTTTTTCCGCCTGATATCGCACGAAGGGTAAACATTAACAATCACACAATGAGTTTGATTCAACCCCAACCCCCACTTAACTGCCAAAATCCCATTATCAACCCATTTACTTTCAATAGAGAAACAACATCTTCGCCAAACACTTAACAAACCTCCCGCCTTACCTATAGCACCTTTGAAAACCCAATCAAAATCATTGTCATCCCATGACACTCCATTTTGGTTTCCTGAACGCACAAAAATTCAATTTTTTCTTGTTATGACCAATGACCTAATAGCTCTCTTTTTTGCTTTCCCCGCAAAAATTCAATTTTTTCTTGTTATGACCAATGACCTAATAGCTCTCTTTTTTGCTTTCCCCGCACTCAAAATTCTCGTAAATTACATCAGATCCCCCCATCCCTGTTCGCTGCTACCAGACGCTCTTCTGCTCCCAATTTGTCTCGCCTTTCTAAATCCATCAATTTATTGATAATCTCCACATCATTCCCTTTACCCATGATGCCAATTTTCTTACCAAAATTCCAAAGCTCGACTGCTTCCTCCGCAAATTTATTTCCATTCCGAGGTATGTTGATATGATGAATATTCGGATTGGAAATATTCGGATTGGAAACCGAATTGCGTAACGTAGACGAGGGAATAATACATGGCTGTCTCCCTTGAGTTATGAGGCTGTTAGAGTTTCTAATTTTCCCCGCCTTAGAATTACCCCCATCAGACCCTGGGCTCTTCTCATTAATAAAGGACTTCCACTCTTTCTGTCGAGCTCGATCCCGAGCACTAATTTCATCCCTCTAAAGTTTTTTCTTCAACTTTATTTTCTTTAGTTGAATCGATGGATGCACTGCTCCCCACTTCAATTGCTTGCTGATTCTGATTGGGCAAACCCAAAAATTGACTCTGTCAAACACTTGTCCTGATTACCAATAGATGTGTTAAAACCAAGTCCCAACTCCTGACAATCCTCTAATCCCGGTGCAACATTACCAGCCCCATCAACCGGCCCATTTGGAATCTTGATGCACATTGAATGACTATCACATAAGTTATCCGACTCCGCAATCTCCTCTCCCTCAATTATTTTTTCTCTACTCCCAACACCCAACACCGACGTCTCAACATGAGATTCGTCGGAAGTAGCAACATTCAACTCGCCATTACAATCCATTTCCACCGTAGCTGGGATAATTCATCATGAACCGCCTCCTCAAACCAAATAGCATGTTCAGATTCTGAACACTCAAAATCATGTCCAGATGAATACATTCAAACTATCCTGATCCATTGACTCCGATAGATGGGATGTTAACGGAATCTCTTACCACACTTACACAATTCCTCGATAGCCCTGATGTTAAAGCTATTGTCTCCAATCTTGATGTTGAGCACACGATTAATCCACTCCGGTTGCGAAGTTTTCATAAGGATTCTGGCAGCCTCAAAATTATCCAACCTTATTGTGTTGACATCCACTTCAATCAAAGAACCCATGTTGCTTACCAAATAACTGAAAAACCGATGATTCCAACAATGAAGAGGAACCCCTGACAACTGAATCCAAACCAATCATTCCTTGTTGACAGCGGATGGTATGAACCGAAACAAACCAATTCCCCAGCCAATGTATTTCCTCCTACCATAATTAGCCTTAATCAGTACCAAACGGCCACCCATCGGACACAATTTAATAGAAGGATAACCACATGCTATGATTTCAGATTGAGCATTCTGCCAAAGCATACCATCTTTCAGACTCCCAACAAAGCAATGATGAACCCAAGCTTCCTCATCCACAATTGGAAAGAACCGTAAAATATTATTGTCATTGATCGCAGTAGACGAATTATTCTTCTCTTCTCTCCCAGCAACCACATCGACAAATTTTCTATCAGAACGAGGACTGCTCAAACCTTGAGGAACTACATTTGGCATCAACGCCTTTAAACACCCTACTGCCATCTCTATCAAATCTAGGAATGTTAACTCTAATCTTGAATGAGCCAACCCATAATTTGTCCAATCCATTTTCAAGAGAAACATCAGTGACATCTCTAAACTGACAAAACCAAAACGTTTACCAAATTTATCTCTTCTGCCCGGGAGAAAAACTTCCTTCACAAAACCCAGTTGCGGAAAAGTCGTCTTCATATCCTCCACAGACCCTTCATCGGGAAAATTAGTGAAGAAATAGGACCGAGTTCCCTCTGTGAATCTCCTAACTCCTTCATTGATCCGACCTTTCTTCCTACCAGCGCCGTTGAACGAAAATATTGACCTCCCAATGCCGTCTCTCGACCTAGACATCCTGGGGTTAGGGTTCACATTAGGATTGAAGGTTAGTCTCACCAGATAACGCTCGTGAAAGGTGTTCTGGTGGTTTAGGTTTGAAGGTTTAAGGATAGGCATGGTTATGGGTGTTAGTGGGTGACAGCGGCGTGAAATGACCACTGGCGACAAAGGGTGCGAGGCAAGTGGTTGACGGCGTCGTGGGGCGAGGCTGGTTATGGATGAAAGGGCAATGCCGTTGACACGGCCAGATGGGAGGCGAGGGTTGGGGTGGCGGCTGCTAAGTGATCCATCGTCTATTTGTGAGTGTGGTGCTTTTCCTTTTTTTTTTATCATCAACAATTGTTGATGATAAAAAGTATTTAACACTCTTCATGGTCCACCACCCTCATAGGTTTTTGTACATTTTGAGGTCTTATACATTTCATGATTGGTTTTCAGAAAAATATTCAATTCGGGATAAGAACTCAAAGTTGGCGTCATTTTCATGATCTTACCATTGCCACCATACAATATATGTTATCACCAGAAAAAAGCACTATATAAAATATAAACTCCCCCAACAGAAACTGTTAGAACCTTTTTAATAGAGTACAACAATTCAGTAACTGAATAGGATAAGCGGATACCGTTAAAGGACGACCGGAAAAGGAGCTTCACCCAAAAACCTTCTTTTCAAATTGTTTTCAGAAAGACTCATACTTTATTTATGTGAATAACGAAACAAATACTAGTCAAGCATAGATCTAGATCCATCCTGTCAAGCCATATCTGTCAGCAACATTGTACATTACCAAATTATCCCAAACATTGCCAAACAGATGCTCCCCTCCAATGGTAAAAGTAAGGGCCCAAGAGGATAGAATAGCCGTGAACACCAGAAAACCAATTGCGGACCCAACAAGATCTGTGGAAGGGATAAATGGCGTTATATTTAGAATAATTTGAAAGCCAAGTAGGAACTATTAAATTATAAAACTAAATAACTAAAGCTAGAGGCTCTTAGATGCAACAGAGCAATTTCAGAAATTGTCAAACACTGAAGTTATATATAGAGGAAATTTCTTGGGTTTCCTTTACCAGACCTATGATGATATGGGGAGGAAGATTTTACACTTTCCACGTGATAAATTCACACCCCAGGCCAGGTAATCAATTATAAGAAAAATGCAATTTTACTAGTCATGTGACAGCTGTGTGCCGATGAGGCATGAGAAGGTAAAAATGGGGTGTCTCATGGAAAATGACTATAATATGGATGCTATTCAAATGTATAATCATATATACATAACAACATCAGTCAGAGATGACCTCAAAAAGCGATAGGCAGCTCTTTTTGTACTGCCTTCAGGTAAAATTAGTCATCCATTTCATTATTTTCGTACTACTGAAAATCTGGATTTGTTTTCCAGTATACAAGAAGTACCTTTTCTCAGATGATGAATCGTTTAGTTTTCAAATTATCTAGCTCCACAACAGGCGATAGTTGGTTCATTAAGCACACGCCAGACATTTTTACATACAAAAGATTAGAAAGATAAGTGAAAGCTCTTGTGATTTAGAATATAGTTCTCAATAGCAGCCTGAACGAACTTCACACACATATTAGTACTACTGATTTTTAAAAGTCTTCCAAATAGGGCTGGGAATGAACAAAATGCAGTAGGGCCATTGAAAAACAAACTATTTTATAAGCTACGAGCTATTCTCAAATTCATAGGTTTCTATAGGTTTCTACCCTAAAACATACTCCAAGCATTTCAGTCTTAAACTTAGGTCTATAACACAATTTTTTTAGTAGATCCTTCGTTAAAATTCAACATGGTCTATTTAGTTCAATTGTGTGCAAGTCCTATATATTGCGAACTGAAGCAATCATTTTCTCCAATAGTTCAGTCATATATGCTTCTTTTTGTCAAAGAACAGAAAGGAAAACGAAACAACACAATATAACATTCTTAGATATTCCTAAAAAGAGCAAAATGATGTCTCCAAATCCTTCAAAACAAGAACTTACAGCGACGGAGAAGGGGGTGCGAACGACGAGAATGTGGGTGGCGAAGGACTGGCCAGAAGTAGAAGCAGTTCAAGGCCCAGAGGAACGGCAGGCAGAAAAATCCCCACTTGAAGAATCTTCGGGCGTAGGTCAACGATTCATCATGGGACAGGCCGAGCGGGCCATCAATGGTGGGCCACTCGGCCCGTCCAGATCTTCTCGAAGATGTGGGTAACAAGTTGCTTTCATCCGCCGCGACGGCGGCGGTGGGACTAGGGTGTCTATCGGGAACAGTATTCATCGATTCGTTCTCCATGGTATCAATACTGTTCCACTTGCTGGGTAGCTTATAGATGTGAAGATGACACGATTAAATTGGGAAATTTCAAAATTAATATGACTTTAATCAATAATAATTCAAACGTTTACAACTAATCAAAATTAGTTTTAATCAATAATATTTTAAACATTTTTAGAACTAATAAAAATTGGTTACATATAATATATATTTAATCAAAAATGGTCTCAAAACCCTGTCAATTATGAGACCATTTTTTATAACACAATTTTTGAAGGACCAATTTTGATTAGTCCAAAAAGTTTGAGACTATTATTGATTAAAATCGTATCTTATGGAACCAATTTTGATCAGTCCTAAACATGAGACTACTATTTATCAAAATCATATCCTACGGGACTAATTTTGGAATTTATCCCCAAATAAAATCCACGGTGGGTAAAAATACGGGCATGTACTATATACTGAACTTTTTTCGGACCAATCTAGCAAAATATTTTGATTTCATTTCAACCCATTTCCGGATACAAGTACAAAAATAACCCAAATCAGACACTCAACAAAACAAATCAATCGTCGTCATCTTCATTGATTCAAAACACTATTTGCTATAAAATCTCAGTTCTTAACAGAAAAAGGCTCAATGTTCATTTAATTTCACTATTATTTCATCGAAAAACTATAAGATGGCTCTCAAATCAAAGAAGATTCATATAACCAAACTTGCAACGACGAAGAGATGACGGAAAAAAAATGCTCCAAAATTTGGTAAGCAGAATTAGGGTATTCATATCTGAAACTATTTTTGTGTTCCATTATGCCGTTTTTGGCAACGAAGAACCTCCTGTGATTTTTTGGTATAGATAATTGTCCCTCGTGCACCAATTGAGTTTATTGATGCATGTATATTAGAGTGCAACAATACAGTTGATTGGTGCACTTACATTGCATGCACCAGTTGAGACCATATGTGCATGCATCTAGGGTTTTTGGTTAGACACAGTAGGTGAACTCCTCATGCACTGCATGTGTCTAGCGGTGCACGTATATTACGTGCACCATTAGACAAGTGGTGCACTTATATTACATGCACCTATTGGTTTCTGGGGTGCACTCAACCTGCGTGCACTGCTTGTGTGTAGCGATTCACGTATATTACATGCACCAATTTGTTTTAGGGGTGCAATCAACCCTCGTGCACCGCATGAGTCTATTGGTGCATGTAATATATGTGTATCACTAGACTCAAGTGGTGTACGTATATTACTTGCACCAACTGATTAAAATCTTAGTCTTTGTTTTTTAACTATCTAAAACTTTAGCTCTAAGTTACACTTTCTCCATCACTTTACTAATAAATTGATGATCATCCAGAAGATAATAACAACTTCTCATTGTCTTTAATGTTATATCTTTGTTTGTCGAAGTTATATCCTGAACCTGAAGGTGATCTACAAATTTGTTCTATCGATCTACATGCACCAACTGAGTCTATCGGTGCATGTATCTCACATGCACCACTGGACTCTATCCAGAAAGTTATATCACGTGCACTGTTACGCACAAGCGGTGCACTTCCACCACATTCACCCACAGACGTCAACAATGCAGCATTACAAACAACATGCACCATCAACAAACACAGATCGATCATCTTACACAACAAAAACATATTTCTCATAACAATTCCATTGCTCAAACAACAATTAGGGTGCCCATCAGTTGAGTGCTTGAAACAAAATTCCTCAGCATTGGAATCGCACCACTTGGCAGATGCAAAAGCTATTTCCAAACTAGAATTAACATTCAAAACCAATGTTTCATCTCTATATTTCAACATAATCATGAATCTGGTCTCCATCACATTAGATCGAAAAAGATCGCAAGAAATTGAAGAAATAGTATCAGATTGCAGTAAAATTGAATCTGTAAAGATCAATCTTCATAAAACACCAATTTTAGTTTGAAGCTATTTTGATTATATGTTTTCAAGGATTTACTCATGGTTTAATAGCATAGTAACATTTTGCAAAGAAGTAAATGTTGTAAACCAAGTTGTTTTATTGTTTTTCTATGTCGAATCTCAGCTATATTTTTTGAGTCCTATGCATTTCTAGGCAAAGAGATCCAAGTATACTAGTAGTAGAACATCTGATTAGGCTTGATAATCGAATATTGTAATTTTATATATATATATATATATATATATATATATATATATATATTTGGTTGATGCATAAGTTCTGCGGTTTCTTTGATGTTGGCCATGCTCTTAGGGCCAATCCACCCCTCCATAGAATATTCCAATATGAAGGGGATTTGATCGTTGGATTGCACCCCCATAGCACTACTCGGGGCAACATAAACAAAACTAGGTTTTGCCTTAGCTTATTATTGCCAAGCCATTATACAATTATTGTGTTGATCACGATGTTTGTTTTAGAGTGACTTGACGCTCGCAGGAGAGTGGAGTCAAATCTCTATCTTTCTTCAATATTCCTTAAATTTTCCTCGGACAAAATTGTGGCTTCACTGTTAGATTCATTGTTGTAAGTTAGTAACAAACAATTCCTTGGGGATAACTCTGCATTACACACACTCCAGATCAAGCCTAAATATATAAGGTACCATTTGAAGTGTTAGATATGATAAGTAATGTAATGATTAAAAAGTTGTGAAATGATTGTAAAAATAGTATGTGATAAATTATATAATGTTTGATTGGAGGATAAGATTGTTGATAAGGATTATTATTTGATAAAATGACAAAAATACCCTAATCATTATAATAATAAAATATAACATTAATTATAATATATATATATACGTATGTATGTATAATAATAATAATAATATATATAATATGTAATAATATATATTATTATTACATTATAATATATCCTCCCATATACTATTAATTATATCTATATCTCTAGACGTATGTATGAATGTCTATATCTCCTCCTCCTAGTAGATCTCCTGTCCTCCTCTATCTTCTTCTTACATTCTCCTCTCCTAAAAAAAATCTCTTCTCCTCTTCCTCCAATAAATAATCCCTCCTACCCCTAAGAAGAAATCTATCTATCCTCTCCTTTAATCTAATACAGTGATCATAATCTAAAAATCCTAATCATCATAAAATCTATTATCTATATAATAACATTAATTCTAATATCTCTATATATATATTTGGGTATATGTATATATCTAATCCTAATAGTATCTCTCCTCTTATCTCGTCTTATTCCATTCTCTCTAATAATCCTCCCTCTCTTCTAATATTAATAATCATAAGAGTATCTCTCCTATCCTCTCCTCTCCTTCCTCTTAATATAATACAATAATCCTCCTCTAGAATAATCCTAATCCTCCTCTCCTCTCTATCTATATCCTCCCCTCCTTCTAATATCTATTATTCTATGTATCTATAATAATCCTAGTAATCTATCTATAATTATCTCCATTCTTATCCTATATATATAATCATAATATATAATAAACATAGTAATATATATATATATAAATATACGTGCGTGTGTATATATACCTATATATATAATAGTAATAATAATAAGAATAATAATAATAAAAATAAGAATAGTATATATATAATATATATAAATTATTATATAATAACATATTATAATAATTATTATTATTATTACATAATAATATATATATTTATGCATATATAGTAATAATAATAATAGTAATATATATAATTTATATACGTTATTATTATTATTATTATTATTATATATATATATACACACACGTGCGTGCATGTGTATATATATATATATATAATAGTTATAATAATAATAATAATAATAATATATAAATATTTTTTGGCGGAAATTTTAAATTTTGAGATAGTGAAAAAGGCGGGAAGGGGCATTTATGTCATTTTGTTATAAAGTGGGATTAGAGTGTGATAAATATGATGTGATAATTTGTGTTAAAAATCTAAAAAAAACATGGGAGATGATAAGTAATACAATGATTAAAAAGTTATACAACACTGCAAACGGAGCCTAAGGTTATATTTGGATGGATAAATTACATTTGAATGAAGGGATTTGATTTGAGATTGATTTGAGATTGATTTTGAAAGTTAAGGACTAGTTATACCATATATATTTATGTAGTAGAAAATGTAGCACATCATGGGATAGAGGATTTCATTCTTTGGAAATTTTCAGAGTGCGTAGTTATCCATCTGATCTACATTCCAACAGCAGACAACAGTAAATCTATGATTCTATTTACAGGGGAGCATCAAGAAATACGGTGAAAACCGTGAGCTGTCCAGACTATGCTAGCTGCTACTCCCGCAGCACATATCTTGGTCGTACTACCTGCCGGATCTTTCAAGGCAACAAGCAACTCTTTCGTGCTTCGACGACACGTGGAAATGGTTTTTCAGGTAACAAGATTCTTCGTAACGGTTTTAAATTCTATGGCATGGTTCTTGTCCGGGATCTAACTGAGGTTATAGCTCTAAATTGAGGGGTTTAGAGAAATGGATCAAGTGAGCTTCTCGAGTTGGGTTGTCTGAGCAGAAAGATGGAGCGTTCGGTATAATTATGATTGTTTTGACCAACTGTATAAGAAGGATGTGGTGGAGAAAGGAAAGGGCTCCTATATGCAGGTGCGTCTCGTCGTAAAGGACTCGAGGTGGGAGAGACGGGCAATGATGTTATTGTTCGTGCATTATCCCTGCAGAAACAATAAGTACTAATTACTTCAAAACTATAGTAATCCAGCAATATGCACAGCCAAGAACAAATCCAGCCGGAGGGCGCGCTCATGGTTACTTGCCAGATTCTTTTAGAAATTTCATGTGTAATTTATGTTCAGAGTCCCAAAACCTCGCCCACCTCTCCCGAATTCTTTGGGCCGCTCTCGTACAACACACATATAAACACATAGGGAATAGTTAAGATTTAAATCGAGTACCTTGGGCTTATCAAGGTTCTCGGCACTGCGAATCTCAATGTGTCATCTCTATCCAAAGAATTGTTCTTTCTGCTCGACTGCAGGTCTAGGGCCGTCTGTAAGAGAAAAACAAGTTCATTAAAAAAAACGTGCAACTTGTACCGGTTTCTAACTAACCTTTACAAGAAGCAATGAAGGCTAAATGGAAATTTACCGGAGTGCGGCTCCCATCAAAGGCACGAGGAAATGCTTCTCGGGTTATATTGGCATTCGTTGCTCTTTGTGTAGTTTGGTTTTTAACAAAAGAGTGACAGAGTAGTTGAGATGCAGTAGGCCTCGCAGATGGCTCACGCTGCAAACATAGCCTTATAAAACTTTTCAGATCGGGAGATAAGTGATCAGCGATCTCCGGAGCATCTCTGCTATTTCCAATCTTGAATATAGCAGCAACCTGTTAATGAATAAATTCAGAACTATTAGCATTATAGTATTCAACGCTACAACTCGACGAATTTGAAATCAACTAATAAATCTAAAATGGCGAACCCCTTCATATTGGCTCCAAGGTGGTTTTGACGTTGCCATTTCAAGAACCGTGCATCCTAAGCTCCAAATATCCACCGAAAGGCCGTAACTGTTTGTATTCATTACAACCTGAGGGGGAATAGCATATTCTTGCTCAGAAAAGATAGCACATAGAAAACATATCCTCACATATATATATATATAAATATATATATATATATATATATATATATAGAGAGAGAGAGAGAGACCTCAGGGGCCATCCAGTAAGGGCTGCCTTTAAAGGATAACATTGAAGAACAGGCAGTTATCTGCAAAATTAAATTTAAAAAAAAAACACTGAATTAGAATGTAAGAGGAATGTGAATACCAACAACTTACTCAGATTATTCTTCTATCTGTAAAAAATAAAGCAAAATATTACTCCGATCACATTGTAACAGTTTTAACTTATTGCAATTCACCGTATAGTTGACGTATTCCATCAATTATAGATCAGTTTTCAGCCAAAAAGTTCAAGAAAATCAGTTTGTTTTCATGTAATATTTTCTATTTAGCATACTAATTACTTGGAAAAAGTCATTGATTATAACGTCTCACATACAGACAAGTAATGAAAATGAGGAAGAAGATACATACATGTTTTGCCATGCCAAAATCAGCAAGCTTTATTTCACCATTGGGATCCACTAAAATATTTGCCCCTTTTATATCCCTGCACAGAAGAGACCAAAATTGGGGGGAAAATAAGAAGAAGAAACAGCCACACACAACATTTCATGCAAATAAAAGTATCTTAGAGCCAGGGGAGAGTATCGGCTGTCACCTGTGAACTGTGTTTCGTCCATGTAAATAAGAAAGGCCAAAGAGAATCTGCCTGGTGTAATTTTGAATAACAGGTTCCCCAAAAGGTCCATATTCTTGCAATAATTTATGGATCGAACCTCCCGAAACATACTCCAAATAAACAGATAACCTTTCCTCGTTCTGCCAGGAAAAAAAGACGTTACAAGGTTCATAATCTGAGAGTCTGAGTGCCGTATTAGATTGAAAATAAAATAAAATTTGATTTGTACCAGAGCACTCCCATAGTATTGAACGATGTTTGGATGTGAAAGCTGACTTAGCAAGGTTATCTCCTGTTGTAATAACCAAATATGTAGTAAAGAAAACGATCAGTTAAAAGCCATTGAATTATATGCACGAAAGTAAAAAAATATTCGAGAGGACCTGATTCAGTTGCCTGAGGCTTTCTTTCGATGATTGATCATCTGAAATGACCCTAACTTCTTTTATCGCGCACATTTGCCCATTCTCACTGTAAAAGTAGACAATTCAAGTTAATACAAATAGGCCAAAAGTGTAAATAATGAATACAAAATATACTAATACTTTGACCATTTTTTTCAGAATTCTTGCATATATTTAACAACAATAAAAAACCTCATTACCTATTAAACCCGAGGTACACGTGACCAAAAGTGCCTCTTCCAAGAAGCCTCCCTTTCCTCCATTTAGAAGAATTACTACTCGAGCTTTCAGGTATTCCTGGACTTCTAGGGGGAGTAGGCAACGCAGAAGGGCAAACAGGATGACCAGGTGGAAGGGGCAACCTATGGCACTCGCCTTTTACATCATCTAGTTTACCATTTGGCGAGTCCAAATTAATACCATTAATTCGAGCATGGAGAGGCGACGTGACAACCGTGGTACACCGTGATCCTCGGCCTGGGCTTCGTGACAATGGACTCAGTACTTTGTTCTCCCCATTTCCTCTGCCATGTAACCAGAAATTCATTGAGGCATAACCGAATCTTAAACAAATAATAGTAATTTCTTGGCCATTCCATTTTTTATCACACTAATGGAGATTATACTGTTGTGGTACCTGATTCTTGGAGTTTCCAATTTCACACTTCATAATAAGTCAACGGCTTAAGATAGTATGTGTGGACAGAAAATCAAAGAGAACACAAAAAAAAATAACCCCAAGCCTGATTGAATTAACTTTTACCAGCTTTCTTAATTAAACAGGAACTGTTTAAATCTAAAGAACCAATCCAGAAAATATTGATCCATGAGCAAAAGAACCAAAACTTACAATTTTGATGCTAAAAATCGAAGAATTAATTTAGATCCAACCATTTAACATAATTTAGATCCAACCATTTAACATATCCAAGAGAGAATTTATTCATCAAAAAACAAGAAAAAAACTAAAATCTTCAGTTGAAAATCCAATAAACCTTAAACCGGCTATATCATCAACATGAGCTGGATCATCAGACGACCCAGATGAACTAACACTGGAAGCAGAACCCGACACGTTTCCCAAACCGAAACCATGCACATGACCCGGCTGCTCAGTCGGTGATTCCAAAGGCCTAGGCAGAGGGTGCCCTCTCTCCCAGGATGAAGCCGAATCAAAACCCGAAAATCCGGAACACCCTCCTCCAGGGGAAAATTCCCGACTACTTCTTGGAGAATTTATCGATTGTTTCAACACAAGAACCTCGACAAAGCTCCGGGTTTTACTGTCTCTGTTATTACCATTTTCTTTCCCCTTTTTCTTCAAATTTTTCAGCGATGAACCCTCTGAAGAAGAAATCTCAGGCTTTGTCTCTGAATCCTTGCTCCTACCAGATATTTTATCCCACCAAGCTGGCATTTTTTCACAGGAAAAGTAAATAAAACACAATAATAAAGCTTATCTATGTGTCTATCTGTACACTTACACACGTTTGTGTGTGCCTGTGTGTTTGAGCATCTGTATGGTATCTTCAATGCGTAAAAAAGAAAGAGGAAGAAGTCTGGAAATGGGATTTTTGGGTTGAATTTATACGAGGAAAGAGGAGGTGAAGAAGACAAATTGAAGAAGAGAGGACCCAATCTTGTATTCTCTCTCCAATATACACACACGTATATGTATATACACACATGACACATTTAATCCTTAGTTTTATTTTTTTATATTTACAAAATATATTTAATTTATATGAAGAGTGGGAGGGAAAAAATACTTATATGAATAAGATATTTATAAAGATTAAAATACATAAATAAATATATATATATATATATATATTTATATATATATTGATGTTTGTGACCGATTGCAAGGATTTTAAAAAAATAAAATTTATTCTTTTAAATTATAATCGTGAATTCACTCCTTCACACTATAATAACTTTTCATCTCAAATGTATAAAAAAAATCAACGACAGATGAAATGCATAAAGCACGTGCGAGCACAACAAGAAAATTCAGATATGATTGATTGAGCCATTTTATTAGTTTCTATAGATTGATAATAAATATATTATATATTAAGGAGATATTAATTTATATATTATTTACTATGTTACAGGGATATGTATATGTGGATATATAGATACGTAGTTATGAATATGATTATATGAAATTTTTGAAATTTGTAGGATACGACACGTATGGATACGGTAATTTTTATTTATTTATATATATATATAAATATATAATTAATAATATTTGTAAGAAATCAAGTTTCAAGCTTATAATCAACATTAAACACATTAGAAATCAGAATAGAGTTGCAAACTCACCAAATTCACGATAAATGGTAGAATATCTAATCTGTATCGGATATGGTCACCAGTATATCTTGATCGTATCCGAAATAAAAATTTAATTTTTATCCCCAGATACGCCACGTAATGTATTCGATACGTATCGATGTCGTATATCTATATCTCAGAAGTATCTGATACTTGACCGTGAAATTTTTTGGAGTATCGGTGTATAATATATATATATATATATATATATTATCTTTATAAATTTAAAGAATTACTAATTTAGTATGTTGTAATTCGAGATTTCAAAAATATTAGTTAAACAAGTTATACTTTGTATTAGAATTTGGAGCAAAATGTTGGGAGAACAATATAATGTTAGACATATAAGCTATAAAATCAATGTTAGACATAAAAAATAAAAAAAATCAGATATATGAATTATTATATAATCATGTCAGCATATTACATATAATTAAAATAATAATGGAATGATATTTTTTTTCTAAAGTTGAAGAGAGGGAATATAATATATTTTATTTGTTTTGTTACTAAATTTGTATGAATTCAAAGAAAGAATAAAGAGATAATCTATATCAAGAGCTGTGCTTAGTCATACGACAAACGCGTCTACATGTGCTTTCTGTATATGCTTGAGTTTATAAAAAAATAAAAGGAAAAAATTAATAAATTAATATGTGTCTATATAAGATTAATGGTGTAAACAAATCGTATCGATCCAAATATTAAGAAAATTTTAATGCTTAAATTCAATATATTCGCAATATTAGTTTTAAAAAAAATTACTCGAATTCATCTCGAATTAGAGCTCAAGTTCAAATTCGCTCGAAAAAATTTGAACATGTTCGCGAGCTATTCTAAATATTACTAACAAATAAATATTCGAAAGACTTATACTAGTAAAATATTAAAGCTAGGGAGCTGTTCGTGAACTATCGAATTATATAATTTGAACTTGAGTTTGGCTTTTAAAAAGTTCGAACATCAAGTTCAAGTTCGATTATTTCGTATATGAATCAAATATTTTCAATCTGGTTCCAAAAGACATAGAATGTTAAGGTCATTAGGGCAATTGAGAAGGGGTATTGGATCAACTACACTAGTTTACATGCTATTTTCAAAATTGCTTCGGTTGGGTTATCAACCTAAAGCAGTTTTCTTGACCAAATTGATGTCGAGTAACATGTATACATGTGAATGAAGCCGATCAATTGCATTGAATTGGTGAATTGATGGCCAGTTCATAGAAGTTGAGCATTTGTATGAAACAGTTATGTGTGAAAAAATAAGCGACACAAGGTTGCTTTTGGAAGTTCGAATGTCCAATAATTCTACGTCTCATATTCTTTCTTTGCGGGAATGATAAACTATGAGATTTTGATTTGTACAGTCACTATCGTACAAACCTGCTTAGACTAAAGTCACATTTAAATTATAAACTCCTAGGATACAAATTACATTCATAGCTGAGATTTTGACCAAAGATCACAAAAACTATTACAACACTCCACTCTAGTAAACAAGAAATTACAACAACGAATGTGAAATTGAAGGAAAGCATCACAGCAATAAATTATTGCAAACAAGTCAACACTGAGTTGAATTGAGGGCAGTGCCTTGAATATTTCTTGAGTAAGCAGATGTTAACTTGAAGGCTGTGAGTTAATGAGGTTTTCTTCTTCAGAGAGATTTTGAGAGGTAAATGATCTTTCAATGTAGGTGTGTCTCAAAGACCCTCTCTCAAAAGCTCTCAGCTTCTTCTTAATCTTGTGCAAGATCTAAGTCTTCTATAAATACTTTTTTTGAAAGAGACGGTTCGATCTAGAACTCTGAGATATGCATTCCCATCAGTTGTACATACCTAAATCAGTACTAAAACTTTGTCAAGCCCACTAAGTGTCCGTTACAATTGTTAGTATTGGAGGTTAAAGTTACGAGAATTTCAGATGTTTAGCATTTAAGTGAAATCATTGCAGAGTTAATGGCGATCATATATTATAACCTTAGGACTTTTAACCCTATAAATAACTGAACATTCCCAAGGCAAAAGCTACACAAATATTGTAACAAATCTCGAAAATATACACACTTATATTTTGCACATTCCAGCAAGGAAAGAAGACATATTTCAAGGATTTCTTCAACCCAAATTTGTTCGAGAAATATACTGTAAGCGGGTTTTTATATACTATTATTCATTTCAAATTAAAATTGTAAGTATGTGTTAAAAATCAATCGAATATAAGCTATGAGATTTCTGAAAATTCAAGACAGCAATGAAATAAGTGTTTAGGAGCAAAGTGACAGGTGTATGCAGACCACCTCTTGAATTTGAGGATCAAAGTGCAGCATAAATGGGAGTCACCACTGGAATCCATACAAATACATATGATTTTTTGATGTTAATGGATCCATTTTAAACTCTTTGTATTTTGAATCTAATAAACATGTTCTGTTATGTTCCAAAATCTGTTCTTTTATGAAATCATGTATGTGTATATGCATGTTTTTACGATATTTGATTGACTACAGCTTGTTGGGTGTTTTTCCAAAACATTCACCCCTTACGATCCCAGAACGAATACGAATTAGAATATGGTGAACAGTACCAGTTTTGGGGCTGGTGATCTATTGATGATTGAAGAGTCGACCGATGCAATTTTTTATGAGTTAATTAATTCATGCTTCAGCATTTGTTTACGTTTATCACTTGTAAATTAGTCTTATATATTTATTTCGGTTCCCGGTTATAAAGAACTTTTATGTTTATGCATTAAAAAGACTGGTTTATTTGATATCGGTACCCGATGCTTATTGTTTTCGAATTTTTAATTTCGAGGCAACACCGATGTCATCACCTCCGATTTTGGGGTGTGGCACATAATTTCTTAACATTTACCACATTTTTTTACAAATACAGTTAAACAGATCTCACAATTATTCTCGTCTTCGGCAGTTATGTTATTCCACGCTTTATCATTTCAAAACATTATTTCCTATTATTTTTCCCCTTTTGGGCAATGACAAGATGAAGCCTTTAATACATCTATTTTAAGTTCATCGATTCTAAATAATCTCAATGTCTTAAAATTTTGGAGCAGCTTAAATACTTACGACATAATATCTTTCTCTATGCTTTGTCCTGGAATCGTTAAGCTGTTTTGTCTTCAAGTTGATCTATGACGGTTTTCAAGAGCTTAGCTGAGCTGTTCTGAAGCTATGGTGAAATGATCTTTCTTGAGCTGGAATGCTAGGCAGTTATTTAACCAAAACATGGTATTTCTATGTCTACTAAACTCTTCCAAGTCCATAATTGATGGATTTTTTTTTTCATTTTCTTTGTTTCCTAACATAGAATATAAATTTGTTTTTGAAAAAAACATATCTTAGTTAAATAATGAATCTAATTAACTATCAAAATATTATAAAAAAAAACCTTTTTCTTAATTTGAAAATAATTAAAAAACATTTACATAAAAATACTTAATATCATTATCAAGACTGTAGGCGGAACTACGTACTAGTACATCTTATTTATGTAGAGAGATTTAATAATATTAAAAATGTAAAAAAAAAAAAAACGTGTGGATTAGTTAGAAGTTGGAACCATGGGCGCGCGTAGGGATCCGATTGAAATAACTTAGCGGTGGCCATTATTCTGTTTTCTTAATTATTATTTTTCTATTACTATTATTATTATTATTATTATTTTGTCGGTAAAATACACCGATTTTATAATTTGAGAAAAAGTAAAATATTCATATAAATCGATTTATATTGAATTTTGCTACTCTAATCGGTCGAAATTAGATCTTAGTGTAATAATTTGAATTTTTTTTTTTTTGCACTTTTTTCTTTTCATTGAAGCACTAGCACAATGACGATTATTATTGATATTATCATAGATATTGTTGACATATACAACATTATGTTTACATTCTTGAAAAACCAAAAGAAATATATACAGAAACTAAGCTGTTGTAACTAAGATATAATTTTAACCAATTAGAGGACAAAAAATCAACATAAATGAATTTACAAAACAAGTTCGCCCTTCTCCCTTTAATTCATATATATTTGTTTACCTGAGATCAAGGACAGATCGACAGTAATGGCTGGGATGAGCTTTAGCCCACTCAACCAAGTCCAAATTAATATATATATATATATATATATATATATATATATATACTTGTTTAGAAAATCTAGAGTTCTAAACTCTCATTGCACACTTTCATAATTTTTTTGGATTTACACCAACAAAATATTTTATTTTAAATTTAAATCTTGTATATATTAATTCGAAATTTAGATTAAATGGATTATAACATATTTGCAATTGATTGTGAATGAAGTGATGAGTAAAACTTATGAATGTGGATAAAAATACTATTAAACAATAGCAAACGAGTATGATAATGATGTGTTTATATAAAATAATTATGGAAAATAATATATTAGTTTTATACAAAAACTATGTAAAATTTCACATATTTTGATATAAATTATGCATATCATTTATTTTATGTAAAGGAAGGTAACTTAATATGTTTTTTTCCCGAAATTATAATTTATTTTTTCAAACAAATGACAGAATACATTTTGCTCTCGAAAAAACGTTAGTTTCAATTTAATATATATTTTGTTTAAATAACATGAGATATTGACGTGTGTAGCTCCTCCATTTCGTCTTATCTATTGGTTGCAATATAATAAATTAACACAACTTTCGAACTAAATAATAATAATCTATTGCCCTAGACATACATATGTCCAAAAAGTAAGTTTAAAATGTCAACATTTCTTGTAATGTGATGTGTGTAATAATTTATATCTTCAAGTCATTCCCATTACCTTAATGAAATCAATCAATATTCCAAATTTAACCAAGTGGTGTTTGCTCGAGATAAGGGGTTCGGCCTTGATACTACGTCAAACGGTCTACATTTGATTTGAATATATGAGATATATATAAAAAATGAAATCGCATATTTAAATCAAATTTGGATTCTTAGATTTCTTTATATTGTATTGTACTCATTTTAGGGGTTCAATCCTAAAGGAGAACGATAATTATAGCATTTTGCTAGAGTGGTGTTTCAAATCACAACCTACTCCTAGCTTGTATAAATGACTAAAATATGATAGATCCGACAAATAACCCAATTCTTTTCGTTCAAGGACGTCCGATAAAATTGGAACGATAGAGTAGAAGAGCGTAATCTTTGTGCAAGGATGACAAACATAAATCGAGAAATAAACTAAATTTATACATTAATTCATTGTATATTGAAGCAAACGAGACCAGATCTTCAAATGATCTTATATCATATCAAATAACTTGATATCAAATAATTTTCTCTTTTTAAGAAAAAACACCTCTAGTTAGTTTTAATTTAACTTTTATTTTATTATTTCATATTATTTTGACCTGTTCTCGCTTTACTCGAGGGAAATTTTCTTTTCCACTAGTGCCCTCTTTCATGGGCAAATTTAAAATTTTCCAATCACAAACATTTAACTCGGTAAAAACAAAAGAGATATCCCCTCATTGGTCACAGTTATGTGTATGCTGTTTTGTTCATCCTTGTGTTGTCGTCGATATCTACGTTTGGCTTTTGTTTTTATTGTTGTATTTGGGATATCTAGCTGAGTATTGGCTGAATAGTTATGATATTCATATAATATATGTTTATGTTAAAAAAAACAAAATAGATATACTTTCAGGAAAGAAAAAAAACAAACAAAAGAGATATGACTTTAGTCTTGGGTCAAGCAACCTTTGAGGATTAGAACAAGTCAAAAGTGATAATTTTGACATTTTACACTTTTTTTGTTTGGTAAGAAATAGAGTAAGTCTACGGGATAGTTTGGACATTTTGCAAGTATTTAGAGCAAGTCTAAGGGATTGTTTGGATATTTTCTAAATTTAGTTGAAAGAGTCCATCAAAGAAATCAAATTAATAAAACTTTTACTCGAGTGAAAACAAACAATAAAATAAAATAAAAAAGATAAATCTTTTTAATGAAAGGGATGAATGAATGATTTAGTCGGTGTAAAACTCGTGTTTTTTCTAAAAATTTGCAGCTCAAATCCATCAACGACAAAAATGTCTTTTTGAGGTATACCTTCTTTTTGCACATATATAAATGAAATTATTCAGAAATCAAAACTAATATTAAAATTGATTAATGTAGTAACTATTTTTTCAGTCTCAATTTTGAAACACTTAATGTTGGAGTGCAACACTTAATGTTGGAGTGCAATAACGTACATTGCTACGAGACCGATCAAACCATGACTCTTGAACTGATGTACTGTTTAAATTATACTGTCATCAGCAGCTATAATTTTTGGTACTGAGGTAAATGTATGATCTTACGATTAATATCATAGCCAATATCACATGTTCGATTCTCATTAATTGCATGTAGTGTAATTATTATGATAGAGTTGTTGGAGTGTAATGTCCCTTCTATGAGAGCGATTGAACCGTGATGTTTGAGTTCCTATACAAATTAAAAGATTTATCACAAACTATAATTTTTCGATACAGCGGCTAACACTTGATCATATTGTGAAAAATATTGGAAACTTTTGAGACGTTATTAAACAAGGAAGAAAATAAATATAATCATTTTTAATTATAAAATGATATTTTTGACTTTGAGAATTATAATTTTCGGGATACTAAAATGAACATACATAAAAAAACGTGTGAGACCAAAAAAATATTTTTGGTGGGAATTATAAACTCAAAAGATAGGGGTTTCAACTCATTTAGAATAACACAGGTTCATTTTCAAGTTACCCGTAATAAATATTATAACTTTAGCAAATGAATCTTCCAAAATTCGAATATGCTAATCAGCCATTGTGCTATAATTGAGAATTTAGAACAAAGTTTGCAAAACTCACAGGGATTAGCGACCAGGGGCGAATTTAGGATTTTGATTGGGGGAAAAAGTTAATCATATAAAAATTAAACCAAAAATTAATGATAAATGTCTGAGTATAAAGACTGTAGGTAAAAACCATTAGATAAATAATTACAACCGATTATTTTAAGAAAGGGATTTGCTTGATTTTCATAAATAATACACTTACCGAGTTTAATTATAATAATATAATTATTATAATGCTCGATTCATTGATATTCAATGAATGAACTTGCTCAATTTCAAGAGACTCATTCTTTTATGTGAGAGAGTTATAAGAGTGCTAAGTTAACAATCCCGAAATTTCCTCTCAAGCTCACATCCAAACTCTTGCCCACCTCGACCCCCAATCCCATAAAATCGTACTCCAGAAATCTGGCCCACTTAGTTATTCTTGGACCCCTCCCCCTCCGGGCTGGATTAAAGTTAATGTTGATGCTTCTTTCATTGATGGTCCTGCTACCATCACAGTCATCGCTCGTAATCATTGTGGTTTGGTTTTGTTTGCACAAGCAGATTCTTTATTCACTTTTAATGCAGCTTCAGCAGAAATCGAAAGTCTGAAACTTGCCTTCAATATCCTACACCCTGCTATGGCCGTCAAGGCTGACTGTATTGAAGCAGTTCAGCTTATCAACAAGGATGATTGTAAAGACCCGGATTTTTGTTAAGGGGTAACTAAAACTTGACTAGGAAGAGTTTGAAAATTTCTAAACTCTAGCATAGAGTTTCAATACATCAAGGAGTCCCTAACCAAATCAAACTCCTTCCTTATTGATCGAATTTCAGCAGCTTAGATCGAACCAAACTCCACTATCCATTCAAGCACTTCCTCAATCTTTCTACACGTTTATCCGAAGAGTCCTAGCTATCAACTCCTTCGAATAATTTCCATCTTTTAGCAGCAATATAGATCGAATCAAAGTCAGATTGTTCACCTCAGAATCTGCACAAATCTTCTCCTATAATTTCGATTGGATGTCCTACTCCAACACCTATCTATCCAAGAGTCCTTCTATCCTTGGATATCAGTTTATGCCTCTATAAAAGCAAGGTTCCAGCCTCACTTTCAATCACCAATTCACCTTCAACCAGCAGTAAATAGCCGAAGCTTTCTGCCCCAAAACCAGCAACAATTCCATCGAGTTTCTGTTCCAGATTCAGTTCAAGTTTTGATAATTTTTCTGAATCCATTTCCAGCGTGATTGTGTCATCTTAGCATCACAAACCAAGCTATAATCTGTCCAAATAAGTCCAGCAAGGTTAAACCATCGAACCAAGCCAAGTTTCGAACCCAAAACCATCGAGTTTCCAAGATCTGTTCTGCCAGCAAGAGTGTTCGGGTTCTGTGGGTTTTGACAGCAACGTTTGAGTGTTGTAAGTTCCAAATTTGAACCTTCAAGATTACCAGAAACCTTGTCCATAAGACCCTCTGTTAGTGTGTGAAATTTGAGCAAGAACTATCAAGAATCCATCGAGTTTACCAGCCTATACCAATCGAGTACCAAGTCTGAATCCAATCCGTTTTCCAGCGCTTATTCGAAGTGTTCCAGCAATCGTTGTCCATCGTGATTCCAGTAGTGATTCAAGGATTAAAACGTGGTGTTTCGAGTGTTGTTCGAAAGCCAAGAAGTTAAGGAAACCGTGTGTTTCAATCCCTTGATCAAGCAAGCAAGTATCAAAGCAAGTAAGTGGGTTTTTGTTATATATATTCGTTTCGTTTTCTAAAAATCATATAGTACGTTTTGAAATCCCAATCGATATGTATTATGTTGAAATTATGAAAGTATATTTTGTAAGCACGTTAAACTCGAAATCTAATTGGATTTGGATCCCCATGACCCTGATGCGGTGGGGTGTAACCGCTAAAAGAACCTTATACGGTCTGTTGTTTCTGGATTATCCAGACCCTTTATTCGTGGGTTAGCCGATGTTATGACCTCATCTCTAGGAGAGTTAAGTCTAGAGACTGGTATCAGTACCAAGAAGAGAGTAGAATGCTTTACTGTGCTTAAGTATATGAAAATTATGAAACTATATGTTATGTCATGGCTCGTAGGGGCAAATGAAGTATGTTAAGATACATTCATATCGGTTTATGAAAGTTTTATGATCCAAGTTTATGAAAATTATGTATATGTATGATATCGATTGTCCCCCACTTGCTGAGTGTTTTCCAAAGCACTCAACCCTTACTCTACATGCCCAGATAAAGCCGAAGAAGTTAGAGCAAGAAGAAGAGCACCAATTTTGGGGTTGGTGAAATCAAGTCCGCTGCGTAGAACAAGATCTTTTATGTTTTCAAGTTTTCCAGTTTTAAGACAATTTTATTTATTCAGTTGTTAGGTTTTTAATTCCGCATTTCTTTATTCATTGTAAAGACAATGTGTTTTTATTTTTATGGAAAAAGACTGGCTTTTCAGTAGTTATGATATTATGAGGCTTATTGATTTCAAGTTGTTTATGGAAATCAATGCCGGTGTTATTGACCCCGGTCTCGGGGCGTGACATTTTAGTGGTATCAGAGCCATGTTCCATAATCCCGCTGGGAAAAGTATTCTAGTTAAGGAAATAACTAGAAGAAAATTCCGGTTGAAATAGACCAACTGGAGAAATAAATACAGTTGGGTGAAAATTGTCGTTTCATGATAATTACGATAATCAGGAGTCCAATCTGATTAATCACATGAATACGAAAATTTTCGAATTTTTAAAAAACTCTTCAGTTTCTGTTTTTAAAATTTTACTTTCGAAAATTTGATTTTTTAAGAATTATTTTCGGATTTCCTCGATTTTCGTACAGTAAACCCTAAGCTCCAAGTCGTCGCCGCCGCCTGCCGCCACGATAGCCGTCGACGAGTATACCAATCGAATCGTCTTCTTCAGTCGATCATTCTGTCCAAGTATCAGACCAATCGGACTTCGTTTAATCCGTCAAATTTCCCGATTGTTCTCAAGAACCCTAATTCCCAATTTCTGTTCGATTCTCGATTTCTCGAGCAACGCACGATCGTTTTTGAAATTAAAAATTTTCGTGAGATCTTCCAAGCAATTCAATCGATAGCCCTCTGTCAATTTCAGATTTCAAGCTTCGATTAGGGATTAATTCGAAACCCCTATTATTCGAATTAAGAACCCTAATTTTCGAATTTTTTTAAAAAAAAAAAAAAAAAATTTCCAGATTGCAAAAATCGAAGATTTATGCTCTTATTTTTTATCCTTGTTTTAAAATAATTTTTGTCAAGTATTTCATTTGACTAAATTAGTTCCGTAATTGGGTTTAGGTGATGACAACCCGAGCTCA
This sequence comes from Haberlea rhodopensis, assembly GCA_907163345.1. Taxonomy (NCBI): domain Eukaryota; kingdom Viridiplantae; phylum Streptophyta; class Magnoliopsida; order Lamiales; family Gesneriaceae; genus Haberlea; species Haberlea rhodopensis. The sequence continues at coordinate 592,386 of CAJQUN010000071.1, forward strand.
GACAGTCGAGATCCTTAGCCTGGAACAAGAAGTTGAAAAACTCAAGGAAGCTAATTCGGAATTACTTGAGGTAGTAGACCACCTGCAGGGCGATGTTCATAGACTCGGCTACTATCACCATCAAGCCGACGAGCAGAGTAAGGAAGCTAGCAAAGAAGTTGCTCGACTAGATGAACTCCATCGGACTGCTGCCGAGAAATGCGTAGTGCAAAGGCAACAGCTGGAACAAATGGCGGAGCGAGTTCTCTCACTTCAAGCTTCGAACCATCGCTTGGAAATAAGAAGCAATGGATACTGGAATATCATCACTCACCTCCAGAACGTCAATAGTGATCTACGGGAAGCCAATAATCACATGCGAGACATCCTGGACGTGGTAGATTCAGACTCGGATGAAGACCCAAATGAAGAATCAATGGAGGAAGATATCGTAGAGGAGCTAGGAAGTGGAGATGTTATAGATCCATAGTTTCCTAGAAAGCTTTGTTTAGGAGTTTTTTTTTTGTTTTTAAGAATTATTTTGTTGTTCAGCATTTTCCTTTCCAGTAGTTGTGATAAACATTTTCCCGGTGTTTAATAAAATTATCATTTTGTTTATCACGTCTTCTTTATCTTCCCGCTATCGTTTTATTTCCGCGCAAAGATTTTAGATCTATATGTATTGTAGGAAATGGCCGGACGTCCAACCCGCAACAACCGTAATCCAAACTATGCTGCCCCTCATAACAATGATGAGGAAAGAACTACTGATAATCAACGACCCCCTAGAGTGGGATTAAGCCGCGAGGATTTGGTGGCTATATGTAAGGACCCCAAGCCCTTAAAACCTTGATTAGTGTATTAACCACTATGTGTGGTACATGCTTTCTATAAAATGTCAATCGGGAAGCTCTGATGATACTTAATCATTGCCTGTCAATAAAAGACTCATATGTTTGCCCTTTACCAACCCCTTGGTGCCACTTTTCACATTGTAAACTTTTACAAAAATTTGGGCAGAGTCTCCCCATAAATAGAGCTATCCCAAAACAGAGTACAACACATAACAAAATTCCCGGCCAGGGAACACATAATACTCAACAGAAAGCAGTAATACAAGTAGATTCCCAGCCAGGGAAGACACCACACATACGTCAACAAAAGTGGGTTCCAACACCCACATAATACACCAATGACTCTCATATCATTCTAGCAATTCAACCTAATTGCATGCAACCTTAAATGAAAGAGAGAAAGGCTCATGCCTTTATATACAATCCATATACAAGTATAATCGTGCTCACATGCGAGCATCATGAATATGAATATGTATAAATCCTCAGGTGTATATATAGGTACTCTATACGATACCGTGCTCCATCAAGCCCTGGTACCACGATCCTGGGAGTACCTCAAATCAACAGCTCGAGCTCAGCTCCATAGCCATCGATGTACCTGTCCACCTGTCCCAACAGAGACAGCCCCCAACGGGGTGAGCATACCAATACACAAAATCCCATAATCATAATAATGAAATTCATAATTTACAACAAAGGTAAATGCTAATGAATTTAAATGATACTCCCTGGATGGCAACATCCTCATCCGGGATTCCGTGTACTGTCCCTGTTCTCACAACATCAAACTCATCAAATCTCATAAATCAGTAAATCAACACATTGATTTACACATCGCATGCCTGATCCTCGAATATCAACATATAGTGATTACAAATTCATTAAACATGCAATTACAGATATCACAATATCTAATACTGATTTCACAACCTTGCTATCAATCACAGATAGCTCAAATGCCTTAGCATTTATTTTACCATTCCTTCATTATACTTAGACATCTCAAGTGTCTTATAATGAATACATGAGTCTACAAACCTAGACATCTCAAATGTCTCATAATGAATACATGATTCTACGAACCTAGACATCTCAAATGTCTTACGAAGAATGCATGATTCTACAAACCTAGACATCTCAAATGTCTCATAATATAGTCATATAAATCCAGTACCCCATATATCATGCAAGAGTCATCCTACTCTAGTGTCACGCACGCTACAAGCGGCGATATCAAGATTTGGGTCATTCCTTGGCTATATCAACATATATGTATAACCATACGCAAAACATTCAATGCAATCAAAAACACCTTATGCATTTCACATATATATAGTAATGCTCGTACGTCGCACGTACCTTAAATCTCCGAAGTCCGAGCCAAGCCTTGCTCGAGTTCCATGCCCCGAGGAATGATGTGCTAACACGATAAATAATTCACAATTATTTACGAACATGTAACCTATGCTCAAGCACACCCATATCCCTCACAACATTGTCAATACACGACAATTATCCTCTTAAAAGACCCGGGGTAGGGTACATGCAGGGAAGGAAATAAATGAGACAATCGAAATTTGTTCAAGAATGCCCTACAAAAATCGAACCTTAATCTCACAATTTCGAACCCAATTAAATACCATAATTCATCTAAAATGTCAATTAATCAATCCATAGCATGAATAATCATCCCACATGCCAAACCCCCAAATTCGAAATCCAAAGCCCTAATTTCGAATCCAATTCTTCAATTCCGAACACAATCAAGCATTATAATGCGTCAACAACATGAATTAATCAATCCATAACAAGAATCACCACAACCCTTCCAAAACCCCCAAAATCGAACCCATTTCATGCACCCATCCAAAAAATCGAACCCAAGCCAACGAAAATCGAAATCATTCGAGCCAATAAATCACAATTTGGCAGGGAATCACATCACAAGCATGGAAAAAGGGGTTAGGAAGGTTACCCAAACGAAATCGGAAGAAATCGGACGAAAAATCGAAGAACCCTAACTTTTGGGGATCGACGCATTCCAGCCAAATTCGAACGAGAAACGCGACGAAACTTCCAATTGGCAGAGGGGAAAGGAGCGCCTCGTCGAGACGAAGCCGTGGGTAGGTCGCACGCGCCGATCGGCGGCCGGACGGCGGCTGGCGGAGCGCCTGAAACGGCGGGGGTCCTGTAGCAGACGGGAATCGCGCGGGAGAGAGAGGGAGGAAAACTTTGGGGCTTAAATGAAATTCTCTTAAAATCTTGGGTTCAAATGGTATTTATAGCAAAAATACCCCGAAAAATTAATAGCCCCACAAATACATCATGATTCCTTAAAAATCATCTGTTTTCAAAAACTCTCTCTCTAACTCCAAAATCCCCTACCGGTGCTCACACAGCACCCGAGATTCCGAGACACATCAAAAACCCAACTCTTAGGTTTTACACCGTAATGTGAATACAATCTCAACCTCTGGATCCAACGATCCCAACTACCCAAATAAACGAGCCCAGAAGGCCCAACACCTCGATTAAATCCCAAATCGCCACGTAAAACCACTTTAGGGATTATTAATACTCCGGGATTAACACCTATAATCCCTGGTCATCACAATATCCCCCACTAAAAGAATTTCGTCCTCGAAATTAGCACTGGTGTATCACGTAACACCCAGGCTACACAACAACATGAAGCCAGAACCTCGATTCTTGACCATATCAGAATCGTATTAATAAACGCGAGGATACTTACCTCTCATCTAACTCTGGAACAGAGCGACATACCAAAACCAACATAACACCCAAGAGGTAAAACGTACCTCGATGCGGGTCATCCCAAAAGTCAGCCTCTCATGACTGCAAATCAACCAATACTTACGACTGTAGATCGGACAGTCATCCTTCGTTCTAATACAACAGTACGAACACGTCCCGATGACACCTCAACCGTAAGAACGTTGACCTCGTGTCAAACTCTGGAGTGGAGTAGACTTCCAAAATCCATCATAACGTCAAAGAGCGTCAGCACAACTCAACGCTAACAGTCCAAAAGCAGTTAGTCAACTGAAACTGCAAGGATTCGAATCGCTCTTGATTCTATCGTAGATATCATTCCATGACATCTTTACCAAGACTCTCGATGTCTAACATACATCGTTACGAAGGAAACACTAGTACAACCACGGTGTACACATACCAAACCTGGTTTCCACTTTCAACTTCCTCCATCGAAGGAGTAGTCGCCTCATTGCAACTTAATTTGGGCAACTCACGGCCACAAATTCAAACAAAAGACATCTCACAAGATGTCCACCTCCGGATGTTCCAAGAATCACGTTCTGATCATAAATAACAACCGAGACTCCGCAGAGTTTACATTTCTTAAGGGGCATGCAATAAACCCATTGCATCCGCAACGCTTGTGTCGTCAGCGACACTCAACCAATCCAAATCCTGCCATCCCTTGAAAATCCTCGGATTTAACAATCCAAACTTGGGAAGGCTGTCGCATAACTCGAAGGAAAACACCAACAAGGGAAATACCTTAACCCTCACAAGAAAATCCCTCCTCAAGGGAGTCAACTAACTTCACGATTATCCCTCAATCATCGTGCCATGGAGATTCCCAATCTCAAGGTGTTCCATATCTCTCATCAGAGATTTAACCATCCAAAAATAGCATAACTCTATGCTTAACAGAGAGGAAATCAATAACTGGCATCCGTATACTCACCGGTATACCTGCCTAAGCACTGATGTCGCATGCATACTCAATGCACTCGGCTCGGGTATCTACCACATATCCCTAAGCCCCAAACACAACCGTCAATTCTGAGTCATTCCTTACTCAGTGGAGGATGAAAATCGACGATTAACAATACACGGTGTGATTCCCAAAATCAACACCACTTGCACCAACTTACCGAATCTTTCAAGATTCCCTAATAGGTATAATACTACCTCCTTCCTCGCAAGGGAAATGCCATCGAACTCGAGATCCACAAGTCTCGAACCATCGTTCGGAAAAACTGGATACAATAACACCCATTGTATCCCAATACACGGGTTCCTTTAGATTGAGTCAATAACAACCTGATGACTCTCTTGTTGGTACTCCAACATCCTGAGCTGTCCCAGACAAGTCTCCAAGATTAAACATAAACGTATACACGTTTCAGTGAGGCATGAACAACCTTAACCTCAATGACATGGTGACTACTAGAGTCCACCACAATCCACATCGTATCACCTTACGATTTGCCAAACTTGGTTCCAACGAGCAGTGTAACGGCTCTAGCAAGCCCATCATGGTGCTACACACACGCGGCAGACAACCTAGTCTCTGCCTCTTTAGGTTTACCTCAAACCTACCAATAAGACGGACGTTTCCACATGGTATAACATACTATGGGAGAAAAACTCAATAGAGTAGTGGGTCTTTATCCAACATTCCTCAATGCCGATATACCCTGGACAACCCAATGTCCCTATGTACTTAACATAACCTGATCCTACTCCCTTAGGACCCATCCTACACCCTCAAGGGTGGTGTGACCATGTCCACCACATGTCACATCGACAGAAAGCGAGTACTTTCCTCCATGATTACTCCTGTCGTCAAATCACATGGCCAAAAGCCATTCCAACGAGCATACCTCAAGGGTATCACCACTCGTAAAATGATCCCCCAATCGTAAGCTGCGGTACAATCACATGTACAGCGCATCCAACCATTCCTCGAGCAACCCGCTCGGTATAAGGGTCACGTCCATCGGTGTCGCACACACCACCTTGTGCTCGGTACTGGCACCCAAGGCATACCACAGAATACGTATACTCAACGCATCGATCATCGTAACGATGATGCATGTCTAATAAGACATCTCCTACACTATCGTCATCGTCATCCCGTGACGACACATGCCAACTCATGGCATCTAAAACATTGTCAACTAGTGACGATACATGTACATCAGCGTATGTCATCCACTATCATGCTAGTAAAATAGGCATAATAAAACATGTATATCAATGCATGCCAGCTACAATAAAGCTAATAAAATAGCAATATCTCATACCTCATCGCTAGTGATATAGCGTCATACCTGTCTCCGTCGCTCAATAATAGTGCGTAATCAGCACCCATCGCTCGAAGGCGGCAAAATCCTGTGCTGAGTACATAGCGGCAAAATCCCTCGCTATAGAATCGACGGCATGACACCTCGTCATATAATAAGTGGCATGAAACCTCGCTATATACCTGAGTATGAATCATCGTCCACATAGTAGCGGAAAGAGGCATCGCTATCAATACACCTGGCGGAATGAACCATCGCCAATAGATATAGCGGAATGAACCATCGCTATAAATACACCTGGCGGAATGAACCATCGCCAATCAATATAGCGGAATGAACCGTCGCTATAAATACACCTGGCGGAATGAACCATCGCCAATAAATATAGCGGAATGAACCGTCGCTATCAATACACCTGGCGGAATGAACCATCGCCAATAGATATAGCGGAATGAACCGTCGCTATAAATACGCCTGGCGGAATGAACCATCGCCAATAAATATAGCGGAATGAACCGTCGCTATAAATACGCCTGGCGGAATGAACCATCGCCAATAAATATAGCGGAATGAACCATCGCTATAAACCGTGTCCTCATAGAGAAATGAATATAAATCGACACAGCGGGACACATCACCGCTATCATCCGTGTCATCACAAAGGAATGAATCATCATCCTAACAAGCGGCATCTCATCCTCGCTTCTTCATACAAGTGGTATCTCATCCTCGCTTCGTATGGCATACCCCGCCTCCATGTGCAAGCGAGCATCCCCGCCCGCTCCACATTTTTAGCGGTCAAGCGTAAGTATAAAAATTCTCACTGTCATAAGCAGGACTCCTGGAATGTGTAATCATCATTCCTTTTTATACTCCATATTTCCTGTAACCTGCAACCATCAGGGTTAACAACAATAGCCATATACGCTATGCATCCACATTCAATTCATAATAAAAACACATTATGAGAATGTATGGTTTCACAAATAAATGTCATGATATCCTTCTTTAAATCCTTATTTCATCCTGAGCCCTTATCATTAGTACATTTTAATGCTTCTTGCTACTCCAGGAAAGCGGAATTCTTCCTCGCTTCCACTGGACTTTAGCGTTGCTACTCCATGTAAGCGGAACTCTTCATCGCTTCCAATGGACTTTAGCGTTGCTACTCCATATAAGCGGGACTCTTCATCGCTTCATATGGACTTTAGCATAAGCCATTAAAATCCTTACTAAGATAACTTTGACTCAAGACATGCATATGCAAAAACAATGCACAATAACATATATCATAACCTCAATGCACCACTTTGCATTCATCATGTGTCAACAAGACAACGTAAAATACATGTTACCTCGGAAATATCCCTTTATCTGATTTTCTTAAAAAACCAGCTTCCTTGGCACATAACACACGGAGTGCCAGACATCCCCATAAATGTCATCCTATCGTGTTCCACACGATTCCTGCAACCACAATGGTTAGCAATACCACTTTTCATATCATAAGAGCACATAAACAATGTGTTATGTCATACAACATTAATGCCATCATGCATAAATATGTGCTATCAATAACTTCCTAGGCCCTTAACAGCCCCAATGAGCAACCACTGCTCTGATACCACTAATGTAAGGACCCCAAGCCCTTAAAACCTTGATTTGTGTATTAACCACTATGTGTGGTACATGCTTTCTATAAAATGTCAATCGGGAAGCTCTGATGATACTTAATCATTGCCTGTCAATAAAAGACTCATATGTTTGCCCTTTACCAACCCCTTGGTGCCACTTTTCACATTGTAAACTTTTACAAAAATTTGGGCAGAGTCTCCCCATAAATAGAGCTATCCCAAAACAGAGTACAACACATAACAAAATTCCCGGCCAGGGAACACATAATACTCAACAGAAAGCAGTAATACAAGTAGATTCCCAGCCAGGGAAGACACCACACATACGTCAACAAAAGTGGGTTCCAACACCCACATAATACACCAATGACTCTCATATCATTCTAGCAATTCAACCTAATTGCATGCAACCTTAAATGAAAGAGAGAAAGGCTCATGCCTTTATATACAATCCATATACAAGTATAATCGTGCTCACATGCGAGCATCATGAATATGAATATGTATAAATCCTCAGGTGTATATATAGGTACTCTATACGATACCGTGCTCCATCAAGCCCTGGTACCACGATCCTGGGAGTACCTCAAATCAACAGCTCGAGCTCAGCTCCATAGCCATCGATGTACCTGTCCACCTGTCCCAACAGAGACAGCCCCCAACGGGGTGAGCATACCAATACACAAAATCCCATAATCATAATAATGAAATTCATAATTTACAACAAAGGTAAATGCTAATGAATTTAAATGATACTCCCTGGATGGCAACATCCTCATCCGGGATTCCGTGTACTGTCCCTGTTCTCACAACATCAAACTCATCAAATCTCATAAATCAGTAAATCAACACATTGATTTACACATCGCATGCCTGATCCTCGAATATCAACATATAGTGATTACAAATTCATTAAACATGCAATTACAGATATCACAATATCTAATACTGATTTCACAACCTTGCTATCAATCACAGATAGCTCAAATGCCTTAGCATTTATTTTACCATTCCTTCATTATACTTAGACATCTCAAGTGTCTTATAATGAATACATGAGTCTACAAACCTAGACATCTCAAATGTCTCATAATGAATACATGATTCTACGAACCTAGACATCTCAAATGTCTTACGAAGAATGCATGATTCTACAAACCTAGACATCTCAAATGTCTCATAATATAGTCATATAAATCCAGTACCCCATATATCATGCAAGAGTCATCCTACTCTAGTGTCACGCACGCTACAAGCGGCGATATCAAGATTTGGGTCATTCCTTGGCTATATCAACATATATGTATAACCATACGCAAAACATTCAATGCAATCAAAAACACCTTATGCATTTCACATATATATAGTAATGCTCGTACGTCGCACGTACCTTAAATCTCCGAAGTCCGAGCCAAGCCTTGCTCGAGTTCCATGCCCCGAGGAATGATGTGCTAACACGATAAATAATTCACAATTATTTACGAACATGTAACCTATGCTCAAGCACACCCATATCCCTCACAACATTGTCAATACACGACAATTATCCTCTTAAAAGACCCGGGGTAGGGTACATGCAGGGAAGGAAATAAATGAGACAATCGAAATTTGTTCAAGAATGCCCTACAAAAATCGAACCTTAATCTCACAATTTCGAACCCAATTAAATACCATAATTCATCTAAAATGTCAATTAATCAATCCATAGCATGAATAATCATCCCACATGCCAAACCCCCAAATTCGAAATCCAAAGCCCTAATTTCGAATCCAATTCTTCAATTCCGAACACAATCAAGCATTATAATGCGTCAACAACATGAATTAATCAATCCATAACAAGAATCACCACAACCCTTCCAAAACCCCCAAAATCGAACCCATTTCATGCACCCATCCAAAAAATCGAACCCAAGCCAACGAAAATCGAAATCATTCGAGCCAATAAATCACAATTTGGCAGGGAATCACATCACAAGCATGGAAAAAGGGGTTAGGAAGGTTACCCAAACGAAATCGGAAGAAATCGGACGAAAAATCGAAGAACCCTAACTTTTGGGGATCGACGCATTCCAGCCAAATTCGAACGAGAAACGCGACGAAACTTCCAATTGGCAGAGGGGAAAGGAGCGCCTCGTCGAGACGAAGCCGTGGGTAGGTCGCACGCGCCGATCGGCGGCCGGACGGCGGCTGGCGGAGCGCCTGAAACGGCGGGGGTCCTGTAGCAGACGGGAATCGCGCGGGAGAGAGAGGGAGGAAAACTTTGGGGCTTAAATGAAATTCTCTTAAAATCTTGGGTTCAAATGGTATTTATAGCAAAAATACCCCGAAAAATTAATAGCCCCACAAATACATCATGATTCCTTAAAAATCATCTGTTTTCAAAAACTCTCTCTCTAACTCCAAAATCCCCTACCGGTGCTCACACAGCACCCGAGATTCCGAGACACATCAAAAACCCAACTCTTAGGTTTTACACCGTAATGTGAATACAATCTCAACCTCTGGATCCAACGATCCCAACTACCCAAATAAACGAGCCCAGAAGGCCCAACACCTCGATTAAATCCCAAATCGCCACGTAAAACCACTTTAGGGATTATTAATACTCCGGGATTAACACCTATAATCCCTGGTCATCACACTATAGCCACAATCGTTGCTACAACACTACAGGGCATGACTAACCCTGCTGCTAATCAGCCACATCCGCAGCCAACGCCACATCCGCAGGGAGTGAAGTACCACTATGAATCGTTGCGGAAGAACAGAGTTCCAACCTTTGATGGCAACTCAGACTCGGAGATGGCCCAGAACTGGCTGAAGCAAATAGAGAACCACCATAGACTGTTGGAAGTACCAGAGGATATCAAGGTGGAAGTTACCACGTCTTTTCTCATCGACCAAGCAGGGAAGTGGTGGGAAAACGTGTCGCCATTAATGCAAGAAACGGGACCAGTTACATGGCAAAGGTTCCGGAGCACATTTCTGAAGCAGTACTTGCCAACTGTGGTCCAGAACCAGAAGCTGCGAGAGTTTGAAAACCTGACACAGACTACAGATATGACAGTGGTGGACTATACCGCAAGGTTTAATTCGCTGAGAACGTATGCACCGAGTATCATGGCAGACGAGTCCCTTAAGCTACATCGCTTCAGGATTGGACTGAACAGTCGAATCCAATCCGCCCTGGCAATTTTCGAGACAACCAATTTCGGAGATTTAATGGGAGCCGCCATCAGGGCTGAAGCAGATATCAAGCGTCGCGAGGAAGAGTTTAAGCGCAAGCGACCCTCCACCAGTCAGCATACCTCTAGTAGTCAAAACTTCAAGAGGCATAGTCCGTCCAGCAACCAGCAAAGGGGACCCACAGTAGGCCCAACTCAACAGAGGTACCCTAAGTGTTCGAACTGTGGATTCAACCATCTAGGAGAATGTCTCAGAGGAAAAGGTGCATGTTTCCGATGTGGGAAGACAGGTCACCGAATTGGTGAGTGTCCCGAACCTGATATGAGGGGGACGACTGTAAGGAATAACGGCCCTCCTAGTAAACCAAAGGAGACTAATCCGAATGCCCGTGTATTCGCCATATCACATGGGGAGGCCGAGGACGCAAACGACGTTGTGGCAGGTACCATTTATTTAAACAAATTACCTGCGTATACATTGTTTGATTGTGGTGCCACGCACTCGTTTATATCTAAGAGGTTTACTAAGAAACTAGCCCTTAAGCCCGAACTGCTTAGTGAACCATATAACGTAGCAACACCAGCCAATAAGACCCTTATAGCACATAGCATACATCGAGATTGTAATCTTAGTATTAATGAAATCAAGTTTAATGCTGAGCTAATTCAACTCAAAATGGTGGATTTTGATTGGGAATGGATTGGCTATCCAAACATCATGGAGTAGTAGACTGCCGTAACAAGAATGTTAAACTACGGACTCCAGACGAGAAAGAGATCGTATACCACGACAAAACTAAGGAACGAAAATTCCTTCTGTCAGCAGCACAAACGTGGAAAGCTGTGAAGAACGGTGAAGAAGTTTACCTAGCTACAATAAGCGAGGTTAAAGAGGAAGATGAACCAGGATAGAAGACATACCCGTTGTACACGAATTTCCGGATGTCTTTCCTGAAGAGCTGCCCGGTTCTGTTCCAAACCGAGAATTGGAATTTGATATTAATTTGGTGCCAGGCGCTACACCAATTTCTAAGGCACCATACCGAATGGCTCCAGCCGAACTGAAGGAACTTAAGGAACAACTGCAGGAGTTATTGGACAAGAAACAAATCAGACCAAGTGTATCCCCATGGGGAACTCCAGTGTTGTTTGTAAAGAAGAAAGACGGGAGCATGAGATTGTGCATCGACTACAGAGAGCTGAATAAGATCACAATCAAGAACAAGTACCCTCTTCCAAGGATAGATGACCTGTTCGATCAACTCAAAGGCGCTAAAGTGTTTTCCAAGCTCGATTTAAGGACAGGCTATCACCAACTAAAGATTAAAGCAGAAGACGTGCCGAAAACCGCATTTAGAACACGGTATGGGCATTACGAGTTCACGGTGATGCCATTTGGCTTAACAAACGCGCCAGCCGTATTCATGGATTTAATGAATCGTGTATTCAAGCCATTCCTGGATGACTTTGTAGTAGTGTTCATCGACGACATACTCATTTACTCGTCGAGCAATGAGGAACACGAACAACATCTTCGCCTCACTCTACAGACATTGAGAGAGAAGGAGCTCTACGCCAAATTTAATAAATGTGAATTTTGGCTAGAAAGCGTATCTTTCTTAGGACACATCATATCAAAAGAAGGCGTGTCAGTGGATCCTAAAAAGGTAGAGGCAGTTTTGGATTGGCATAGGCCAACGACAGTGACCGAAATTCGAAGCTTCTTGGGACTAGCTGGCTACTACCGGAAGTTTGTCGAAGGATTTTCGTCAATAGCAGTACCTCTTACAAAGCTCACACAAAAGAACGCAAAGTTCATATGGAGTGAAGAATGTGAGAAGAGCTTTGAGACTTTAAAGGAAAAGCTCTCAACTGCACCTGTACTGGTATTACCAACTGAAGACATGAGTTTCACTATTTATAGTGATGCATCTAAAGAAGGACTAGGATGTGTACTCATGCAGGAAGGAAGAGTGATTGCTTATGCTTCAAGACAGCTCAAGCCCCATGAGCAAAACTACCCTACGCATGACCTCGAGTTAGCCACAGTAGTGTTCGCCTTAAAGATTTGGAGACACTATCTGTATGGCGCCAAGTGCGAAGTGTTCACGGACCATCAAAGCCTCAAGTACTTGTTCACTCAAAAGGAACTCAACATGTGTGATGACCAGGGATTATAGGTGTTAATCCCGTAGTGTTAATAATCCCTAAAGTGGTTTTACGTGGCGATTTGGAGTTTAATTGAGGTATTGGGCCTTCTGGGCTCGTTTATTTGGGCAGTTGGGATCGTTGGATCCAGAGGTTGAGATTGTATTCACATTACGGTGTAAAACCTAAGAGTTGGGTTTTTGATGTGTCTCGGAATCTCGGGTGCTTTGTGAGCACCGGTAGAGGGTTTTGGAGTTAGAGAGAGAGTTTTTGAAAACAGATGATTTTTAAGGAATCATGATGTATTGGTGGGGCTATTATTTTTTCGGGGTATTTTTGCTATAAATAGCAGTTGAACCCGAAATTTTAAGGAAATTATCATTTCAGCCCAATTTCTTTCTCCTCCCTCTCTCCCGCGCGATTTTTTCGCTGCTACAGCACCCCCGCCGCTTCAAACGCTTCGCCCGCCGCCGTCCGGCCGCCGATCGGCGCGTCCGACCTACCCACGGCTTCGTCTCGTCCAGGCGCTCCTTTCCCCTCCGTCAATTGAAGGTTTCGTCGCGTTTCTCGTTCGGATTTTGCAGGTAAGCGTCGATCCCCAATTTCTAGGGTTCTTCGATTTTCGTTTGATTTTGCTTCCGATTTCGTTGGGTAGCCTCCCTTACCCCTTTTGCATCCCTCTCATGTTATTCCCTACTAAATTCGGTGGTTTTGGTTCGAAATTATTTTCGAAAATTGGTAGGGTTTGGTTCGAATTTTGGGGGTTTTTGGCAGGGGTGTTAATTCGTGCAATGGATCGATTATTGCATGTTTTAGGTGTATTATGATGCTTGATTGAGATCGAATTGAGAAGCTATGGTTCGAATTTGAAGAATTGTTAGGGTTCGAATTTAAGGGCTTGTTTGGGTTCGAATTTAATGGTTTTGAGTTCGAAAATTGGGGGTTTTTGTCAAGGGATGTTGATTCTTGCTTGGATAGCTTAATTGACATTTTAGATGAATTATGGTATTTAATTGGGTTCGAAATTGTGAGATTAGGGTTCGATTTTTGTAGGGCATTCTTGAACAAATTTCGATATTGTCTCATTTATTTCCTTCCCTGCATGTACCCTGCCCCGGGTCTTTTAAGAGGATAATTGTCGTGTGTTGACAATATTTTGAGGGATATGGGTGTGCTTGAGCATAGGTTACATGTTCGTAAATAATTGTGAATTATTTATCGTGTTAGCACATCATTCCTCGGGGCATGGAACTCGAGCAAGGTTTGGCTCGGACTTCGGAGATTTAAGGTACGTGCGACGTACGAGCATTACTATATATATGTGAAATGCATAAGGTGTTTTTGATTGCATTGAATGTTTTGCGTATGGTTATACATATATGTTGATATGGCCAAGGAATGACCCAAATCTTGATATCGCAGCTTGTAGCGTGCGTGACACTAGAGTAGGATGACTCTTACATGATATAAGGGGTACTGGGTTTATATGACTATATTATGAGACATTTGAGATGTCTAGGTTTGTAGAATCATGTATTCTTCGTGAGACATTGAGATGTCTAGGTTCGTAGAATCATGTATTCATTATGAGACATTTGAGATGTCTAGGTATAATGGAAAGCGAGATTATGAAATCAATATTAGATATTGATATATCTATATTTGCATGTATATGAACTTGGAATCATTCATTATTGATATTTGAGAATCAGGCATGCGATGTGTAAATCAATGTGTTGGTTTACTGATTTATGAGGTTTGATGAGTTTGATGATTGTGAGAACAGGGACAGTACACGGAATCCCGGATGAGGTTGCCATCCAGGGAGTATCATTTAAATTCATTAGCATTTACCTTTGTTGTAAATTATGAATTTCATTATTATGATTATGGGATTTTGTGTTTTGGTATGCTCACCCCGTTGGGGGCTGTCTCTGTTGGGACAGGTGGACAGGTACATCGATGGCTATGGAGCTGAGCTCGAGCTGTTGATTTGAGGTACTCCCAGGATCGTGGTACCAGGGCTTGATGGAGCACGGTATCGTAAAGAGTACCTATATATACACCTGAGGATTTATACATATTCATGATGCTCGCATGTGAGCACGATTATACTTGTACATGGATTGTATATAAAGGCATGAGCCTATCTCTCTTTCATTTAAGGTTGCATGCAATTAGAGGTTGAATTGTGGTAGCGTTTATCGTGTACGCCCAAATTAACCCTTCTTCAGTTAATAACAAAAATATGTAGTAGTGGAAGTAGGGATCGATCTCACAGGGAAGGTAAATTTATTTTGTGTCAATTATCAAAGAACTAGTAACAATGGGGGATTTGGACTGGATTACTACTACTTAGCAAATATCAAACTAATTAACGAGTCTAACTAAAATGATTAAAACTTATGGGATTAAAGCGATTCTTGGTTTTCAGGTAACCGTACTTTTGGAAAATTATCTTTTAGTCATCAAATCAAAACATTCGAATTCTTTCAATTATCTATCGATTGGAAATTCAATTCCTACTCATCTTATTCGTAGTCAAAGGGAAAACAGCATTCAATTCAACCCTTACCAAATCTCTAATCACCACTACAGCCGTTAATGATTAAATCAATGATAGTTTTCAAAACTAATGAGTTCGACAAATCTAATCAATAAAAACTACAGCCGTTAGAATTGATTACTCAATCGTTTCTCCTAAGAATTCAATAACACCTACAGCCGGTTAATTATTAATCTTAGTTGTTTCTTAGCAAACTATCGATTATGTTATTGAATATTAGGTGATCGGTCTAATACACAAGCACAACAATCATGGAATTCGAATTCTGAGAAACCAATTGAAATCGAAGATTAATTCAACAATCAAACCGAATTTTCATAAAAGATTTAAATCCAAAAGTAGGTATCCCTTCAACCAAGAATCGAAGGGTTTTAGCCTAGCATAATTAAATCTAAAAGCAATAAAAATTCAATGGAAAACATTAAATAAATAAAGGAAAAGAAATTACTAATATAAATCACGATTCCGGCTTGTCAATTCCGGTTCCGTTCTTCGTCGTTCTTGAAGAAAACTTTGAAAGAAAATTAATCTAAAATCCTAAAAAATTCTAAGAGTATGAAATTATGCTTAAAATGAGGTAAAAATCGTGTATATGAGGTATGGAGGCTGATGGAGTAGGGTAAAATCCATGTGGGAAGGAAAGAAATCAAGTTTTTTAATTTTCCAAAAGTCTTCAGGCGTAAATACGCGTATAATGGCGTAGCTACGCCTAGACATGCCGTAGCGTTGGCGTAATTACGCCTGTGAATGGCGTAATTACGCCTGTCCTCCATTTTTCTGGCGAGTTTTGTATTTTGGCCATAACTTTCACATACAAACTCCGAATTCGACGAGTCAGCTGTCCACGCGAAGATAACTCAAAGTTCTACAACTTTTATATGGACCACATTCCCAAAACTTGGCTGGAATACATAGAAATTTGAGGAGAAAGGAGCAACATGTGTCTTTGATTCCGGTTTTTTCCTCTTTTCTTCAACTTTATTGCTTCTTTCATCATTTTAGCTTGATTTCTTCAGTTTTCCCTACATTTACATAAATATACGATTAGGTAGCATATGTATCAATTTATCCATCAAAATATACCAAATCGTAGACAATTAAGCGTAATAGATGTGTCTATTTCTAGTCACATCAAATTGCTAGAATGATATGAGAGTCATTGGTGTATTATGTGTGGCGTCTTCCCTGGCTGGGAATTTACTAGTATTGCTGCTTTCTGTTGAGTATTATGCTTTCCCTGGCCGGGAATTTTGTTATGTGTTGTACTCTTTTTTTTGGGATAGCTCTATTTATGGGGAGACTCTGCCCAAATTTTTTATAAAAGTTTACAATGTGAAAAGTGGCACCAAGGGGTTGGTAAAGGGCAAACATATGAGTCTTTTATTGTCAGGATGATGATCTTATAACATTGAGTATTACAGGAAATTTTGTAATTAACAGGCAATGATTAAGTATCATCAGAGCTTCCCGATTGACATTTTATAGAAAGCATGTACCACACATAGTGGTTAATACACTAATCAAGGTTTAAGGGCTTGGGGTCCTTACATTAGTGGTATCAGAGCAGTGGTTGCTCATTGGGGCTGTTAAGGGCCTACGAAGTTATTGATAGCACATATTTATGCATGATGGCATTAATGTTGTATAACATAACAAATTGTTTATGTGCTATTATGATATGAAAAGTGGTATTGCTAACCATTGTGGTTGCAGGAATCGTGTGGAACACGATAGGATGGCATTAATAGGGATATTTCCGAGGTAACATGTACTTTATGTTGTCTTGTTGACACATGATGAATGCAAAGTGGTGCATTAAGGTTATGATATATGTTATTGTGCATTGTTTTTGCATATGCATGTTGTGAAATATAAGAGGTGTATTTCTTGAGTCAAAGTTATCTTAGTAAGGATTTTAATGGCTTATGCTAAAGTCCATTGCATGGAGTAGCAACGCTAAAGTCCATTGGAAGCGATGAAGAATCCCGCTTACATGGAGTAGCAACGCTAAAGTCCATTGCATGGAGTAGCAACGCTAAAGTCCATATGAAGCGATGAAGAATCCCGCTTATATGGAGTAGCAACGCTAAAGTCCATTGGAAGCGATGAAGAGTCCCGCTTACATGGAGTAGCAACGCTAAAGTCCATTGGAAGCGATGAAGAGTCCCGCTTACATGGAGTAGCAAGAAGCATTAAAATGTACTAATGATAAGGGCTCAAGATGAAATATGGATTTAAAGAGGAAGGATGTCATGACATTTATTTATGAAACCATACATTCTTATAATGCGTTTTTATTATGTATTGAATGTTGATGCATAGCGTATATGGCTATTGTTGTTAACCCTGATGGTTGCAGGTTACAGGAAATAAGGAATACGAAAAGGAATGATGATTATACATATGCACGGGCATCCCAAGGGCAACATGTATTATGTGGTTAGTCATTTAACACAAGGTAAATCAAGGTATGCATAAGATAGTGCATTATGATATGATACATGTTGATACGCATCGTTTTGCATATGTATATTGTGAAATATAAAGTGAGGATTTCAATGCTTACACTAAGGTCCGTATGAAGCGAGGAAGGATTCCGCTTATATGGAGTAGTGAGAAGCATTGAAATGCACTATTGATATTTCACGAGTCTAGGTTATCCTAGTGAGGATTTCAATGCTTGCGCTAAGGTCCATATGAAGCGAGGAAGAATTCCGCTTATATGGAGTAGTGAGAAGCATTGAAATACACTACTGATAAGTGACTCAATTCGAGGTGTATTGATAGCGATGGTTCATTCCGCTATATTTATTGGCGATGGTTCTTTCCGCCAGGTGTATTGATAGCGATGGTTCATTCCGCTATATTTATTGGCGATGGTTCTTTCCGCCAGGTGTATTGATAGCGATGGTTCATTCCGCTATATTTATTGGCGATGGTTCTTTCCGCCAGGTGTATTGATAGCGATGGTTCATTCCGCTATATTTATTGGCGATGGTTCTTTCCGTCAGGTGTATTGATAGCGATGGTTCATTCCGCTATATTTATTGGCGATGGTTCATTCCGCCAGGTGTATTTATAGCGACGGTTCATTCCGCTATATTGATTGGCGATGGTTTATACCGCCAGGCATTGATAGCGATGCCTCTTTCCGCTACTATGTGGACGATGATTCATGCTCAGGGTATAGCGAGGTTTCATGCCACTTATTATCTGACGAGGTGTCATGCCGTCGATTCTATAGCGAGGGATTTTGCCGCTATGTACTCAGCACAGGATTTTGCCGCCTTCGAGCGATGGGTGCTGATTACGCACTATTATTGAGCGACGGAGACAGGTATGACGCTATATTGCTAGCGATGAGGTATGAGATATTGCTATTTTATTAGCTTTATTGTAGCTGGCATGCATTGATATACATGTTTTATTATGCCTATTTTACTAGCATGTTAGTGGATGACATACGCTGATGTACATGTATCGTCACTAGTTGGCAATATTTTAGATGCCATGAGTTGGCATGTGTCGTCACAGGATGACGATGACGATGGTGTAGGAGATGTCTTATTAGACATGCATCATCGTTACGATGATCGATGCGTTGAGTATACGTATTCAGTGGTATGCCTTGGGTGCCAGTACCGAGCACAAGGTGGCGTGTGCGACACCGATTGACGTGACCCTTATACCGAGCGGGTTGCTCGAGGAATGGTTGGATGCGCTGTACATGTGATTGCACCGCAGCTTATGTTTGGGGGTAATCATTTTACGAGTGGTGATACCCTTGAGGTATGCTCGTTGGAATGGCTTTTGGCCATGTGATTTGACGACAGGAGTAATCATGGAGGAAATTACTCGCTTTCTGTCGATGTGACATGTGGTAGACATGATCACACCACCCTTGAGGGTGTAGGATGGGTCCTAAGGGAGTAGGATCAGGTTATGTTAAGTACATAGGGACATTGGAGTGTCCAGGGTGTATCGGCATTGAGGAATGTTGGATAAAGACCCACTACTCTATTGAGTTTTCCTCCCATAGTATGTTATACCATGTGGAAACGTCCGTCTTATTGGTAGGTTTGAGGTAAACCTAAAGAGGCAGAGACTAGGTTGTCTGCCGCGTGTGTGTAGCACCATGATGGGCTTGCTAGAGCCGTTACACTGCTCGTTGGAACCAAGTTTGGCAAATCGTAAGGTGATACGATGTGGATTGTGGTGGACTCTAGTAGTCACCATGTCATTGAGGTTAAGGTTGTTCATGCCTCACTGAAACGTGTATACATTTATGTTTAATCTTGGAGACTTGTCTGGGACAGCTCAGGATGTTGGAGTACCAACAAGAGAGTCATCAGGTCGTTATTGACTCAATCTAAGGGAACCCGTGTATTAGGGATACAATGGGTGTTATTATATCCAGTTTTTTTTTCCGAACGATGGTTCGAGACTTGTGGATCTCGAGTTCAATGGCGCTTCCCTTGCGAGGAAGGAGGTAATATTATACCTATTTGGGAATCTTTGAAAGATTCGGTAAGTTGGTGCAAGTGGTGTTGATTTTGGGAATCACACCGTGTATTGTTAATCGTCGATTATCATCCTCCACTGAGTAAGGAATGACTCAGAATTGACGGTTGTGTTTGGGGCTTAGGGATATGTGGTAGATACCCGAGCCGAGTGCATTGAGTATGCATGCGACATCAGTGCTTAGGCAGGTATACCGGTGAGTATACGGATGCCAGTTATTGATTTCCTCTCTGTTAAGCATAGAGTTATGCTATTTTAGGATGGTTAAATCTCTGATGTGAGATATGGAACACCTTGAGATTGGGAATCTCCATGGCACGATGATTATGAGGGATAATCGTGAAGTTAGTTGACTCCCTTGAAGAGGGATTTTCTTGTGAGGGTTAAGGTATTTCCCTTGTTGGTGTTTTCCTTCGAGTTATGCGACAGCCTTCCCAAGTTTGGATTGTTAAATCCGAGGATTTTCAAGGGATGGCAGGATTTCGGATTGGTTGAGTGTCGCTGACGACACAAGCGTTGAGGATGCAATGGGTTTATTGCATGCCCCTTAAGAAATTTAAACTCTGCGGAGTCTCGGTTGTTATTTATGATCAGGACGTGATTCTTGGAACATCCGGAGGTGGACATCTTGTGAGATGTCTTTTGTTTGAATTTGTGGCCGTGAGTTGCCCAAATTAAGTTGCAATGAGGCGACTACTCCTTCGATGGAGGAAGTTTGAAAGTGGAAACCAGGTTTGGTATGTGTACACCGTGGTTGTACTAGTGTTTCCCTCGTAACGATGTAGGTTAGACATCGTGAGTCTTGATAAAGATGCCATTGGATGATATCTACGATAGAATCAGGAGCGATTCGAATCCTTACAGTTTCAGTTGACTAACTGCTTTTGGATTATTAGCGTTGAGCTGTGCTGACGCTCTTTGACGTTATGATGGATTTGGAAGTCTATTCCACTCCAGAGATTGACACGAGGTCAACGTTCTTACGGTTGAGGTGTCATTCAGGACGTGTTCGTACTGTTGTATTAGATCGAAGGATGACTGTCCGATCTACAGTCGTAAGTATTGGTTGATTTGCAGTCATGAGAGGCTGACTTCTGGGATGACCCGCATCGAGGTACGTTTCGCCTCTTGGGTGATATGTTGGTTTTGGTATGTCGCTCTGTTTCAGAGTTTGATGAGAGGTAAGTATCCTCGCGTTTATTAATACGATTCTGATATGGTCAGGAATCGAGGTTATGGCTTCATGTTGTTGTGTAGCCTGGGTGTTACGTGATACACCAGTGCTAATTTCGAGGACGAAATTCTTTTAGTGGGGGATATTGTGATGACCAGGGATTATAGGTGTTAATCCCGTAGTGTTAATAATCCCTAAAGTGGTTTTACGTGGCGATTTGGAGTTTAATTGAGGTATTGGGCCTTCTGGGCTCGTTTATTTGGGCAGTTGGGATCGTTGGATCCAGAGGTTGAGATTGTATTCACATTACGGTGTAAAACCTAAGAGTTGGGTTTTTGATGTGTCTCGGATCTCGGGTGCTTTGTGAGCACCGGTAGAGGGTTTTGGAGTTAGAGAGAGAGTTTTTGAAAACAGATGATTTTTAAGGAATCATGATGTATTGGTGGGGCTATTATTTTTTCGGGGTATTTTTGCTATAAATAGCAGTTGAACCCGAAATTTTAAGGAAATTATCATTTCAGCCCAATTTCTTTCTCCTCCCTCTCTCCCGCGCGATTTTCCGCTGCTACAGCACCCCCGCCGCTTCAAACGCTTCGCCCGCCGCCGTCCGGCCGCCGATCGGCGCGTCCGACCTACCCACGGCTTCGTCTCGTCCAGGCGCTCCTTTCCCCTCCGTCAATTGAAGGTTTCGTCGCGTTTCTCGTTCGGATTTTGCAGGTAAGCGTCGATCCCCAATTTCTAGGGTTCTTCGATTTTCGTTTGATTTTGCTTCCGATTTCGTTGGGTAGCCTCCCTTACCCCTTTTGCATCCCTCTCATGTTATTCCCTACTAAATTCGGTGGTTTTGGTTCGAAATTATTTTCGAAAATTGGTAGGGTTTGGTTCGAATTTTGGGGGTTTTTGGCAGGGGTGTTAATTCGTGCAATGGATCGATTATTGCATGTTTTAGGTGTATTATGATGCTTGATTGAGATCGAATTGAGAAGCTATGGTTCGAATTTGAAGAATTGTTAGGGTTCGAATTTAAGGGCTTGTTTGGGTTCGAATTTAATGGTTTTGAGTTCGAAAATTGGGGGTTTTTGTCAAGGGATGTTGATTCTTGCTTGGATAGCTTAATTGACATTTTAGATGAATTATGGTATTTAATTGGGTTCGAAATTGTGAGATTAGGGTTCGATTTTTGTAGGGCATTCTTGAACAAATTTCGATATTGTCTCATTTATTTCCTTCCCTGCATGTACCCTGCCCCGGGTCTTTTAAGAGGATAATTGTCGTGTGTTGACAATATTTTGAGGGATATGGGTGTGCTTGAGCATAGGTTACATGTTCGTAAATAATTGTGAATTATTTATCGTGTTAGCACATCATTCCTCGGGGCATGGAACTCGAGCAAGGTTTGGCTCGGACTTCGGAGATTTAAGGTACGTGCGACGTACGAGCATTACTATATATATGTGAAATGCATAAGGTGTTTTTGATTGCATTGAATGTTTTGCGTATGGTTATACATATATGTTGATATGGCCAAGGAATGACCCAAATCTTGATATCGCAGCTTGTAGCGTGCGTGACACTAGAGTAGGATGACTCTTACATGATATAAGGGGTACTGGGTTTATATGACTATATTATGAGACATTTGAGATGTCTAGGTTTGTAGAATCATGTATTCTTCGTGAGACATTGAGATGTCTAGGTTCGTAGAATCATGTATTCATTATGAGACATTTGAGATGTCTAGGTATAATGGAAAGCGAGATTATGAAATCAATATTAGATATTGATATATCTATATTTGCATGTATATGAACTTGGAATCATTCATTATTGATATTTGAGAATCAGGCATGCGATGTGTAAATCAATGTGTTGGTTTACTGATTTATGAGGTTTGATGAGTTTGATGATTGTGAGAACAGGGACAGTACACGGAATCCCGGATGAGGTTGCCATCCAGGGAGTATCATTTAAATTCATTAGCATTTACCTTTGTTGTAAATTATGAATTTCATTATTATGATTATGGGATTTTGTGTATTGGTATGCTCACCCCGTTGGGGGCTGTCTCTGTTGGGACAGGTGGACAGGTACATCGATGGCTATGGAGCTGAGCTCGAGCTGTTGATTTGAGGTACTCCCAGGATCGTGGTACCAGGGCTTGATGGAGCACGGTATCGTAAAGAGTACCTATATATACACCTGAGGATTTATACATATTCATGATGCTCGCATGTGAGCACGATTATACTTGTACATGGATTGTATATAAAGGCATGAGCCTATCTCTCTTTCATTTAAGGTTGCATGCAATTAGAGGTTGAATTGTGGTAGCGTTTATCGTGTACGCCCAAATTAACCCTTCTTCAGTTAATAACAAAAATATGTAGTAGTGGAAGTAGGGATCGATCTCACAGGGAAGGTAAATTTATTTTGTGTCAATTATCAAAGAACTAGTAACAATGGGGGATTTGGACTGGATTACTACTACTTAGCAAATATCAAACTAATTAACGAGTCTAACTAAAATGATTAAAACTTATGGGATTAAAGCGATTCTTGGTTTTCAGGTAACCGTACTTTTGGAAAATTATCTTTTAGTCATCAAATCAAAACATTCGAATTCTTTCAATTATCTATCGATTGGAAATTCAATTCCTACTCATCTTATTCGTAGTCAAAGGGAAAACAGCATTCAATTCAACCCTTACCAAATCTCTAATCACCACTACAGCCGTTAATGATTAAATCAATGATAGTTTTCAAAACTAATGAGTTCGACAAATCTAATCAATAAAAACTACAGCCGTTAGAATTGATTACTCAATCGTTTCTCCTAAGAATTCAATAACACCTACAGCCGGTTAATTATTAATCTTAGTTGTTTCTTAGCAAACTATCGATTATGTTATTGAATATTAGGTGATCGGTCTAATACACAAGCACAACAATCATGGAATTCGAATTCTGAGAAACCAATTGAAATCGAAGATTAATTCAACAATCAAACCGAATTTTCATAAAAGATTTAAATCCAAAAGTAGGTATCCCTTCAACCAAGAATCGAAGGGTTTTAGCCTAGCATAATTAAATCTAAAAGCAATAAAAATTCAATGGAAAACATTAAATAAATAAAGGAAAAGAAATTACTAATATAAATCACGATTCCGGCTTGTCAATTCCGGTTCCGTTCTTCGTCGTTCTTGAAGAAAACTTTGAAAGAAAATTAATCTAAAATCCTAAAAAATTCTAAGAGTATGAAATTATGCTTAAAATGAGGTAAAAATCGTGTATATGAGGTATGGAGGCTGATGGAGTAGGGTAAAATCCATGTGGGAAGGAAAGAAATCAAGTTTTTTAATTTTCCAAAAGTCTTCAGGCGTAAATACGCGTATAATGGCGTAGCTACGCCTAGACATGCCGTAGCGTTGGCGTAATTACGCCTGTGAATGGCGTAATTACGCCTGTCCTCCATTTTTCTGGCGAGTTTTGTATTTTGGCCATAACTTTCACATACAAACTCCGAATTCGACGAGTCAGCTGTCCACGCGAAGATAACTCAAAGTTCTATATGGACCACATTCCCAAAACTTGGCTGGAATACATAGAAATTTGAGGAGAAAGGAGCAACATGTGTCTTTGATTCCGGTTTTTTCCTCTTTTCTTCAACTTTATTGCTTCTTTCATCATTTTAGCTTGATTTCTTCACTTTTCCCTACATTTACATAAATATACGATTAGGTAGCATATGTATCAATTTATCCATCAAAATATACCAAATCGTAGACAATTAAGCGTAATAGATGTGTCTATTTCTAGTCACATCAAATTGCTAGAATGATATGAGAGTCATTGGTGTATTATGTGTGGCGTCTTCCCTGGCTGGGAATTTACTAGTATTGCTGCTTTCTGTTGAGTATTATGCTTTCCCTGGCCGGGAATTTTGTTATGTGTTGTACTCTTTTTTTTGGGATAGCTCTATTTATGGGGAGACTCTGCCCAAATTTTTTATAAAAGTTTACAATGTGAAAAGTGGCACCAAGGGGTTGGTAAAGGGCAAACATATGAGTCTTTTATTGTCAGGATGATGATCTTATAACATTGAGTATTACAGGAAATTTTGTAATTGACAGGCAATGATTAAGTATCATCAGAGCTTCCCGATTGACATTTTATAGAAAGCATGTACCACACATAGTGGTTAATACACTAATCAAGGTTTAAGGGCTTGGGGTCCTTACAACATGAGGCAGAGACGATGGATCGAACTTCTAAAAGACTACGATCTCACTATTAGCTACCACCCCGGCAAGGCAAACAAAGTAGCAGATGCTTTGAGCCGGAAAGGCAAAGGAAAAATAATCTTAGCTACGGTCTCAGCTCAACCTTGTCTTCGAGAGACCATCAAGCTAATCCAAGATCAAGATCTGAGCCTAACCAAGCTAAAAGAACAAGTCAGGGAGAAGAAAATTACTGACTTTGAGATCGATAACAATGGAATTCTGTGGATGAAAGGACGATTGTGCGTGCCAGATGTGAACAACATAAAACAAGAAGTAATGTCTGAAGCGCACAAGTCAAAGTTTTCAGTCCACCCTGGGAGTACAAAGATGTACAAGGATCTGAAGGAAAGTTTTTGGTGGAACGCAATGAAAAAGGACGTAGCTGAATTTGTTGCCCGATGCTTAGTATGTCAGCAAGTGAAAGCTGAGCATCAAAGACCCGGAGGACTTCTTCAACCTCTGGAAATCCCTGAATGGAAATGGGATCACATCTCCATGGATTTCGTCGTGGGTCTACCGAAATCAAAACAGAGCCATGACGGAATATGGGTAATCGTTGATAGACTAACTAAGTCAGCACATTTTCTACCAGTCCGCATGAACTACAACTTAGATAAATTGGCAACACTATATATGGACAATATAGTGAGAATGCATGGAGTCCCAGTAAGCATACTATCGGACCGAGATCCCAGATTCGTGTCGCGTTTCTGGAAAAGCTTTCAGCAAGCTATGGGAAGTAAGGTAACTCTTAGCACGGCTTATCACCCACAAACCGATGGCCAGACAGATAGAACTATCCAAACCCTCGAAGATATGCTAAGAGCTTGTGTATTGGATTTTACTGCAAATTGGAGCGAACTATTACCTCTAGTCGAGTTTGCTTACAATAACATCTATCATAGTAGTATTGGGATGGCGCTATACGAAGTACTCTATGGGCGCAAATGCCGATCACCCTTATACTGGGATGAAGTAGGAGAAAGAACTATCACCGGACCAGAGTTAGTGCAAGCTACTACTGACAAGATAGCCATCATCAGAGATAGGCTCAAGACAGCCCAGGACCAACAGAAAAGTTGGGCTGATTTGAAAAGGAGACCAGTGGATATCGAGATTGGTGAAAAGGTCTACGTAAAGATTTCACCAATGAAAGGAGTGATTAGATTTGACAAAAAGGGAAAGTTGAACCCAAGATATGTGGGACCATTTGAAGTTTTAGAAAAGGTGGGAACGCTAGCATACAAAGTAGCACTACCACCAAGTCTGTCAAGAATTCACAATGTCTTCCATGTATCACAACTAAGAAAGTACATTGCCGACCCAAGTCATGTACTTGAAGCAGAACCCCTAGTAACTCAAGGGAACTTGGACGAGTCATTGAATTATGAAGAAATCCCAATCCGTATTCTGGATACCAAGGACCAAGTTCTGAGAAGAAGGACCATTCCTTACGTCAAGGTCCAGTGGTCAAACCATACGGAGAGAGAAGCTACTTGGGAAATGGAAGAATCAATGCGGGAGAAATATCCCTATCTTTTCCTAAATCAAGTTGACTCAAGTTTCGAGGACGAAACTTCCAATAAGGAGGGAGGGATGTAAAGACTCGGATTTTTGTTAAGGGGTAACTAAAACTTGACTAGGAAGAGTTTGAAAATTTCTAAACTCTAGCATAGAGTTTCAATACATCAAGGAGTCCCTAACCAAATCAAACTCCTTCCTTATTGATCGAATTTCAGCAGCTTAGATCGAACCAAACTCCACTATCCATTCAAGCACTTCCTCAATCTTTCTACACGTTTATCCGAAGAGTCCTAGCTATCAACTCCTTCGAATAATTTCCATATTTTAGCAGCAATATAGATCGAATCAAAGTCAGATTGTTCACCTCAGAATCTGCACAAATCTTCTCCTATAATTTTGATTGGATGTCCTACTCCAACACCTATCTATCCAAGAGTCCTTCCATCCTTGGATATCAGTTTATGCCTCTATAAAAGCAAGGTTCCAGCCTCACTTTCAATCACCAATTCACCTTCAACCAGCAGTAAATAGCCGAAGCTTTCTGCCCCAAAACCAGCAACAATTCCACCGAGTTTCTGTTCCAGATTCAGTTCAAGTTTTGATAATTTTTCTGAATCCGTTTCCAGCGTGATTGTGTCATCTTAGCATCACAAACCAAGCTATAATCTGTCCAAATAAGTCCAGCAAGGTTAAAGCATCGAACCAAGCCAAGTTTCGAACCCAAAACCATCGAGTTTCCAAGATCTGTTCTGCCAGCAAGAGTGTTCGGGTTCTGTGGGTTTTGACAGCAACGTTTGAGTGTTGTAAGTTCCAAATTTGAACCTTCAAGATTACCAGAAACCTTGTCCATAAGACCCTCTGTTAGTGTGTGAAATTTGAGCAAGAACTATCAAGAAACCATCGAGTTTACCAGCCTATACCAATCGAGTACCAAGTCTGAATCCAATCCGTTTTCCAGCGCTTATTCGAAGTGTTCCAGCAATCGTTGTCCATCGTGATTCCAGTAGTGATTCAAGGATTAAAACGTGGTGTTTCGAGTGTTGTTCGAAAGCCAAGAAGTTAAGGAAACCGTGTGTTTCAATCCCTTGATCAAGCAAGCAAGTATCAAAGCAAGTAAGTGGGCTTTTGTTATATATATTCGTTTCGTTTTCTAAAAATCATATAGTATGTTTTGAAATCCCAATCGATATGTATTATGTTGAAATTATGAAAGTATATTTTGTAAGCACGTTAAACTCGAAATCTAATTGGATTTGGATCCCCATGACCCTGATGCGGTGGGGTGTAACCGCTAAAAGAACCTTATACGGTGGTAATCCGTTGTTTCTGGATTATCCAGACCCTTTATTCGTGGGTTAGCCGATGTTATGACCTCATCTCTAGGAGGGTTAAGTCTAGAGACTGATATCAGTACCAAGAAGAGAGTAGAATGCTTTACTGTGCTTAAGTATATGAAAATTATGAAACGATATGTTATGTCATGGCTCGTAGGGGCAAATGAAGTATGTTAAGATACATTCATATCGGTTTATGAAAGTTTTATGATCCAAGTTTATGAAAATTATGTATATGTATGATATCGATTGTCCCCCACTTGCTGAGTGTTTTCCGAAGCACTCAACCCTTACTCTACATGCCCAGATAAAGCCGAAGAAGAATTAGAGCAAGAAGAAGAGCACCAATTTTGGGGTTGGTGAAATCAAGTCCGCTGCGTAGAGCAAGATCTTTTATGTTTTCAAGTTTTCCAGTTTTAAGACAATTTTATTTATTCAGTTGTTAAGTTTTTAATTCCGCATTTCTTTATTCATTGTAAAGACAATGGGTTTTTTATTTTTATGGAAAAAGACTGGCTTTTCAGTAGTTATGATATTATGAGGCTTATTGATTTCAAGTTGTTTATGGAAATCAATGCCGGTGTTATTGACCCCAGTCTCGGGGCGTGACAATGATCCCTTCGGATTCTGGGCAGCTTCCGACTCTCTCTCGGACATCATGAAAATCAAGAAGTGCCATCGGCATTGAAAAGTCAGGAAGATACTGAGATTGGGAAATAAAGCTGCTCACAACCTCGCTAAATGAGCCCGTGTCAAAAATTGGAGGGGTTCCCTGATCATAATGCTCTTTTAGAATCTTTGTCTACTTAAATACTTTATTTAGCGCTTCAAATCGTAAGGCTTGTGTACACTTAGATTCTATTTAATCAGATTTTTGTCAAAAAAAAAGTAAAAGAAATAGATAAAATATAATTGAAAAAAATAATTGCCCCTTTGTTCCCACATAGAGTCGAAAGAAATCCTAGCAAACATTTTTTGGGGCACCTACATTTACATTCTCCCCTGTTAGCTATAGACATATCCGTTGCTAATCGATCTGTCGCTAAATAGATTTTACAATGAATTAGCAACAGCTAAAATCCCATCCAGAAAATATCAGACAAGATAATAGCAATAAACAATATTATTCCTCGCTAAAATTAGTGACCAAAATACGTACAGGAGAATCTCGATAATTTAATACTCGATTATTTAATAATCTATTTTAAATAATGTTTTCGAATTGGGAACAACGTGCTAAATTAATATTCGCTAAATTTATAAGAATACATATACAATAATTCATATAGTTGGTTCGAGTGAGGATTGTAAATTTATTTTATTGGCCTTCTTTATGGGATTTCAAGTTTCCACATTCTTTTAAGAAACCCAACCCACCCAAGCTTAGTAAAGAATATAGAAATAGCAGTCATTTTTGGGAGTCTCCACTACATATCTCAAATGGATTTCAGTGTCAAGAGGCTTGTAAAGTAGACCTAGTCCTGTTTTGACATTTTCTTGGTCACAAACCTTCAAGATTTATATTCCGATACAGATGCGAGACGAGAATCAGATACACTTAGAGATTATCTGATAAAAAAATATTGAGTCCCATAATTTTGTTTCTATTTTTTACCATATATTGCTATATATTAGGAAAAATATCGATATTTATCTAGATAACAGACTCGAGTCGACCCTAAGAAATTGTTAAACCCAAAGACCTCAATTTGTTGTAAAAAGGGGGGACAAAACTTAAAAAAATTGACTTCTACTTTCAAAACGATAGCTATATATTACAAAATATTGACTTTTTACCAATTACCATATCATACTTAATATGAAACTTGCTTTCACAAAAAGTCAATATTTCCCTACATTATATACCATAACGCACTTGTCAATTAAAAAAAGGGAGGATATTTTTCTAATATTACATTAGTTTAAATTCTTTAACCACCTTTTTTATCATTCACTTATTAAGACTTATTTATTATCATTATCATTAATATTAAATTATTATTATTATTATTATTATTATCGTGCAAAAATTTCTAGAAGGTTTCCAGTTGCAACTTCCCAAAGATGACCGGCAAATAGATATTTTTGGTGTAATAATGGAGGGGGAGACATTTGGAATACCTAATATAAACCTATAAATAATAATTTTATAAAGAACATTATTAAATTTTATATATAATAAAAAAAGATGGAATATCCATTTACCAACGCCATCATCTTCACACATAGGAACTAAAATACAAACGGATGATAAAATAATGTTTAGCAGCAGCCCAGAAAAGTAAATTGCAAATGAACGAATCATGCCATCGATCCTAAATTTGCTATAACAACCACTCATCTAAAATGTTAGAATCCATGTTGTTTAGCTAGGCTACAAGTAAACCGAACCACTCGTAAACAGCCCGATCGAAGCTTGACTCGAACTCAGTTTTGACTGGCAATACGAATATCGTTTTGAGTCAAGCTCGAATTTGACTTGACCTCGAGTAATAAGCTTGTGCTAGATTTGAAATCGATTAATGCTAAAAGATATGGAGCTTGTCAAAGCTCGAGTTATAAGAAATTATTTGAGTGTAGCACAAGCTCATATATTTCTACGTAGAGTTCGAATATTTAAATTTGCTTATCGAGTTGAGCTCGAGTGTTAGGGTTCTACTCAGGCCAACTCGGCTTGTATGCAGACCTAGTCGGGGAAGGTGTTGAGATGAGGTTAGATTAATGCCCCGATAGAACAAACCATCTTTCTCGCCGAGTGAACTTGCACTTGACTGCAATGCAATTCAGACATTTTCATCGAACAAAAAAACAGCATTGGCTACATAATCTAAAATATTGTATTGAATCCCCATACTACATATGCTTTGATATCCTTTGGCATTTCAAGAAAAAATTATCAAGAAGTATGGAATATAAAACTTGGTGAAAACATTAAGCTACTAATATTTAAAAACATCAAGAACCAATCTTCAATTGTCAGAATAAGCCATTGAATAAAGCAACAGTACATATTTCAAAAAAACAAAAAAACAAAAGAAATGAAAAAGGGAACTTTAAGAAGGGTGCTTATGGCCTTCTTCTGCAGCAGCTTCAAATGTCTCGCCTTCGACAAGATCTGGAACCTCATCACCATCGTCTTCTGATTCTCCGGTGCCAGTAGTGGGAGCTTGTTTCTGAAACTGTTCTGCTAATTTTTTCAAATTCTCCAAGTTATCTGGACCTGAAGGTATGGAAATTAATTCTATCCGAGTCATATCCTTGGAGCCGGCCAAATTAAAAATCATATATCAAGAATATGGATATACAAAGCTTACCTAATTGGTGAATAATTTGAGGAAGAATGTCTTGAAAATCTGGAAAAGAACGAGAAACATTTTAAATTTAAATGATGAAAAATCAGCATACAGCTAGCTTATAGCTATCAAGTTATAAAGCTACCCTCCTAACTATTAACAGATTACTAGGTGCCCAAAAAAAAAGAGACAAGTATATGAGGCCCATTTTTTAACAGGAGGCAACCAACGTTATCCAAACTAATAACAGATCATGTGCATGTCACATAGAGAAAACAGTATTCATACTGTCATACAGCGATACAAATTAAACTAAAAGAATAAATAAACACCACAATAGCATTCGATGCAGGAAAAAAAAAAGGTTATAACAGCTATTTGGAGAAGAATTTGAATCAAACACCACAATAGCATTCGAGGCAGAAAACAAAATTGGTTATATAACAACTATTTGGAGAAGAATTTGAATCAAGAAAATAAATAATACTCTTGGTCTGGGGAGTTCCACTGACAACCCAAGTGTTTGCAGGAATAGAAGCTTGAACTGAGGAAAAAAAAAGAAAAGAAACAATGAATGAAAAAGGTCAAGAAAGATCATGGAACAAAATGGAAAAGCTGGTAACATAACCAATACCTTTCGGATTAAGGAACTGGATAACCACATCATCCTTGAAAATGTTGACTTCTTCAATTCCAGGTATGGCATTCACCCCTATTCTTTCAAGGTGCTCTGTAGCCTCTTGTCATCTGTTGTGGTTGTCTTGTGAACAGCCTTCTTCTTCCTGCATTTGAATGCAACTGTCTCATAACACCATAGAAAGTGGCATAGGAAAGTACCATACGTTCAAATCCTAACTTCGAGAGTAAATAAATGCAAATAATACTAGAGAACGAAACAGAAGAAGTTGAACAATTTCTAATGCCACAGATAATATTGAAAAGTCACAACCCTCCACATCGGCTATATGTTATGTTACGGAAATCTCAGATTTACTCAGCCCAGCTTAACAATATCAACAACAAATGGACATACCTTCTCACAGTACCCTTCCCACCTGTCCGGACCGAACCAGCCATCTTCTTTAGTTTCTCCACATTCATCTGAATTCCAATGGAAAATAAAATAGGAGTTAGATCAAGATTTCAAATGTTTCTAACCGTAGACATGTAAAACATAAGGCAAAACAGTATTCCACAAGATTCTAACAACACACTCACTTCAAACTTTCACTTCAATGCTATCTAATCAAAGAAAAGCATGAGTGCATGACCACTTTGATCCCGCACATATACAAGCTAACAAGAGGCTATATTTAGCTTAAACCTTCTCCAATAAATCATGCTACTAAAACTAAAAATGCAAATACCGTATAATGAAGTTCAAGAATGCGCTGCAGTGAAAAACATGAAGCAGAGCTGCTTTCTGTAAGCACTAAATCATTTAAACGCGAAAACCGAATCCTTGAAGCACAAGCATACAGAAGCACAGATTCGGAGGTGCAAAATTAAAAATACAGCATATTCGCACAAAATCAAGCAATCGCGAACAGATTAATATATATATATATATATATATATATATATATATATATATATATATATATTCCGGTAACTGCAACTGAATGGAAAATTACGAAGAAAATGGTATTTCAGGAAGTACCTTTGCGAGCTGTGAACTAGAGTTGTTGAGATTGAAGTACAGAGCCTGGAAGAGTGGGGTAGTGGATAAGCGATTGCAAAACCCTAACTCCGAGTTTTTAATTGAATGGAAGAAGGATAGCAGGCCAATTCGGGAATTACACATGTGCAGTAGGGGTAAGGCGGTACTGCGGTAGAAGTCATACTTTTCATCACATCTTCAATTTTTTTAGTACATTTTGGGGGAATCGGGGGTCGAAATCGAAACCCCTGCGGCCTGCTTTCGATGCCACTTTTATTAATCTTATTATTATTATTATTATATTATTGTTATTATATTATAAAGTGTAAGGATATCCGAAAAACTGATTTGATATGACAAATTAATATATTCCTTCTCTTAATTCAAAAAATTTTGAGGATCAAATAATTATGGGACTAAATGGTAAAAAGTTGCAGTTTTTCCCCCGATCATCCTCAAGCTCCACACGTACGCCTCATCCTCAATTTACTAAACTTCCTCTCCACATTGCTCTCCATCTTCCCATTTTCTAAAAACTTCTCACTTCACATATGTATTTCCCCAAACCGACTCCTAATTCTCCAAACCCTAGGTAAAATTACTACATGTGACATCCTTCTATCGACGCTCAAGATCCGTTTCTCTAGCCCAAGATCCGTTCCTCGCCCCTTCATGATCCACACCGTCAGACATCCTACGGCTGTATCGTTTTCTATACTATACTGACGAGATCATAATTTTAGATGAAAGAGATATATGTGTGTATACTATACTGAATTGCAAAAAATTGTTTAGCAGTGCAACAGATTAATTGAGACTCTGAAAATCGAATTATAGTCACATCATTTCCCAAACTCAGTATTCAAATCACGACCAATGAGTATATATTTTACTCCCATCCAACATAATTGCTTCACGCACAGCAAGTATTGATATCAGAAACACAAATGTATATATAAGCACATGCAGTCATTTCACACAAATGCAAATCGAAAAAAAAAAAACAAAAATTTGAAAAGTTTACCACCCTCTACTCGTCAATATGTAAGCACATGCAGTCATTTCCAATTTTCGGTTCATTAAATTCCCCCAAAATACTTCCAACACCTGCACCAGAAATTTATAGGTTAAATTCCTTGTAACCCATCGTAAAATAAAAAAGATTCATGCCAACACATTTCTTTCATTATAATAAGAATAAAAAAAAGTCCTCTAAGCCATCAACTTCAACAAAATCTGCAATCAAATCAGATTTGAAACCGTCATCGCTAGCATAACAATAATTAATTTTTTTATCACAATAAATTATAATAGATTAGATAAATCAAAGAAAAATCATATAGTTAGAATAAGTTAACTCTCATATATACACACATATATCTCTTTCATCTAAAATTATGATCTCGTCAGTATAATATAGAAAACGATACAGCCGTAGGATGTCTGACGGTGTGGATCCTGAGGGGGTGAGGAACGGATCTTGGGCTGGAGGAACGGACCTTGAGCGTCGATAGAAGGATGTCACATGTAGTAATTTTACTTAGGGTTTGTAGAGAATGAGGAGTCGGTTTGGGGAAATATATCTGTGAAGTGATAAGTTTTCAGAAAATGGGAAGATTGAGGGCAACGTGGAGAGGAAGTTCCGTAAACTGAGGATGAGGCGTACACGTGGAGCTTGAGGATGATCGGGAAAAAACTGTAACTTTTTACCATTTTGTCCCATAATTATTTTATCCTCAAAATTTTCTGAATTAAGAGAAGGGATATATTGGTAATTTCAAATTTGTCATACCAAATCAGTTTTTCTAACAGCCTTACACTTTATACTATAGTAAGATAAGATATAAAATATATAGTATAGATATAGTAAAATCCAACCAAATTTTTTTGCGAAATACATTTGAAATTAAATTTTTTATATTAAGATTAGACAATTTTATAGTTATCAAGAATTGTAACATATGGCCTTGAAGAAGTAAAAAAAAAACACACTCATATCATACTTGACTTCTAGAAGTAATTGATCATAAAGAAAATCCTAGACACAATTCATATTATAAATCATATTTATTCAATCATAACTATTATCACAACATGAAAGACTTAAAATATGTACACAAAAGCACAAAACACACAGAGGGACGAAGAAAACCTCTAAAAGAACACACGAAGTAAGAACTCAAGGTAAAATGTTTTTATTTAGGAGTATACTTCCCGAGAGGATTCAAGAGATATACAGAGAGTTTTAAGAGCTTTGTTCATCACATTTTGTTAGCAAAGAGTGAAAGGTAATCAATCTAGAAACAACAAAGTACATGGCATAACAATATCTTTGACAAAATTTTATTTTAGGAGTTCATACAGGCCATCAAAGTCTACGAATTCTTCAAGGAGACGATCATCAAATTCTGGCGATAGGTACTCGCCTTCGGCATTGTGTGGAAGCACGTCCATGTCCATTAAATTGCTCGGAGTCATTTCATTATTTGGAACAGAAAAACGAATCTCACTGTTTTTGACCTCGTACTTTTCAATATCAATATACACAACCCTGTCTGATGCAGCTGAATTGGCACCATTGCTTTTGTCACCATTTGCCCTGATAGCAGTTGGCATAATCCCATTTGATTTTTCAGCACCGTTGTAAGATTTAGCTGCCATTACCCTTTGTATGATTTTATTAGCGGTGCTTGGGAGATTAATAGGATCGTCTAAGTTTGAGCGATGATCTTGCTGCAATAGCGGTGACATTTGGGGTTCCAAGTGTATTTTTATGGCAGTTGATTCTTTTCTTAATTTCCCATGAAAAGAATGAGACACTTGAGGATGATTGCTTAATAATGGAGTTGATGCAGAAAGTGCAGGAAAGTTCAATTGGTTGGTAGCGATAGCTGAGAATCCAACAGATGTCATCACCACTGGGGCCTGACTGTTAGAATCATTACGCTGTCGTTTCTGGTTATTTGATCCCTTAGAAGTATAAACACCAGCGCTACCAAATCCGTTGTGGAAGAAGCCAGTCCCAGTTCCAGCACTGGCAAAAGAGGAAAACCGAGGAGGCAAGGAAGTTTCGGGAGGTGAATGCTGCTGCTGCTCAGGATGATCTGAATTTTGCCCAGATAGTGATATGTCGGAGCCACATTGTAGAAACTTAGCCATACATTCTGAAAGATCGTAACACAAGTGAGTAGTGGCTGAAATGTTTAATCACCTCTGCAATAATCTAACATTATAATATTTATGCCACAAACATGTATTTTTTCCAATATTGGGCAAGAAAGGTAGAAAGTTTTACAAAATCAGTAGGACAAGGAAATTTATAGAGGAAAGATACTCTGATCCGTAAAAGAGTTAATGTACATGTAAAGCTGCTGGGCGTGGGCATTTCCCAACAGATCTTTCGCTTATCATTTGGAATAAAGCGAAACTTGAAACAGTCAATGATTCCTTCCAGCATAATTGTCTAAGAGCCACGTATTTTTAACTTCACCTACATTCGCAGGACCACTATTCGCAACAGCATGTCATTCCCCAGATGTTATCTTAATGGTTAGGCCAGTGGAATAAAATATTTGCTACAAGCATAAAATGATCCCTTTTCCTAAAGCGAGATAATAATATGATTTACCAAACACAAAATGGAAACAAGAAGCGATTCCTTGAGCAACATATGGAATACAGTAGTTAATCTATAATATAATTGATATAAAGCCATGCATGCTATTGTCACATGATTAATTCAGCATGTCTACATCTACCGACTGTAACCTGTCTAGGTTATATGACGATTTACATACTCATTAAAGGGCAAACCCAGTGCACGAAGCTCTCGCTATGCGCGAGGTCCGGGAAGGGATCGGGTCAGTTTGGACCTAATGTACGCAGTCTTTTGCTTGCACTGCAAAGAGACTGTTTCTGCAACTCGAACATGTGACCTCCAAGTCACGTGGCAACAACTTTACCGTTGCGCCAAGATTCACCCTTGATTTACATACTCATTGCATGATAATATTATTGTGTGAAGCAAGCATGATATGGTGAACCAAGGCAAACTGATAAAAGACAAACTTACCTGTTGGCCTAATCCCATGTTCTCGGCTATAAAGAATCAAATCGTTCATTATATTGAGCACCTCTGATATCTGTCATTCAGGGACAGGAAACACTAATTAACGAACTAATAATCAGATACAAGCTTGAAGTGACAGCAACTTAGTTTTTTAGTTTATTCTAAAGAGCATGAACATATATGTCCTTATTGCAATTGTATTTTTCCTCCTAACCGCAAAAACTCTGGACAGCAACTAGCCATGACTTTACTGGTTTCCCTTTTCAGTAGATAATATTTCTTGCGTATTACATCACACTGATCACATAGAGTAAACACGCTTTACTCAAGGCAACAGTTAATATTTTTCTACCAGTTATCCGACAAGCTATGTTTCGTTTTAAGTTATTCTAAGTGATCCAATGAACTATGTGACCTCCTCTGCATAGTGACGAAACTATCATTACTCCTCAGCACCTTTAAGAACTAACCTTTTGAAAAATGTGGTTATATCATAACCCAGTACAGTGTACCATTCTGGACCAAAAAACATCACTTTATTCAACATTTTCTGAAATGTGACCATTCTTTCATTATAAATCTTGGATGTATACCTACTGCGGTAGCCTAAAGTTAGTCACCTTGAAATAATGAAGTGATTCATGCCTTGGATGATCCAACGCATACTTTGACTAATGTTGCGAAAAAACCTAAGTTCTCAAAGGACAAAGAAAAAGCTAACGCCAGGCTTTATTCTAGTAATTCATGAAGCAATTAATCTGCAGTAAAACCACGACAATACTAAATATGGGAAAGTTAGTGGTGCTATGTGGAAGTAGGTTGAAAATAGAATAATTCCATAAAACGGATATTAAAAACACCTGAAGACATCGCACAAATCGCTTTACAATTCCTATTTGACTAATAAATGGCATTTTGAAAGCATCCACCATTTGATAAGCAGATGAAACAAACCTGAAAAAGGAGAAAATATCAAGTGAAACCCAGTTTATATGACGGAGAACATGAAACAAAATGACAAATAGCAAATTCAGATTTCACATCCACAAGTCCATGGAGTCTTGATAGGAACAGAAACTTGCATACACAGATTTGGAAACAAAAACAGAGAACAATCAAAATGAAGTAAAGAGAGTTGTATTAATTTCTGGAATGAAACATAAAACTACAATGGAAAAGAAAGACCCTCGTGCTAACTTTTCTCAAGGAGAAGATCCCCTTGCCCAAGCAAAATGCTCGACACACTCACTCACAAATTCAGGTATGATCCCACTACCCTTCCCCACGTTCTTTTTATTCCCTCTCTCCCCTGCTAACAAACCCACTGCTACCTCTAACCACCTCCTCCCATGTCTGTTGGGCTCTCCTTTGATAGATAGATTTTGGGCCTTCCTTCTTGTGCCTCTAACTTTGGTCCGTAACAATACCGCCCCGTTAGAACCAGCCTTGTCCTCAAGGCTGAGCCTTGAAACTTGATCTTCCACGAGTGTTGCATCCTTCCACCCCACCCAACCTCAAAGACAATTATCTCAAATTCTAGGTTGCTATATTTATTACCAAAATAAAAGAATATAAGATTAAAAAAAAATGACATTCTTCCTCTCCCGCGTTTGTTATCGTGAATATGTCATATCTATGGTTAAATTCCAGCAGCCTTAGAAATTTAATTCCGCCACTTGTTCCTCTGCCAGCTCTTGCTTTATCTTCGCCAATTTGCAGCCCCCGTGTATTGTTAGTTGTGAGTACCACTCTCCCAATGATAAAGAGGAATGGGCCATTTTTATCTTCCCCAGCTGGATGTAAATGTCGAATCATGGTTTTTAAGTTTAAAACTATCCCACCACCAGTTATTCCTATCACGAAAAACAGTGACCTCATATCTACAATATTCCTAATCCCACCACCTGGAGCCGTTTCATACAAATAAGGCCATTGCCTAGTTATTTTCATTCCATCAGCTCCACATAGTATTTCTATATCCTCAGACCTGTGTCGTTGAGAGAGAGTGGGGAAATCCATATTCTTGTATTCACATCCATGATACATGTCATTGGGAAGACATTATTTAGCCATGTGAGTGCTTCAAATTTCAATCCAGTAGCCACCCAAGCAGGGCCATCAGTGACTTCATAATTTCTTTGGGCCCTAAATTTGTATACGATATTAATATATCCTCAACCACATTTTTTATTTTGCAGAGCTCAATATGATTACTAATTGGGCCATGGTTTTCTTCCCATCCCCAATTTACATTCATGGGCCAACAATTAGAGCAGCCCATCTCTTTCTTTTTTCTCCAGCACATTTAATTATTCCCATCTCAACCATTCCATCGTGAAACCTGAAAGTTCCTGAAGAATTATGCCTCAATAATGTATGCAGGAACAGAAGATGGCATCGACAAGTATGAAGTTTTGCAACTAAAACTTCTCCTGTTAAACCATATGATGCCAGGATAAAAGTATAGCCCTTGCAAGACCTGGCCACTCGGAAGACCTGTCCAGCAAGAACTGGCCATTCGGAAGACCTGGCCTGCAAGACCAACCCTAGCAAGACCTGACCACCTGCAATACCTGGCCATGGCAAGAGTTGACCAGTTGAGATGGAACAGATGACTCGAGCCCACAAACTGGCGAGAGGATCTATTGGGGATGAGCTGGAGCTCGGGTGGAGAAGACCTGGCAAGGATCCGGCCGCACAGGGTAGGGCTCAGGCCAACCTCCGGAAATAACTGAGCTACGAAGAATGGTAATACGGAACCGGGTGTTTAGGGTGACCTATGATTCCTTTGATTTGAGGATGATGATTGTAATCATTATCATTAGCGGTGAATATCATCAGCACCCTATTAAAGTATGAATTACTGTCACATTATTAAGTCAAGGGTTATTGTCCCATTAAATCAAAGGCTGGTGGGATTTGATATGATTTGACTAGATTACATACCCTCTGGATAAGAAACCGGGGTCCATTTGATAAGATCTGGTTAGATCTAATACCCTTTGGGTAAGAACCCCGGTCAAAGTATGGAAAGAGCCCCTCTTTACCCACCGGATTAGCCCCAAAACATTTGTCTATAAACACCCGGTTCCGTATTACCATTTGACACATTCATATACTAACACACTATAGTATTTTCCTTGCTCCTCCATTATTATTATTAATATACTTGCTGACTTGAGCGTTGGAAGGGCTACGTCGGAAATCCTTTCCGACCCTATTCTAACAATTTTCCGTGCAGGAGAAAAATTTATTGTACCTGGGAATACCACACGTCTACCTTACTATTTCCGGATAACAAATTGGTGCCGTCTATGGGAACACTTGAGTAAAGACATAGAAATAGCCGATAGAAGAGGAAGCAACTCGAATGCTATGGAGATGCTCAGAGTAGAGAGACTAATGCCCACCGCCTACACTGATGAATGTTGAAGATTTAACCTCTTACGATGAATGTGGGAGATCTACCCTACAGTGACAAGCTTGAGATATCCAACCTCATATGATGAACATGGTAGATCTAAACTTAGAACAGATGGTCAGTTCACCACCCAAACACAAACAATTGAGATGCCACAAGGAGGAATCAGGCCATGCTTCCCTAGCTCAGCAAGAGCTCATCATCAGCTCTTCAGATGGAGCACATCCTCAGCTCTTCAGATGGAGCTCATCCTCAGCTCTTCAGATGGAGCTCATCCTCAGCTAGAGCTCATCCTTGAATATTCAGCTCGATCTCATCCTCGATTATTCATCCCTAGCTCAGCTAAAGCTCATCATCAGCTCTTTAGATAAAGGTCATCCTCAGCTCTTCAAACGGAGGTCAACTTTAGCTAGAGCTCATCCTTGACTATTTGTCTCGAGCTCATCCTAGCTCAGCTAGAGCTCATCAGTATGCCAGTATGCCAGCAGTAAGAGGTATCAAAAAACTTCTTTGAGCCTGTTCACTACCAAGCAGAATGAGCAGGAGTCCTTGAGGGAGTTCGTACAACGCTTTAACGGGGTAGCCTTAGAGGTCCCCACTGCAACGATGGATGTCCTTATTAATGCCTTTACACAGGGGCTTAAGGCAGGAGAGTTCTTTAAATCCCTGGTAAAGAAAACTCCTAGAAGTTATGACGAACTTCTGGGAAGAGCTGAAAAGTATATCAATCTAGAAGATGCTCAGAGACAGAGAAGGGTTGATCTGCGGCCATCAGACAAGAAGGATAAGTTAGAGTTAAGTAAGAAAAGAACTGTTGACAGGGCTGATGAAAGTGGTCGAACTAGAAGTCAATTTGCATCACGCATACCTCTATCCATGAGCTTGGAAAGAGCTATGGAAATATGTGATGATAGAAAGAAACTAGAAAGACCCAGGAGGTTGGATAATGGGTCCCGTACTCCTATTTCTGATAAGTATTGTGAATTCCATAGAGAGTACGGTCATATAACGAATGAGTGCCAGAAGCTTGAAGATGAGGTAGAAAGAATCATCAGAAGAGACTCTGAAATAAAAACTCTGCTAACAAGGAAGCAGGAACCTTCTCAGAAAGGACAGGGTAGAAGCCGGTACCGAGGAAAAAGAAGAGAAAAGACACCATATAGGGGCCGAACCAGGTCCCGTGAAAGGGGTATCGCTCCTAAAGAAACAGATAATCAAAGGAGAAGGGTCGAACAGGTGGATAATAATCCTACCCGAGGAACTATTAATATGATCTCAGGGGGACCCACGGATGGAGACTCGGGCAGAGCTCGGAAAAGTCATGGTAGAAGAATGGAAACTTTCGAAGTATCAGAAGAGTTAATTGAAAGGGATGAGCCGGTCATTAGCTTCGGACCTAGTGATCTGAGAGGAGTTGCAACTCCACACAATGATGCCCTAGTCGTGACCGTAACCATAGCTAATTATGACGTAGCAAGGATCTTCATTGATACTGGGAGCTCAGTCAATGTCTTATTTAAAGATACTTTAGAAAAGATGCAGATAGAGGGGTCAAAATATGAACACATTGCAACTCCTCTGTATGGGTTCACCGGGCACGCAATTCAACCGCTTGGACAGATCAACTTGCCCTTATCTCTGGGTCATGGGATGTCTCGCATAACAAAGATGGTTAATTTCACTGTGGTAGAAGCACCATCATCGTACAATGCAATCTTAGGCCGACCTGCAATGAAGGACTTCAAGGCGGTAGCTTCTACCTATCATCAGAAATTAAAATTCCCAGTGGGTAGAGAAGTTGGGGTTCTTTGTGGTGACCAGAAAACAGCCCGCAGATGTTACGTGGACGAAGTAAAGGAAGACGTGAAGCGAGCTCGCCGGGAGGTCGGTTGTATTGAAAGAGCTGGGTATAATGTTCCTAAAGACAAAGGCATTCCCAACAGCTTGGATGAAGAACCTGAAATAATTGAGCTCGTCTCTACTGATCAAAAAGTTAAAATAGCCAAGGACTTGGAAATAAACGTTAGAGCCGATCTCATTTCATGTTTAATTAAAAATGAGGATATCTTTGCCTGGAGTGCTCGAGATCTAAGAGGAATTAGACCAGACGTACTAGAACACCATTTGAATGTGCTCTCGGGAGTCCAACCTGTAAAACAGAAGAAAAGACATTTTGGACCTGAAAAGGATAAGGTCATAAGAGAGCAGGTGGAGGAGCTCCTTCGGGCAGGTCAAATTCGAGAAATACAATTTCCAACATGGCTATCAAATGTGGTCTTAGTACCAAAGAGCTCTGGAAAGTGGAGGATGTGTATAGACTTCAGAGATCTTAATAAGGCATGTCCGAAGGATTGTTACCCATTACCAAGGATTGATCAGATGGTTGATTCAACAGCAGGACATCAGTACTTGTGCTTAATGGATGCCTACCAGGGATATCATCAGATTCCTCTGGCTAGAGAAGATCAAGATAAAGTCAGTTTTGTCACGTCAGATGGGACTTTTTGCTATGTTGTTATGCCCTTCGGGCTCAAGAATGCAGGAGCTACTTACCAGCGTTTGATGGACAAGGTGTTTTCAAAACAGCTCGGCCGCAATGTGGAAGTATATGTGGACGACATTCTTGTAAAATCAAAAAGTGGCACCGATCTCATTGCCGATCTGACTGAGACTTTCTCCACCCTTAGGTCTTACGGGTTAAAGTTAAACCCTCAGAAATGTGTATTCGGGGTAAAAAGCGGGAAATTTCTAGGCTATATAGTGACAGAAAGGGGGATTGAAGCTAATCCAGAGAAGGTGAGAGCTATCTGTGAGATGTCTCCGCCGAAGAACCTTCAAGAGGTGCAACGCTTGGCTGGAAAAATCGTTTCTTTATCACGATTTATTTCTAGATCAGCTCATAGAAGTCTCCCCTTTTTTAAGATACTCCGGAAGGC
This sequence comes from Haberlea rhodopensis, assembly GCA_907163345.1. Classification (NCBI taxonomy): domain Eukaryota; kingdom Viridiplantae; phylum Streptophyta; class Magnoliopsida; order Lamiales; family Gesneriaceae; genus Haberlea; species Haberlea rhodopensis. Next base: position 636,048 of record CAJQUN010000071.1, read on the forward strand.
TGGGAAATTTGATTGGGACGAAAAATGTGGGGAAGCATTTGAAGAACTGAAAAAATACTTAGCTGAACTTCCAATTTTGGCCAAGCCTATGCAGGCAGAGAGGCTATACGTCTACCTATCAGCGACTGAGGAAGCAATCAGCTCGGTTCTCGTCAAAGAAAGGGAATCAGAACAGCAGCCGATATATTACTTATCTCATGCCTTGAAGGATGCCGAGCTGAGGTATCAGGAGATCGAGAAGTTGGCTCTAATGTTGATCATCACAGCTAGGAGACTCAGGCCTTACTTCCTATCCCATCATATAACAGTGCTAACAAACAGCTCCCTGGGAAAAATACTCAGTCGCGCGGATGTCTCTGGACGACTTGTTAAATGGACAACTGAACTAGGTGAGTATGATATACAGTATGAGCCACGCACAGCTATCAAAGCTCAGGCCTTAGCAGATTTTATTGCGGAGACTGTACATCCCGAAAAAGAAGAATTATGGAAAGCATTTGTAGATGGTTCTTCTTGTAATGAGGGAAGTGGGATTGGGGTTGTGCTGATCTCTCCTACCGGAGAAGAAGTATGTTTGGCAGTTCGGTTGGATTTCCGAGCTTCCAACAATGAAGCAGAGTATGAGGCAGTATTGACTGGATTAAGGGCTGCTCGAAATGTTGGGGCTAAGCGTATACATGTCTTCTCCGACTCACAGTTGGTAGCCCAACAAATGAATGGCGCCTATGAGGTTAGAAACGAAAAGCTAATCCATTATGCAAGTACCATAGAAAAAATAAAGGAGGGATTTCTAGAGGTAACATTCAAACAGATCCCAAGAGAGGAGAATAGAAAGGCCGACAGTTTGGCAAGAATGGCTAGTGCTCTCCGCGCTTGGCAAGATAGAGACGTGGTGTTTCAAATTGAGTTGACTCCTAGTCAGGACGTCCCATCTGAATCCGTGGAAGAGAATGATTGGAGACAAGAGCTCTTAGACTACCTTACCAAGGCCAAGCTCCCTTCTGATACCAAAAAAGCATATAGACTCAAAAAAAGGAGTCAGAGGTTCATACTCATTGAGGGCGTCCTGTACAAGAGGTCTTTTGCCCAACCACTTCTGCGTTGTTTGGGTCCGAAAGAGTCAGACTACGTATTAAGGGAAATTCATGAGGGGTGCTGCGGAAATCACCTAGGATCGTATTTCTTGGCTAAGAAGGTGCTCCTTGCCGGATATTTCTGGCCTACTATTCAGAAGGATTCTGCTGCTATGGTTATATCATGTGACAGTTGTCAAAGACATTCCAGGCTCCAGCATCATCCAGCTATGATGATGAAAGCTATTGTGGCGGCATGCCCATTTGATCAGTGGGGCATTGATATAGTAGGACCTTTTCCAACAGGTAAAGCTCAGAAGAAATTTCTGATTGTTGCCATTGATTACTTCTCTAAATGGGTGGAAGCAGAGCCACTAGCCAGAATCACTGAGAAAGAGGTCTTCAACTTCATCTGGAAAAATATTGTTTGCCGATTTGGTGTCCCGCGGAAGATCATCTCGGACAATGGAAGGCAATTCCAAGGAGCTTTGCTCAGAGCATGGTGTGAAGAATTAAAAATCCATCAGGCTTTCACTTCCGTTGCATATCCTCAGAGCAATGGCCAGGTAGAAGTTACCAACAGGTCTCTCGTGCAAAGCATCAAAGCTAGGTTGGGAAAAGCTAAGGGAAATTGGGTTGAAGAACTACCTAATGTTCTATGGTCGTATCGAACTACACCAAGAACGGGAACAGGTGAAACCCCATTCAGTATGGTCTATGGAAATGAAGCGGTACTCCCAGCTGAAATTGGAGCGGAATCATCAAGAGTGCATTTCTATGACGAACAAAACAGCGATAGAAGAGCTGCTGACCTGGACCTGATTGAAGAAGTGAGGGAGGCTGCGGCCATCAGAATGGAAGCCTACCGCAATCGTGTGACGCGGATGTACAACAGACGAGTCATCCAGAAAACTTTCCAGGTCGGTGATCTCGTACTAAGAAAGGTGCAAGAGGTTCAAGTGGGCAAGCTTGACCCTAAATGGGAGGGTCCCTTCAAAATTGTTGAAAAGCTAAGTTCAGGAGCTTACTACCTAGAAGGTCCTGATGGGAAGATGTTGAAAAGACCATGGAACGCTTACCATCTCCGAAAATATTATTCTTAGTTCAGCTCTTTAAATTTTAGCGAAGATTGTTTTTGTTTTTGGACAATATACTCTTTTATTATACAAAGTTTTATAATTTTTGCCATATATCGTATAACCAGGAAAAGGGTTTTCAACCTACCTGAGGAGCACGAGCTCAGCCCTGGTCACGCCAGGAGCATGGGTGTGCAAGCACGAGCTCAGCCCTGGTCACGCCAGGAGCATGGGTGTGCAACCAACCTCAGAAGCACGAGCTCAGCCCTGGTCACGCCAGGAGCATGGGTGTGCAAGCACGAGCTCAGCCCTGGTCACGCCAGGAGCATGGGTGTGCAAGCACGAGCTCAGCCCTGGTCACGCCAGGAGCATGGGTGTGCAAGCACGAGCTCAGCCCTGGTCACGCCAGGAGCATGGGTGTGCAAGCACGAGCTCAGCCCTGGTCACGCCAGGAGCATGGGTGTGCAACCAACCTCAGAAGCACGAGCTCAGCCCTGGTCACGCCAGGAGCATGGGTGTGCAAGCACGAGCTCAGCCCTGGTCACGCCAGGAGCATGGGTGTGCAAGCACGAGCTCAGCCCTGGTCACGCCAGGAGCATGGGTGTGCAAGCACGAGCTCAGCCCTGGTCACGCCAGGAGCATGGGTGTGCAAGCACGAGCTCAGCCCTGGTCACGCCAGGAGCATGGGTGTGCAACCAACCTCAGAAGCACGAGCTCAGCCCTGGTCACGCCAGGAGCATGGGTGTGAAAGCACGAGCTCAGCCCTGGTCACGCCAGGAGCATGGGTGTGCAAGCACGAGCTCAGCCCTGGTCACGCCAGGAGCATGGGTGTGCAACCAACCTCAGAAGCACGAGCTCAGCCCTGGTCACGCCAGGAGCATGGGTGTGCAAGCACGAGCTCAGCCCTGGTCACGCCAGGAGCATGGGTGTGCAACCAACCTCAGAAGCACGAGCTCAGCCCTGGTCACGCCAGGAGCATGGGTGTGCAAGCACGAGCTCAGCCCTGGTCACGCCAGGAGCATGGGTGTGCAAGCACGAGCTCAGCCCTGGTCACGCCAGGAGCATGGGTGTGCAAGCACGAGCTCAGCCCTGGTCACGCCAGGAGCATGGGTGTGCAACCAACCTCAGAAGCACGAGCTCAGCCCTGGTCACGCCAGGAGCATGGGTGTGCAAGCACGAGCTCAGCCCTGGTCACGCCAGGAGCATGGGTGTGCCATCTGCCTCAGGAGCACGAGCTCAGCCCTGGTCAAGCCAGGAGCATGGGTGTGCCATCTGCCTCAGGAGCACAAGCTCAGCCCTGGTCACGCCAGGAGCATGGGTGTCCCACCTGCCTCAGGAACATTGGTAAATTATTACGCCAGGCCGAGCTGCATCGCTCTTGGTCCCAGCTGTTTAATGTTTGACATTATCGGGTAAATTATTACGCCGGGCCGAGCTTCATCACCCTTGGTCCCAGCTGTTTAATGTTGACATTATCGGGTAAATTATTACGCCAGGCCGAGCTGCGTCGCTCTTGGTCCCAGCTGGTTAATGTTTGACATTATTGGGTAAATTATTACGCCAGGCCGAGCTGCGTCGCTCTTGGTCCCAGCTGGTTAATGTTTGACATTATTGGGTAAATTAGTACGCCAGGCCGAGCTACATCACCCTTGGTCCCAGCTGTTTAATGTTTGACATTATCGGGTAAATTATTACGCCGGGCCTAGCTGCATCACCCTTGGTCCCAGCTGTTTAATGTTTGACATTAAGCGGTGAATTATTACGTCAGGCCGAGCTGCATCGCCCTTGGTCCCAGCTGTTAAATGTTTGACATTATTTGGTACATTATTAAACCAGGCCGATCTGTATCTAAATGGGTCCTATCTGTTTAGTGTTTGCCATTACGTGGTAAATTATTAAGCTAATCCGAGCTACGACATGCGTGGTCCGCCAAAACAAAAAAAAAAAAAAAAAAAAAAAAAAAAAAAAAAAAATGACAAGAACGGTAAAACAGAAATAACATTAATTAAGAGAACAATCTGAGGAAATTACATTTATAGATCAGGGGGGAGAGAGGCAGCTACTTTCTCTACGTCTAGAAAATCTAAAGAGACGTCAGGCACAAGACAGCCACGTTCTTTGATCTGGCTAAGACATCCCTGGAAACCAGCCTCAATAAAAGTAAGGAGTTTCTCTCCTACCAACTCCTCAGACTTTTGTTTCTCCTCGGCTGCCTCCTTTAAAGATTTAGCTAGTTCCTGCTCAGCAGAAGTAGCTAGCCCTTTAGCTAAAGCTAACTCATTACGCAGCTCCCGGAGCTCAGCCTCATGTTGACGTTTGTGGACCTCAACCAAAGAACGAGCCTCGGCCACAGCAACGGCCCCCTTCTCCACCTGAGTTTTCAGCTCCGAGATGTCTTTCTCATGAAGAGATTTGGCCTCAGCAAGGGTGTCTTGCATATTATCGAAGACCTTGGCATCCTTCAAGGATTGTCTTCGGATCATATTTGCCCTTGACATAAACTCGCCCATCAAGAGCATAGACTCGGTCAGACGGCTCCCAGTTCGGGTCATCAGGTCCCCCCAGCTCAGTTGGCTCATATAAAGGGCATCCTCAGTATTGGGAAGATCACGAGCCACAGCTAGGGCAACGGTGCTCGGGCCTTCCCCAACTAGTCGTACACCACCTCTGTAAGCTTCCATCACCCGCTCACGACATCTCTCCACACGAGCTGGTGCACCCCCTTTCTCACCCGTTGAAGGGAGGTCGGACGGATCTGGGCGTGGCCGAACTTGCCTCACAGGATGAACTTCAACAGCAGTAGACCCTGACGAACCCCCAGGAGCTGCCGGTCTTTTCCGGGATAGCTGGGCTACATCTTCGGGGGGGCTCTCACCTCCTACATCCACAATAGTGACACCCTCGGCTGCTGGGGGTTGGCCCTGTTTTTGCTTCCTCTTCTGAATAGCTTTCAGCACTAATGAGTTCATAACTCTGTCTTCTGTATAAACAGATACATAGTTCAGTCACACCGAACAAAATACACGTGAGTAAAATAATGGTTAAAGCATGTTAGAACCAGTACCGGCTCTCCCCCTTAAGGTCAGATCAGCTGGACTCAGCCCAGCAAAACAAAGCAGATCCTCCACCACCAGTTTAGATGAATTAAAACTGTGACCTCCTATGGCTTTCATCACATCTAAGAAGGCGGTGCTCTTTTTGAAATTTTTAGGAGGAGAGGGGAGAGCCGGGAGATGTTCAAGCCAATCAGAGCAGCAGACCCAGGGCTGGGAGGGCTTTACAAAAAAGAACTCATTTTTCCAGTCTTTAATTTTACTAGGGTAACCCCCAACAAATGCACAGCCAGGTCGGCTGGTGACATACCAGGGGCCCTCATCTGATCTCTTGATGTGAAAAAAATAAGAGAGGGTGGGGTGGTCATAAGGCAAGCCTAACGCCTTAAAGATAACTACGAGACTACATAAAATTCGGAAGGAGTTGGGAGAAAATTGGCCAAGGTTTAACTGATAAAAACTGCTGAACTCTTGAAAGAATGCAGGAAGAGGAAAACGTAAACCCCCTTCTAGCTGACCGCGGTAGAAGGTAAAAAAAACCCTGAGGAGGTTGGTTGGGTCGTTGAGAAGAAGAAGGGAAGATGAATTCATAATCAGAAGGGGCCTGGCTGACCTGTCGTATTTTGGCCTCATCTGACTCATCCAAGACAGGAACATAAAGTTCATACCAAGGATAATTGCCTGGAGGCGACTCTGATCTAAGTGGAGAGCTGACCTCAGTCACTTGAAGATCGGGTTCGGCTGAGGTCCCAGCTTCCTGGGGAGCCTCAGTGCGCACCACTTCTTCAAGGGGCTCAACTCCCTCAGGAAGGGCAATCCCTTCGGGATAAAATGAGCCGTACTGATCTACAGCTCTAAGCTCCTCGTCAGTAAGAGGGGATGGAAACAATTGAGGTGAAGACATTGTAACAAAAACAGCTGAGAAAACGTACCTAGGAGTTTTCAGAAATAAAAATGGCAAGCTAAAGAGGTCGGATCCGATCTGTTTCGAAAATGGCAAAAGTGGATAATGAGGGACCCGGAGTGGTATATATATAGGGAGACCTCAACGAATCCTGGCCGTTGATCCTTGATGCGCTGTACGGTCTAGATTAGCCTCGGGAATCGGGAGGGGAGCCCAACGGTCACAATTTCAATTTAAAATTCAAATTTTGTAGCCGTTAGTTCCCGCCTAAATCAAGTTTTGCTATTGTCAAGAATTGGCTCGTCAGGATAACTCAGCGCATACGAGCTTCTGGTCTACAACGTCAGCTCGACAGGGAGGGGGGACTGTGATACCCGCTAGAAGATACCACCTGACAAGCCGACCTAGCTCCAAGGCATGTTACTCGTCATTCTTCGGCGAGAGCTCGCCTACCCGTCCGAGCTCTTTTGCGAGGCCCGACCTGTTTTGCCGAGCTGTTTCACCTTACCTGTTTGCCGTCGCTAACTCGCCATGAGACCTCTTTTGAGAGACCGAGCTGATAGGCCGAGCTCTCCTCATTTCCCATGTTGCTACCGGCTCTCAGCAAGGAAACCAGTCCCCCAAGAGATCTAGTCCTAGATATGCGGAGCAATATCCGGGATTCGATTGTGTTATCAGGATCTTGACATATCTGGGTAAGATTTGGATAAACATGGAAAGAGTCCTTGTTGCAAGACCACTCTTAGGTCTCCGCCTATAAATACCAGGTTTGGAGTATTGATTAAGGACTAATAATATAATTGCTTTCACTTACAGCATATATTCTCTTCATATTCTCTCGCCTGACTTGAGCGTCGGAGGGGACCCGCCGGAACAACTTCCGGCCCCTTCTCACATTTGCTTCGTATTTTCAGGTCATTGCAGAAGATATTTGCTAATATCCCGGCTGTTATATTGAGTGTTGGAGGAGAAAGAGAGGTGAACCCCCTCTCTATTGATATCAGCAAGTCATCGCAAATTTAGGTGATATCAGGCACCTTCCAATGGACAATATTCTTCTCTGGGGAACAAAAATATAGACATGACCCATGTTTGGTCTTTCTTCCTCAATCCACTTCTGGGTTTTCCTCATCCACGTGAATACTGGCCGTCTTCCATTCTTCCAGCGCCGACGTGAGATTTGATTTATAGCCTTTCGTCCACTATAACGTGTTATTAATTTTTTTTAGGTTGTTCATATCTGCCACATAGAACCCTCTCTACATTCCCTGGAAACCCGAAGCCCAAATTTCCTCTTATCCGACTATACGCCGATGGCATGATATTGATAGAAAAATTGGCGTTGATCTTCACGTGTTCTTCCCCTCTCACATCTGGTCAGATTCCGAGTTTCACCGCCTCTGTACTTTCCTCTTCAGAGCTGCTGCTCTCAATTGTTTCCATCCCATGTGCTGGCAATTCTTCTTCTCCCAACCTTTGGAGAATTGTTGGCTGCGCTGAAACATTGATGATATTTTCTCTTTCTTCATTTTCTACTTTGTTCAGAAGCTCCATGCTTTTCTGAGCAGAGTCCTCTTCCTCCTTTCGCTGTGTTGCTCCATGCTTTTTATTAACCGCCTCAATAGCTTGCATATGGCCCTCTGTTTCAGATTATTCTATGGACAGCTCAATGTCATTCCCCTCACCAAAACGCTTCATCACTTCTTTTGTGAGTTGCTCCCAAGTGAGATTGGGATACAACATTGTAAGCAGATAAAACCATACATCAGCCACTCCTTCCATAGCCATGAAAGCGAGCTGAAATCGATCATGTCCTAGTGTCGAGTTGATCGCAAAATAAAGCTCTGCTTGCAGAAACCAGCCTCTGGGATTATTATCGTTGAACCTCGGCGTATCCCAAGCAAAACACTTTTTAGCCATGATGTTGTATCCTTAATGTCGATCGACAAAGTCCGAACCAATTGATAGGAACAGAAACTTGCACACACAGATTTGGAAACAAAAACAGAGAACAAATTATGCAATCAAAATGAAGTAAAGAAAGTTGTATTAATTTTTGTAATGAAACATAAAAATATAACGGAAAAGAAAGACTCTTGTGCTCATTTTCTCTCAAGGGGAAAATCCCTTTCTCAAGAAAAATGCTCGAGACACTTACTCAAACAATGCAGGTATGATCCCACTACCCTGCTAACAAACACCCTGCTAACAAACCCCCTGTTACCACTAACCGCCTCCTCCCATGTGTGTTGGGATCTCCTTTGATAACTTGATAGATTTCGGGCCTTTCTTCTTGGGCCAACTTTGGTCCGTAACAAATCTCACATAAATCATCAAGATTTCCTAGTAGTAAAATGAGAGGCGGAAGATAGGAATAAGAACTGATGATGTTATGTAGAACATTATGATGCAGAAGATCTACAGTAGAACATCACTAAGCCTCAATAACATAGCAACAGATTTGGCTTGTTGAGCAGAATATTCAGCTGATGGGAACTGTTGAATTGTTGTGTCATCTAAAACCTCGAGGTTGTAGAAAGATTGAACAATTTATCATTTATCCTCTTAACACCCCCACTTGTGGGCCAGTTTGTCCCTTTTTTTTTTGAGGTCCATCAAGTGTACATTTCATATGGGTTGAGTTGTTTATGGGTTCTGAGCTCAGGGCCTCGGCGTTAACTAGAGGCTCTGATATAATGTTGAATTACCGTCTCTTCTGAAAGACAGAACTTGTAGAGAAACTAAACAATTTATTAATTATTCTCTAGCAGGAACATTCAGGAATCGAAGGACCATAAAAATAATTGTTCCTATAATTTTTACAATTCAACTGTTATTTTGCTCTAATGAGTCGATGACCTTCAATTGTGGACTATCCATAAATGCTCAACTAAAACTCTCCTCAAAATGAACGATGACTAAGTAGCATTAATGATATGCTTAGAGCTACGTTCAAACTCAAGTGTGTTTTAGCAGATGTAGACATTAAAACACAAATTGCTATTCAAGGCAACACAAACTTCGTTCTAATCAGCAATTCAGAATCATTCTCAAATCTCAAGAGAGAGGTAGCTCGTCTGCTACTAAAATTTGACCACTAGATTTACGGAACTAGAAAATATGGCTAAAGGTACTTGATATAAACTTACATGTCAGAATATTTTCGTAATTCTCCAGAAGGAACTGCTGAAACATCTTGAGCAGAAACCTGGTACTTTTGCACTGCAGTTCCAAGCTGATGAACCTAAACGAAGCACTCTTAGATAAGTGCTTGAGCCAGAATTTAATTCCATGTTTATCACATAAAACAATCACATAATTGATATGATTATATTTGCTTTATATTAAGAGTTAAAAAATCTTCAAACTGTTGGCAAATATGCATCAAAAGGTCATATGCATACTCTAGGGGAACAAATATGGTTTGTTGTGTACTATTTGGCAAGGCACACAACCTTTCGCTAGCATGGGGCCACATAAAGCAGAATAGACTCTGTTTTAATGAAGTGCCGTGCAGGTGATGACTAATCGCCATGCATGGTTTCACACTGGAATGCCAACACAATGCCATGTAGAGCTGACTTAGTTCACGTGATCAATACATTGCCACATTCTGGTTGGATGAAATTAAATAATCAATTATATAATTTATTTTCCTAAAATGATAAATACAGTTTGACCTGACCGAACCCAATACCCACGCCCCTGTTTCCATGCTCGCTCCGACCTAAGCTCGGACCAACCGTCGCCGCAAGTGGTGTGCACGCATGTGGAACTTTTTTCTGAAGAGACTTGAACCAACCATCATGTAGGTCACCTCTTCCCCTCAAGGAGCCCAATCCTTGTGCTTTCATATTTGGATCTTATTAACTGGCAATATTTGTTTTGAATTTTCCATTTGAGATAGTTCACCTTTTCCCACAATATGTTCAATAATTTCAAATGTGTAACTTTGAATACTGATTTCTCAGTTATCCAATATTGGTTTTGACAAAATAGGCCTGCTACAATAATACTTGCAATATAAATTACATTTCATCCAAATTATTTTGATAATCAACTCACGGAATACATGCAAAATATTTTCTGAATATCACTTATTAACTTGTACCAAATGCACATTTACACATAATACTACCAATGATCACTGTATTTCTCCCTCGAGTTTATAATTATAAAGACATGTAGCAATACTATTAAGACAAGAGCTCCTAGCCTAGTCCAGCCGGTAAGATCTCACATCCAGAGATTCAATTCACAGTGTGCGCCCCTCTCCAAAATAAAAAAAACTATTAAGACAATGTGGCTATTCGTGTTTTGACATATGACCTCCAAAATTTTCAAACATTCTGTCCCATGCTTAGTACGTGATAAGCTAATGAATTAAAAAAAAAATCAACTTTTTAAAATCTAACCTGTAAATAAGTTTATATATTCCTCATACAACTTTTTAAAATCTTGAACGACATTCCATATGATTGAATTAATCGGAAGAGTGAAAACTTACCTGAGAAGTTATGGAGTTGCGACGTATAAACTCTTCGTGATTCCGGGCACAAAAATCCCAATTACAAATCTATCAGATCAAATCGCAACAAATCAAAACACAGGAAACGGAACTCCTGCTAAAGAAATCAACAACGAAAAAAGGAAAAAACTGAAATGAAAACTCAAACCTTAAGGTCCGGAGAAAAAACAACGCGAAGCTGACCGTAGCGAACAATACGTACTTGCTCATATTCCGTCTCCTCAACTGCCTCAGAATAGTGCACGTAAATCTGACCAGATTCATCTTGATGCTCGATGGGTACGCCAATTCGAAGATGTTCTTCTACTAAACCAGTATCGTACTTGATTTTGTATAGCCTTGGCAGAGGCTCTCCGCTGATCTCTAAAGTCCAAGAATTAGACATATAACCATACGGTTCGACGTTATTTTTAAAAATAATATTTTTTTATCCACATTTTGAAATATAATATTTTTACTTTTTAAAATTTTATTTGATGTTTGTTTTTTTATTTATATAAAAGTTATTTTACAAATTTTTTTAAAAAAAATGTTTAAATTTCATTTTTCAAACTATCCTTTCATAAATCAATAGGATTCAACCCAAAATCAGATCGTGACCAACTGTCCGGTTAATCAGGTGAGCGATTCTACTAAATAAAATAGAAATTGACAAGTGATTTCGAGTTGGAGTTTCTCCAACCCTTGAACCAACAATTTAACTCCTCAGTTCAGATCAATCAGAATCGACGGGTGAAACCACATGTTTGAACGATATGTTTTTTAATTTATTTCGTAATAGTATGATTGAAAATTAAAAGGATGCATGGATATTACGTTTAAACTTTTTTTATTTGTTTAATAAAATTTTAATCAATAATTTCTTTTATAAATGTAAGTTTCAATAAAAAAGTTTTTTTTATAGTTAAAGTACAAAATTTTAAGCTTTGAAATTATGGGGAGCTTCCTGTAATTAATCAAAACATTTTGATCCCCTGAGATATGGGTGCTTAACGGGGCGGGTCAATTTCGGCCCGACCTAAAACCGAATTGATTAGCTTGGTTCGGAACCGAATCAGGCTAACCCATTTCGAACCGATCTGAAACCGGTAAGATACCGGTCCGGATCGGTTCTACCTTTTCGGAACCGATATCTTACCGATTCCGGACTAAATGGATCCGGTTCCAGGTTGAACAGGAACCGGATTCGTATTTTAAAAAAATTAATTTTTTTTAAATTTAGATAAATATATTTGATCTTAATTTACAAACACAAATGCAATTAGCTCAATTGGTTAGAGCTTTAAAATAGAAGACGATAGTCGCATGTTCAAATCCTCCCAACAGCAATTGCCTCGTTAAACACCCCTACCCTGAGACTTAGGTCAAGTAATATGGCGGCTAACTTTAATTATTTGTAAAATTATTTTTATCAATAATTGATAAAAAAATACACTAAACTTGAGGGTTGACATAATCCCTTTTCATAAGCTTTCTTCTTCTTCTTTTAATTTTTGTTTGAACAAAAGGGTTTCTTCTTTAATTATATATATTTAGATATAAATAGTATTTAATTTAAAAAATTAATGTGAGAGCTCATTTAATAAAAGAAGATATATGTTATTTACACTCTACTTTATAAATAAATTTATATTTAAATAAAATATAAAATATAGTTTAAATAATATTCGCCAAACAAATGTTGCCATTTTGGGTGAATGACTAGAGAGCAACAAGAAGGAAAAAAAACATACCAAATCCACAACCTGACTTCTCATTACACAAGTCACATTGCCAAACTGCCTGAAACAATTAATCAATTCAGCAAAAAAGCTCAGACAATAACAATTATTAGGAAAAAAATCCAACATTTGTCCCTTTGTGTATTATTTTTGTAATTTTGGTCGCCTATATTATCAAAATTGAATCTTACCCTGTATCTTTCAATTTTTTTTCCTTTCAATTTTGGTCATTTTTTTTCCATGGTACTACTGGCATAGTGCTAAACATGTCATCAGTCATCACTAGTCATCACTCAGATTGAAAATGATTAAAATTGAAAGACAAAATACTATAGTTGAAAAAAGCAAACACACTAGAATAAGACTGAATTTTGACTCGTCAAATGTTCAAAATTGCAATGAGACCTGAATGTAGGATCAAAATTGTAATTTTCCCAAGTTATCAGTGCCTGTAATCCAAAAAGGTGAATTTTGTGTAATCAATGAATAAAATGAAAGCAACAAACCTTGGAGAAAAGAGTCTCGATCTGCTTGTCTTTTTTGTACAGAGACACACACCATCTTTTCTTAGCAGTGGGTGCAAAGAAATCAGCAACAAGTTTCTTCCAAAACTCAATATTATTGTCCTGCATGCACCAAAATTTTACGCTGTTTACATGTAAAAGTGCTAATGTTACATTTTTGTCATATTCAATCAAAAAACAGCACATACTTTTGGTCTGTTTCGCAGCTCCAACACGAATTCATTCAAACGTTCGGCGCCACTTCCAGCTTTAAATTCAGAAATGGATCCAGATTTCTCAGGTGGTGGAACACCTTCTTTTTCTATTATAGGCAGTTTTTCATTATCAGTTTGTCCTTTCTCAATCTGTCGAACCAAATTCATCTGAGCCCAAGTGGTCATTGGAGAGACTGAAGATAATCTAGGGGCCTGTAGAGGCTTAGCTGCACTGATATATCCCTGGTTCTGGCAAAGATTTTGTGTAGAAGAACTAGAATTTGTGGAAAAACCCGAAAACTTCTTGGAATCGGTTGGCTTTGTCGTAGCTGTGATCCTCTGATCCAAGGCGGTCCTCGGGGAATTGAACATCAATGCACAATCTTTTTCAATTGCAGTTTTGTGATCCAAGCTTGACTGATTCCTGATTTCTTGCATGTTTGAAACATATGACTGTCCTGGTTGGACTCCATCCATAAACGCTAGCGATGGATGAAACAACGAGTGCTTCCACGAATCTTGAACTTGGTTTGTCTGATGAAGCGGAGATAAACCGGTGTTTCCTTCATTTTGCTGCGGATCAGAAGATGAAAAATCAGCGATTTGATTCCCATTTTCAAGAAATCCTCCGCTAGTGTATATATTTCTTGATGATGCATTTGAAGTTCCTGTCGTGTGTTGCGGGCTGCGGTGGGGGAATGGCGCGTTTCTTGATTGCTTCGACATAGGAACGCTTGTTAGTTTCAAGCCTTCGGAGCTTAGCTGCAGAAGTACTGCTGATAGGGGCTCGGATCCGCCGATTGGGATTGGTAGACCGCTCGAGTCCATCGTCTTGAAATGAAGATATATAGGTTTCAATTACTGATGCTAGAGACTAGAGTTGTTCTTCGTCTGCAAAGAAATGGATTCATCTACAGATTGAGGATGCTGGGGTCTTAAATTAATATTTGCCACTGATATTAATGTTGAAGAAACATTGGTATTAAATGTTCTTTTCCAAAAAAATATGATTTCTTCTTTATTTCCCTGCTTTATTATATTCTCTTTGATTTTTCAACATAACCCAAACACAATCTACTCCTTTATTTTCTCCACATGCATTCATTACTTTCATATCACTCTTTTTATTTTTCCAATTTTCAGTACAAAACCTAATCGGACACACAAACAAAAAAAGGAATGTAAACATAAATGACCTAACATGAAACAGACACAACCTTACATCTTCATTTGAACAAGATCACATCTTGTCCAAACTTAACTGGAACAGAATGAAATTTTCTCTCTATAATCGATTCCAATTCAAATAAAAATAAAGATGGTTTGAAATATGACATCGGTCAAACATTCTTTATGATTTATGATCTTTCTTATATATATATATATTTTTTCAAAATGATCTCCAATATATATTTCAAAATCTTGGTCAAAACAAATGTTATATTTTAAAATTTCTCATATATATATATAGACACATAGAATAACAGACACGATCTGAATAGTCCAAATTTCATCTGCCGTAAAACTAACTGAATTTGGGAGACACAATTCAACACAAATTCAAGAAACGATAAATAAATGAATAAAAACATTGCTAACCTTTCAGAAACTTACAGAACTTCGTTTCTTGTTTCACCAAAAATCTTCGAAGTTCACAAACTTCAAGTGAATGGAGTAGCTATGATAATATTAATATATGTAAAAAGTTATGGGCATTCTGAAAAATGAAGAACTAACCTGTATAAACCCTAAAATTCCTGCATGCACAGACTTGTAACCGAAACTAAAATCAAAGGAATGATGAATTTCAGGTAACAGGGGTTATATAGGAGACCGTGAAGAGGTTGAGGATGGATTTTGCTTCGGTGTGCAACTTTGTTTTGTAACATGAATAAATTGACGTGTGGAGGGCAAAGCAATAAAGTGACCGTTTCTTTCTTATATGCTTTTTAGTTACTTTTCTTCAGTTTTCTTGAATTGCACTGATATCGGATGTCAAAATATTTCTTAACTAAATCGAAAACGATGTTGCAAAAAGTAGAAGATAGAAAAAGAGTAGTTGGCACGAGTTAAATTTCTTAAATATTGAAATGTATCAACATTTGGTATTGGTGCAAAACAGAGGCGTAACCAAAAAATTTTAATCTGTTGAGTTAAAATTATGCCGAAATATAAAAAAACAATATACAATATATATAATAACTTCATAAGAAAAAATAGAAAGTCTTAAAACTATACAATAAAAAAAATATATTGAAATAATATTTAAGTCGCAGCCTGCTATTCTTGTCAATAATTATTTAGTATCAACGGTAAGAACAATCTCTCTTTCAATATCATTAATCATGGTATTAGTTAGAAATCCATTTCCATTTTATTACAAAGTGGTATCTTGATTAGTTTATCCCAGAAAATTAGTTGATAATGAACATAAAAGGAAAAAATATACATTTTTCATTTCTTTCAAATCAATAGTCTTGAATAAATAATATGAATAATCAAATAACCGTAAATTGGTCCGAATATTGCTTTTGATAAAACCTAAATCTCATATTTTGCAGATTTTGTAAATTTTGCGAAGTTGTTGTAATAATATCAATCGTTTTTTCTCTTCTGTGACTAAGACAACAAATCTAAATAAAGTTGAAATTTATGAAGTGAAGCTAGCTTTTGTATTTTATTTATAATTTGGGTTGAGTTTTTAAAATTTTATTGGGCTAAGAAACCAATATATTTGAATTGGGACTTCTAATTATTTATTGACCCATCAACTTAAAAACTAATAATTCTAATATACTCAATACCTTAAAAAATTAATAAACTATTATTCTTGGAAATTTATCTCTGGCAATTGCACATACACTGATACACGCTTGCTCTAAAAACACATATTTTTATTGCATTATATATACAAAATAGCTAGGTTTACAAGAAAATAGCATGTTGGTTTAGCAAATAGATTACACTTAGATGGAGATATTTCGAGTTAAAAGCATTTTCTTTTTTAAAAAACAGATGGTGTTCAGATGGGATGTTGTTTTAAAAAGTTCTTACAAAGGCACTTTTGCAGAAGTCAAAACATATAGCATTTGGACTTCTATTTTGAACTTTTCTTAAAATACGAAAATAAATTTAAGTTTTTTGTTTTATCACTTTTATATCCAAAAAGCAAAACTTGGGTAAATTTTAAAAAAAATGGTCCTATAAAATATGATTTGTTTTAATATTGGTCTCGTACTTTTAGAACTAATCAAACACAACACATAAATTATTTTTAATAAAAAATAGTCCAATATAAATGTTTTTAATAAATTTAGTCCCATGGAGATTTATTTTTTTTTACAAAAGAGGTCTCATAATTGATTAGGGGGTGTGAGATCACCTTTGATTAAAACAAAAGTTTGGGCTACTATTAATTAAAATAAAAAATTTGGGATTATTTTTAATTAAAAATAATTTACATATATTTGATTAATTCTAAAAGTTTGGGACTAGTATTGCAAATACCCCTATTTTATGAGACTATTTTTTTTTACATTTACCCTCAAAACAATTTATTCTTTTTTTAAGAACACTTTAAAAACTCACTTCTGAAAAAAAATATTAATTTTTTTGTGACTATATCTATTTATTTAATTCTAAAAATCTGTGACTACTATTATAAATAACA
The DNA here is from genome assembly GCA_907163345.1 of Haberlea rhodopensis. Lineage (NCBI taxonomy): Eukaryota > Viridiplantae > Streptophyta > Magnoliopsida > Lamiales > Gesneriaceae > Haberlea > Haberlea rhodopensis. The sequence goes on from CAJQUN010000071.1 coordinate 652,791, forward strand.
ACATTTAGTAAAACCAATTTTATAATTTACCCTTAAAATTATGTCGCCACCTTTCATTTGTAATTTTGTACCCGTCTCTAGATGAAATGACAATGAAAAGAGATATAAAAGAAAGCAGGCTAAATTAATAAAATATAATGAAAATAAAAAAAAATTTAAAAAATAACGTTTAATTTTTTTTTTTACCAAAATAGCGTGAAACGTGGTCTCGGATCGCGTTTCTTAAGAAACGCTGTCCAAGACCACGTTTCTTCAACATACCAAAAAAAAAATTGTATGTTGAAGAAACGCGGTCCAAGACCACGTTTCTTCAACATACAAAAAAAAATTGTCTCTTAAGAAAAGTGGTCTGAGACCACGTTTCTTCAACATACAAAAAATTTTTTTTGCGCGCATCTCACTCTCCATTCCCTTACCCATCTTCACTTATTTTTACTCACAATTTTGTATGCGACTCACACTCACTCTCCTATTTCAATGCATGAATATTTTAAACAAACGTTTTCTAGATAATTACTAAATTTTTCGGTGATGCATGTTGATAATTTAATAAATTTTATATATTAGAATTTTATATTTAAAATTTCATTTTATTATATTTTCTTTTATTTTTAAAATCATAGTATTATATGTAAGGGGTATTTTCATAGTTTATAACCCGACCCGACCATTTACTAGTTCAAAGCAATATGTCAACGGGTTACTAATTCAACTAACCGGTGATGCATGTTAATAACTTTTATTATTAAAATAACATTTTTTTATGTTTGAAATTTTATATTTAAAATTTCATTTTATTCTATTTTCTTTTATTTTTAAAATAATAGTATTATATGTAAGGAATATTTATATAGTTTATAAACCCGATCCGGCAATTTACTCGTTAGCAATATGTCACCGGATTACTAGTCTACTAATCGGTAGTTGAACGAGCTGGTCAATTCATATCAAATATATTTGAAAAATTTTATAAAAAAAAAAAGTAATTTTTAAAAAAGAAAGTGTACCTTTATAAAATTAGTATTATTATTTTAAGTTTAATTTTATAATTTTTTTAAAAAAAACTTAGTTGAACTAGTAACCCGGTGACACGCGCGCAAAATTTTTTTTTTTGTATGTTGAAGAAACATGGTCTTGGATAAACGTGATCCGAAACCATGTTTCACGCTACTTTGATAAAAAAAATAAATAAACTTTATTTTATGAATTTTTTTATTTTTATGATATTTTATTAATTTAGCCAAGAAAGCCGCCCCAAGATTGCTATTGTCCGAATGTGTTGATACAGCTAGGGACAGAGGACTTTTATATAGATTTTTATGTGTTGCAAATTCAAGGTGCTGATGTTGTCTTGGGAGTTCAGTGGTTAGAACTCCTTGGTCCGATAACGATTGACTATCAGGAGTTATACATGGACTTCAAGTGGCATGACAAAATCGTTCGTCTTCAAGGCGAAACTCTGCTTCAGTTTGATCAAGTTCAACTTCATCAATTGAAGCGCTTGGATCACAGTGATGGGGTCGCCGCTTATTTTCATTTGTATGCACAGGCTGTATATAACTCAATTTTTTTTATTATAAAAATAACCTAAGTCGTTACGTCAGATGATGACTTCAAACGAAGTCGTCATCTGACATGGCGACTTGTTAAAATTTTTTTTTTTTTATGTCGCCACGTAAAATGGCGACATCATTAAAAAAATATTTTAATATTTGTTGTCGTCATCTCACTTGGCGACAACATTAAAAAAATACTTTTTAAAACGATGTCTGCACATGAAGACATAAATTTGTTTTTAATCTTTGTTGCCATCTGAGATGGCGACAAAGATAAAATTATTCGATCTATGTAACCGTGCATATTCGTAGCATTCGTAAATCAAAATCTTCGTTCTTTTCTCCGGTAGCATTCTTAAATCAAAAACTTTGTTGTATCAAAATCTTCGTTCTTTTCTCCGGTTGATATATTGCAGGTACGATGTTATATAAATAATATGCAAAGTCCATATACATTTATACATCTAAACACAATTATAAAAACAAAATTTCACTAAATTAACGTACCACATGCTGCCATGTCGGGCCATCACCATGTTGATATCATGTCTGTACAAAATATTGTTGACGACCAATGTATCTACGTGTGACTTGTTCATACCACTCACTGTATCCGACACCAACATAGTAACCACCGTCAGTAAATCGTGGTCCTTTCACACATAGATCATTTGCCATCTCCCAAGAAGTATGTATGCAATATGCTGAGTGCTCAGTATTTGTTGACGTTCCCCCTTCGACCAACATTATGCAATATATCATCCACCGATTTTGGATTTTCTGGATGTCTTGTAGCATACCAAATTGTCGAAGTACTCTATCATACTGTTGCATCTGAACTATGTCAAAGAAAATCAATGGACCCTTATATGCCTCTAACTGGGTAATTCCTTCAGTGTACTCATCAGGGTACGACTGTCAATTAACTACAACACAACATTGCTTTAAAAATATAAAAAGTAACTTTTTTATATAAACTAATTTAATAACATGTTTATTTGAGTTACTGGTTGCTCATCGAGGATGTCCCTGATGATGCGTATGGAATGACTCCCAGTTTTCGTAAATTTTAAATGACATGACCACCTGTATAATCACAATTTCAAAACCAATAAATATTGTGAATCATATTCAAATAAATGATTAAATGCATTAACACATTAAATCAATTACAAAACAATGCATATTTGTATTACCTTACACCATATGGAGCAGGAGGTAACACATTCTATGGGTCGATTATTATTTGCCCAATATCAGATCTTTGGTCACCCAATTAAGGAGTCAGACTTGGGATTGACCATGCCCAAATCTAATTTATTGTATTGACATCAATAATACAAGTTAGATTGACAAGAAACATATTTAATTATTACAACAAACAAACATATTGTTTACCTGTACGAGTTGCAATACACCACCTATCACTTTTTTCCCTCTCTCTGATGAAGTGCACAACTTATGATACAAGTATGTCAACACAGCACTACCCCAACTATAAGTACGGGCAGAGTCGATATCCTCCAACTTCTGAAAACAATAGCCTAACAAAATTGCCTGATGAATCAGGGCACATAATTCCCCCTAACATCAATAACGTACAAGCCCGTGTAAACTTAGCAACATCATCTGGCGTACTATGTATATTCAAGGGATTGAGCAACAAATGATTTTTCAAAGCAACTAATTTCAACCTCACACCTTTAAATTCTTTGATATCTGGTATGAATCTTAAATATGTAGGCAATATTCTTGCCATTCGGGTAGACTCCTATCATGATCTATCCCTGACACTACAATGTCATCTACTGGCAATGACCATATCGCTGCAACGTCTTGCTGTGTGATAAACGCCTCTCCCGATCTAAGATGAAATGTGTGTGTTTCACGGCGCCATCTCTCAACTAAAATCGTGATCAGGTGCATGTCAAACACAATCCTACTACACATATATATACCATAAAATCCAATAACGCGTAACAAATTTACAACACGTATATCTAGTGGACACATTTCCCAAAAATAGCTATCTCTATCTGGGTTTCTCGCATGAAGTGTGCTATCCATGTTATACTCACACATCCTCAGATCGATGTGAAGACTGCAATGACAAAAGATGTGTGTCAATCGGGCCTGGTTGTCTCATTTGATCCATCCATATAATACAAAAAATGTTTTATTTTGCAAAAATAAGCAGAAACAGTGAATTCTCCTTGAACTAACTAGCAATTTCTCTATGCAACGCAAATATTCTAGAGACATTAACCTTGTCAAATTATTCCTTCAAATCACTACAAACCTTCGATGCCTCTAAAGAATAGATTATACCTCCATACATCTCATTGGACACGGTATTCATTATCCAAGATGAGACTAAAGCATTGCATCGCTCCAATTGATGAAGAGTTATGCTATCTGCCGAAGGTCTAGGACGGAAACCCTTTATAAGTGCTAATTTGTTCTTAGGTCGAAGTGCGATTAACATTGCACGGCTCCAAACACCATAACTGTCCATGCCTACCAAAGCTTCATCAACTAAATTGATACTTGGAGTGTCTGAAGCATGAATGTAGAGAGGATAATTGAAATTGAAGGAATTTGCCATTCTCAGCCTTAGAAATAACTTCAAACAGCAGCGAAAGAGCAGAAAAATTAATCGCGAAATTTGGAAAAGAGAAACAATTGTTACAGAGAGCTGGAAATATGCAGCAATCGTGAACAATTTAATACAAAATTATTTTTGAATTTAGATCGCTCTGATACCATGTTAAGATCTGGATATGACATTTGGAGGGAAAATAAAATACCATTTTCTGGTATATTATTGACTGACATGGCTTTCATACTAATAAAAAAAACCTAATAATGAAAAGTACAAAGGTAAACTAAAAACATGTTTTGTGTTTGCCATCAACATAAAGAAGAAGGATCGTGGTATATATGGTGTGCATTCGATTAATTTAGTTATCGACCGTACTGAATTATGCAGAATTGGATGTCCCAATTTTTTTTTCGAGCAACCAAACTTTTCACCAAAGTAATTAACCAAAGAAAATAAAAAATCAATTATTTCAGTTGATAATCAAATGAACCGAAATTTCAAAATAATATACTTAAAACCAAGAGACACAGACATTCACAACATGGATGTGCTGTAAAATATATAAAATATAATATAATTAAATAAAAATACCAATTTTTATATCATATGAATACTTTTTTTTAGCATAATCATATGAATACTTAGCTACCTGCAAATATATGTAAAACAATCATGTTGTATCAGTTACATTTACAACAAAAATAATTTTGAAGAAATAAATCCGTAAAATAGTTAAATTATATCCAATATTATATTATAAATAAAAAAAAGGATGTGAAATACTGTAAGCTAGAAAAGGATGAAATATTAGTAAAATAGCAAGGGTATAAAAAAATTTGAAATCCATTTTAAAGAATTGATTAATTAGATGTATTGAATTTTTTGAAAAAAGAAATTGAAATCACGATCGATTAAACTAAAATAACTGAACCAATATTATCAAATTACTCAAATTGAATTTTAAGGTTCCATTTGGATCGAGGGATTTGAAACTATGGATTCAAATCTATTTTGTTGTTTGGATGAATTTACGTTGAAATCCACCCGCTTCTTAATTTATGCAGATGTAATAGTAATATGATGGATGTGAAATACACGTAAGATGGGCGCCATTTCAAATCCATTATTCAAATCACTCTATAAATCAAATATCTTCCTCCAAATCAAATCCCTCGATCCAAACACAACATAAATTAATTCAGTTCGAGTATTTAAACCGATTTAATCAAAATTTTGCTAATTGCTAATAGTATACACCAAACATCTCTAGTTGAAATGAACTGTTCCCAAATCATGTGAGAACATCTTCTGTCAAAAGATCTAATTAGCAGACCAAGTTGCTTGATACCCCACATTTTTCAATTATTGAAGTCTTAAAACATGAAAATTGATTTCAATAATCCTCACCTCAACTTGTAAGATCAACTTGCATGTGCAATCAATGAAACAATAGGAAATGAGCAAATTGTTGTCCTCCTTTGTTGACTACCCGAAGGGACGTGAGAGGAATCATTCAGACAAAGTTCCTCTATATATACGAATTCCAATTCTATTTAAATGATATACATTCAGAACCTAAAAGTCCATTGGCTTTACCTGCGCTAGCTATCTATTCCAGTGTGGAAGAAGGATCTCCCAACCCGAATCTACTCAAATCCTTTCCTTTGAATATCATTTTGTTTTGAAAATCTTATGTATATGTTAACTTTCAATCGATCATGTGATGTATTTTGAAACTATGAGACTCTGATGAAACTGTACTTTTTAAGCACATTAAATTTTAAAATCTAATTGGTAGGAATTCCATATTTTGTTCCTGACCTTGGGGCGTGGGTTATAATCGACATTCTAATCTGATACGATCGTTAACCGTTGGTCTGGAAAGTCCAGACCTTTTATTCGTGGGTGATCCAATGTTATGACCTTATCTATATGCTGGTTAAGTCTAGAGAACTGATATCTGTACTAAGAAGAAATTAGAAGATTTATTGTGCTTATTTTATATATGATATGTGATTCTGATATCATCTTTTATGTTCTGGCTCTGATTAGAGGAATTCTATTTAGTTTTTGTTTCCGTATTCATGTCAGTTTCTTCTATGATTTTGATGCATGTTTTTGAAAATTATGATTATATATTATATTTTGTCATATTCGATTTACCCTCACTTGCTGAATGTTTACTCAAACACTCACCTCTTACTCTCCACTCCCTAGATAAAAGTGAAGTAGAATTCAAGATGAATAGCATCGATTTTGGGGTTAATAGATTTCAAGATATTAGTTTTTTATTATTAAGACTTTCGCTTTTTAATTCAAATTTATGTTATTTAAATTCAAGTTGTAAGATCTATTTATTTTATGGAATAAAAGATTAGCTTTGTTAGAATTCTGTACTACGAGACTTGTTGTTTCGAATGTTTATTTAGAAGCAATGCCGGTGCCGATAACTCTAGTCTCGAGGCGTGACAATTTAGATGGCTGGGACAACTGAAGATAGCATAAGATCATAAACGAGCAGTGTAAATTACAAGAATGATAACAATAAATAGTTCTCTTTATAATAGTAGTCTCAAACGTTTAGGACATAACAAATATAGTTCCAAACTAATTGTTTTTTTTCAACAAAAATGGTTCAAAAGACCAATTTTCGTTAAAAAAACAAATGGAATGGATATGTGCTTTGTTCATGAATGGATATGCGTACAACACATGTCCATTATATTTTTTTAAAATGAAAAAATAATCTTGGGACCATTCTTGGTAAAAAAAATTATGAGCTATGTTTATTAATATATATATGGGATCACTTTTATTAAAAAAAACTCTTTAAGATTATATTCGTTTTTAATTATAAAAGTTTGGACTACTATTTACACTATTTAATGGGATCATTTTTGTATTTACCAAAATATATTTTATGGATGGGTGGTATGTGGGTTTTTGAACTTTAATTACTCAAAATTGGGTCTTGGTTTTGTAATTTAGGTTTTCGGACTTTTGGTCTTATTTCGTCGGAATGCTGATATGACATCGAAAATATTGCATGACATCGAAAAATGCTGATGTAGCACCAAAAAATGCTGATATGTCCAACGTCATATCAGCATTCCGATGAAATAGGGCCAAAGAAAAAAAGAAAAAAACAAACAAACTACGAAAACATAATTTAACTACTTAAGGATCAAACCCTAGTAGACCAACTTAGAGGACTTTTTAGTAATATTTTCGATAGCCCTTTGCATTCGCCTGAAGCTAACGCAAAAACAAAACATTATGGAAAAATGGACTAACCCATTAAATTCAAAATGTGTCGATGCCCTTGTGATATGATAGCATAAATCTTCTCCAATTACAGAAACATGTGAATTCAAGCTAATGTTAGGACAGTTTTACCCTCAGTTATACTCAAAGAAAAGTTTTAAAAAATCTTACAATGCTTATTAGTCCGAAAAAAACTTACTTCCTTTAAGTAACATATCAGATTCAAGTGTTATGAATAGAGACATATATGATGGAATAACTTTGTTATAATACCAGCTCGGAAAACTAAGACATAATCATAATTTATTGGGTAAATACATTAAAATATCCCTGTAGTTCGGGTCTTTTCCTGGTTCAATCCCTAAAGTTTTCAGTGATTCGGTTAGTCCAAGATTCACAATTCAGTCCCGACATTAAGTCGGCCGTAAGAACCAAACAGAGATGGACTGAATCAGGAATATTTTAAAACTATAGGGACTGAATTGGGAACAAACATATCCGATTTAATCCATAAAGTTTTAAATATATCTCCAAATTACCCATCTCCGTTTGCTTCTCACGATCGACTTAACATCATGGACTGAACTGAGAAATTTTTTAAAACCTTGGAACTAAATCGGATCATGAAAACTTTAGGGACTAACTGGAAATAGATCTAGATTGTAGGGACGTTTTAATATGTCATCCTTATTTTATTTATTATTAGTTCGAAAATATAACATACCGCGTCAATAACTAAAATATTTTAAAAATTGGGCATTTCTCTTTGCAAGAAGAGACCCGTGACAGTATTTTGGTTGCTGGCTAGTTTCCAAATACCCTAATGAGTATCCCCTTTCTTGCTAAACAGAGTCTTCCATTCGATTTCAAGAAAACACCAAAATGCACTCGTTTTAGCATACATTGTATTCGTAGCAAATGGATCAGTCAAGTCAATTCCTAGTGGATCTTTGTTTCCAATTATAATTCGTAAAACCGTGTACAACAAACTTGCATGTGTATATATATATATATATATATATAGATATACTCTCATTGGCTTCAATACTTTCAAAGCAGAAAACCACAGATGGGATTTTCTTGGTTTTTGCTCCTCTTCATTCTCTACATTTCTTTTTATCCAATTATTTCATCCGCAAATGAAAGCTCAAATTTGATTCAAGAAACTTGCGAGAACACTAAGCACTACGACCTCTGCGTATCGTCACTCGAATCCGATCCATCCAGTCCGACATCAGACAAAAAAGAATTGGCTCTCATCATGATAAGATTCGGGATAGCCAATGCCACGGACACAAACTCTTACCTTTCGAAACAAATTGAAAGTGCCGCAAATGATACAATGCTGAAGAAAGCCATGAGAGAATGTGCAGATAAGTATGCTTCTGCAAATGATGCACTCCAGAAATCAGTTCAGGTTCTGAGTGTAAATATGTATGACTATGCATATTTGCATGTAATGGCAGCGGGGGATTACCCGAATGGATGTCGTAACGCGTTCAACCGGTGGCCCGGGATGGGTTATCCGTCCGAGCTTGCTCTGAGGGAGGATGGATTGAAGCATATTTGTGATGTTATTTTAGGGATTATTGATAGTTTTGATTGGTGATTGTTTAAGCTTTGAAGTTTTTTGGCCTTGCTTTTTTGCAAAAAAGTGCATTGTAGGACTGAACTTTAATGATATTCTCTTTGCTGAATCTCCATCACAACTTAAATCATTAACCCCTAAAACTTTTTTTTATGGTGTACTCTTCACTCATTATGAACACAAAATAGAGAATGCATTTTGGATGAGCAGTGAATCTTGGCTCGACCGCGGTTCTAAATAAAATCTGTGATTTCGGTTCTAAAAACGACAGTTTCGATTACAATGAAAGTCGGAACTAAACTGTTTGGATATGATTTCGGTTTCTCATGATTTTGGTCATAGGTTGAACTGAAATTTATTACTTTAAAGTTTAGATTCACAGTTTCGAGAGAACATGGATCGGGTCTATGTTTATCCACGTAATATTGATTCAATGCATACTGATACAACCGAAAAGAGGGATGGTTTCTAAGTATCAATAAGGGGTTAAATTACCTCTCTCTACGTTCTTCAATGGATCGAATAACAGGGAATAGATCCTGAATGACCTGCTAAGATCTGGAAAAAAAATGTTAGAAGGGTGTCGGAAGATTTTTTCGGCGAATCCCTCCGACGGTTAAGTCAGGTTACGGGAGATGTGAAAATTCTGTGAGGGAATAGCTGCCGTAAGTGTGTATAGGAAAAAATGCATACCTAAAATCCTGTATTGGTTTACAATTTATAGGATTTACCTCGCGGATGTGCAGCTTGGAGCAGTAAGGCCACGATCCACATGATTCCTGAGATTTCGGAACACGTCTGCCAATTGCCAAGGCCATTACTCACTCCCATTTCCTGAAATCTCGGGATGTGCCCGTTCGACATGGATTTGGTCAACATATTCTTAGAGGTAGGAGATCTGAGATTGTCAAGGCTGGTGGGCACCCTTCGCCGATTAGCCAGACGAGAGCTCGGAGCGCTGGGTCTTCTGACCTTGAAGATATGACCATCCCGAAGACAATATGGTGTTGAGGTCGGGAGATCGGCATTTTTGGTTTTTTTGAATCAATTAGTTGAGTGAGTTGTACTTTGACCTCGTTAGGTCAGGAGATCGGACATGGATTTAGCGATGAGGTGCTCGCTTTGACGCAATGAGGTCGGTAGGTCGTAATAAAGTGAAGTAATATCCTTCTCCCGCAGGTATCACATACTTTAAGTTATTGTAAAAGTGATCGATGGAGATTTACCAGACTTTGGAGAAATTCACATGTGTAGAATGATTAAGATCAGGGCGGAGGTAGGGATGCAGGGGGGCGCCCGCACTCACAATTTTTTTTTTTTTTTTTTTTTATTTATAGATTTGTTCTTCTAAAAAACTATGTTTTATCTTTAAGTTTTTTAAAAAAAAAATCGCCCACCAAATTTTAATCGTCGCTGCGTTCCTGATTAAAATATTCTAGGTTCAGGCGAAGTGAAATCTCCAAGATAATTAGAATTTTTTTTAACAACCGCGCCTGAGACTTGCTATCGTTAAAACGAAGAAAAAAAATTAATAGGATTAATTGATTAAACCTCTCGGAATGTTATACAAAACAGAAGAAAAGAAAATAACATGATCTCAAGACAGTATTTTATCAAATAGTTATGGTTTTTATTCTTGGCTTGACTTCTACTAAACACACTCTATTGCATGAAACACTACAACCCACTGTTGTTAATATCGGACCGAACTAGCCTGTTCAACTAGTGACCAATACCATGTTCGGTTTGGTTTCCCTGTAAAACCGTTGTGTTAATTCTTTCTATAAACACATATGCTTATTCTTAATTTTGTTACTTCCCTTTTTCCATATTTAAAATCTCACTAGTTTTTTTTTTAAAAAAATATTAGCCAAAATTTTAAAAGAAAAATATATTATACATAATTTATTGTTATTGTAATAATTATAAAATAATATTATGTGTGTAATATCAATAAATTCATATAATTCCTGGATATATATATGGTATCTTATACAAATAAGTTTAGATTCACATAAATTATAAAATATGCAAATCATTTTAAATTTTCTAAAATATTTTCTTGTGCTTTTATTTGAACTATAGCAAATATATTACATACATTTTATAAGAAATTGACTTAGAACGTCAACACAAATGTTTGTTGTATCATTAACGGTATGAGGTGATTGACTAGGTTGGTAGGGGTTGACTTGAGGAGGAAAATGAAGTTGCTGAGCTTCGGACGTCATCATCAGTTGAACCGGTATGAGGTGATTGACTAGGTTGGTAGGGGTTGACTTGAGGAGGAAAATGAAGTTGCTGAGCTTCGGACGTCATCATCAGTTGAACCGGTGGTTCAACCGATCGAACTTGTAACCATTAAGAGTACCGATTTTAAGTCCTCTCCGATTTTGAAACAATACTAAAACCATTTGCATATCCTGCATCATTTCTTTAATTTCCTCTACCCATAATTTTTTTTTTAATGTTTCCTCTTGGTAGGTTTCAAGGGACTAACAGAATGAGAAGGCTTATTAGCCTCGAAAATACCCAAGCGAATTACTTAAAGTGTGATTTTACAACTTGAATTCAAGCTTTTATTTATAGAAAAACTTGAGACTTGGAACGATGATTGTTTCGACGTTGGAATTATATAAATTACTTTTTAGATCAAATCTACATATGTTTAAAAAATAATAATAAATAAAAAGAATAAAATTTTAATAACAATAATAATGCTAATATATATATATATATATATATATATATATATATATATATATATATATATATATCTCGCAAAAACAAATTTGGTACATATGAGCTAAAAATCTCGTTATTTTGGGTATATGTTATGATGACATGTGCACAAACTGTCAGAAACTTTCAGTTAGAACATGAAGTAGAGGAGCTGAGAGAGGCCCTAACGAGAGTCATACGGAGCAAAGCTGAATTACTATATAACCTTTTGCTCATAAATATTCAACGAATTACCAACTTACATAGACGTGATAAAGAGAAGCTAGAAGAAACTACCAAGGACCTTATGAGACTTGCCGGTCTTTATGAAGTTGAAGTTGAAAATAATCAAACTCTGAGGTACCAAATAGAAAACCTCCAACAAGAACACAATGAATATCATGCACACAATGAGGCTAAAGTACTAGCCCTTGACACCCAGAATGATGAACTCTTAGAGGATAATGGATATCTACAAAATATTATCCTCAATATGCAAGAAGAACCCGGTGAAGAACCCATGGAGGAAGAAGAAGACAACGAGGAGGGAGCCATGGAGGAGGAAGAAGACCCTGATGAAGAACTCATGGAAGAAGAAGAAGATCCCCATGAAGAACTAATGGAAGAAGACGAAGAAGAATTAGGAAAATGGAGAAGTGATAGACTAGTTTATAGGATGAGCTAGGCTAAGAAATTTTAAGAAGTACTTTTATTTTAAGATTTCACTTGAACTTTCTTAATTTCTTTTCAAATATCAATAAAAATATTCAATCTTCCATTCTATAGCGTGTTTCCAACATGTTTAACCTTAAGCATAATTATCATTACACTCATGTACAAAGACTTTAGAGATATGCAAATTTGTAGGACATGACTGGAAGTACACCATGTAACAACTGTGACCCACGATACGCGTTTCCATGCAATAAAGACGATGAAGCCGATGGAAGCCAAAATCCACCACAACCACCAAGGATTGACTTACGACTTGACGACCATAGTTACCATCGTGGCCTTGACTCTTTAAGGATTTGTGAACCCAGCTACCAATCAGCCACAACCCCAGCCACAACCACAACCTCTGCCGCATGGGATTAAGTTTCATTATGACTCCCTCCGCAAGAATCGAGTTCTAGCATTCGACGGTAATTCTGAACCGAAAGCGCCCATAATTGGCTGAATGAAGTAGAAAACCATCATAGAATTTTGGAAGTGCCCCACAAGATCAAGGTGGAAGTAACAACATCATTCCTAGTCGACCAAACAAGAAAATGGCGGGATAGTGTTTCCCCTTCGATGGCAGAGATGTGACCAATCACCTGGCAAAGCTTTCGAGGCACTTTTCTGAAGTAGTACTTTCCAACAGCTGTCAAACTTCAAAATCTGAGCGAGTTTGAGAATCTAGACTCAGTGAATGTCAATAGTAGAGTATTAATCAAAGTTCCATGCTTTAAGAACTTATGCTCCGACTATCATGGCGGATTAGCCTCTCAAGCTCCATCGTTTGAAAAAAGGTTTGAACAGTCGGATCCAATCTACTCTAGCAGTTTTTGAGACCACCAACTTTGGGGATCTGATGGGAGCAACCATCATGGCTGAAACTGACATACATCACCGAGAAGAGGAATTCAAGCATAAACGACCTCTCTCTAACCAGCATATTAACAGTGGCCAAAACTTCAAGAGGCCAATGCGGTTCGGCAATCAGCATAGAAGAAGGGCACCTACCCCCGATCAACAAGGGAATCCCAAAATGCCATACTTGTGACTTTGCACATACTGGGGAATGCCACAGAAAGAGTGTAGCTTGTTTTCGATGTGGGAAATTTTGACATAGAGTTGCAGATTGCCCTGAGGAAAAGGTGACTGGTACACGCAATGACAACCATCCAAACAAGCCAAGGAGAACAAGCTTAATGCTAGGGCCAGTGCTATAACACAAGAGGAAGCAGATGAGGCTAACGATGTCATGGCGGGTACTATCTTAATAAACAATTTACCTGCATATGTATTGTTTGATTGTGGTGCCACACATTCATTTATATCTAAGAGGTTCGCTAAGAAGTTAGCAATTAAACTGATGTACTTGATGAATCTTATAAAATAGCAACTCCTGCTAACAAAACCTTAGAAGCACATAGTCTTCATCGAGGTTGCAACATTAATATAAGTGATAAAAATTTAAACACCAATCTAATTCTACTCAACATGGTGGAGTTTGATGATATCCTAGGAATGGAATGGTTAGCTAAGCATCACGTCTTAGTTGACTACCGTAATAAGAATGTCAAACTAAGAGCTCCAAATCAAGAAGAAATCACATATCATGGCAAGACAAAAGAGCTAAATATCTCTTATCAGCTTCACAAACTTGGAAAGCCATGAAAAGCGGCGAGAGAGTTTGCCTGGCCATGATAAGCGAAGTCAAGGAAGAAGTTGAACTCAGATTAGAAGATATTCCGGTAGCACAAGAAATTTTGGATGTTTTCCTAATGAGCTGCCAGAATCAGTCCCAGACCGTGAAATAGAGTTTGAGATTAACTTGGTGCCAGGAGTTGTATCAATTTCGAAAGGCACCATACCGAATGCCACAGCTGAATTGAAAGAACTGAAAGAACAACTTCAAGAGCTATTAGATAAGAAGCACACCAGACCAAGTGCATCACAATGGGGAGCTCCAGTACTATTCGTAAAGAAGAAAGACTGGAGTATGTGATTGTGTATCAATTACAGAGAGTTAAATAAGATCACAATCAAAAACGAGTATCCCCTTCCAAGGATAGATGACATTTTCGACCAACTCAAGGGAGCTAAAATATTTTCTAAACTTGATCTGAGGTCATGTTATCATCAACTCAAGATTAAGACAGAGGACATTCCGAAGACTGCCTTCTGAACCAGATATGGACATTATGAGTTCACAGTGATGCCCTTTGGGTTGACGAATACTCAAGTTGCATTCATGGATATGATGAATAGACTATTCAAGCCGTTCCTAGATAAATTCGTAATAGTGTTCATCAACGATATCCTTGTTTATTCTTAAAGAATGAAAGAACACAAAGAATATCTTCATCTTACTCTTCAGATCTTAAGGGAGAAAGAACTTCATGCCAAATTGCACAAATGTGAATTTTGGCTAAAAAGTGTCTCGTTCTTAGGACATATCATATCAGAAACAGGCGTATCCGTAGACCCTAAGAAGGTGGAAGCAATTATGAACTGGTCAAGACCAAAGATTGTGACGGAGATCTGAAGTTTCTTAGGATTAGCTGGCTATTACCAGAAGTTTGTCGAAAGATTTTCCTCGATAGTTGTACCTCTCACTAGACTCACAAATAAGAACTCTAAATTCATTTGGAGCGAAGAATGTGAGAAAAGTTTCGAAACTCAAAAGAGATGACTTGCATCTACACCAGTGGTAGTATTAACCCATTGAAGGTATGGGTTATATTATTTACTTTGATGCATCAAATGAATGTCTAGGATGTGTACTTATGCAATAAGATAGGGTGATCTCCTATGCATCCAGATGACTCAAACTTACGAACAAAACTACCCTACACATGATCTCGAATTAGCTGCCAAAATAATGTTCCCCTTGAAAATTTGGAGACACTACATTTATGGTACCAAGTGTGAGGTAATCACCGATCATCATTGCCTCAAGTATTTGTTTACTCAAAAAGATTTGAACGTGAGGCAAAGACGATGGATTGTGAAGGACTATGATCTCATAATCAACTATCATCCGGCAAGGCAAACAAGGTGGCGGATGCATTGAGCCAGAAAGGCGTGGGGAAGATGATATTTTTGTCACTCTCGACCCAACCATGTTTATGAGAGACAAGCAAATTAAATCAATATCGAGACCCTAGCCTCACCAAATTGAAAGAGCAAGTCAAAGAGGGAAACATATTTGATTTACAGTCTGACAGCAACAGTGTCCTGTGGATCAAAGGACGATTATGTGTGCCAGATGTTGACAACCTTAGACGAGAAGTGATGTCCGAAGCACATAGTTCAAAATTTTCAGTCCACTCCGGTAGTACAAAAATGTACAAAGACTTGAAAGAAAGCTTCTGGTGGAATGGAATGAAGAAGATGTTGTTGAGTTTGTTGCTCGATGCCTAGTGTGTCAACAGGTCAAAGCTGAGCACCAACAACCCAGATGATTATTTCACCTCTGAATATTCCGGAATGGAAATGAGAACACATCTCTATTGATTTCGCGGTAGGTTTACCAAAGTCACGACAGAGTCATGATGGAATATGGGTAATCATGGATAGACTAACAAAATCCCCGTATTTTCTACTAGTCCGTATGAACTATAATCTTGAAAAATGGCAACACTGTACATAGACAATAATGTGCGACTACATGGAGTTCCAGTGAATATCTTGTCGGGCAGAGACCCCATATTTGTATCCCACTTTTGGAATAGTTTTCAAGAGGCAATGGGAAGTAAGATGACTCTTAGCACAACATATCACCCACAAACTGATGGCAAGAAAAGAGAACCATCCAGACTCTCGAAGGCATGCTAAAAGCATGTGCAATGGATTTCAACACAATTGGAGCAAACTTCTACCTTTGTTTGAGTTTGCTTACAATAACAGCTATCATAGTAGCATTGGATGGCACCGTATGAAGCACTTTGATGGACATAAATGCCGTATATTGGGATGAAATAGGAGAAAAAGCGATCATCGGGCCTGAACTAGTACAAGCAACTATTGACAAGATCGCTATTATATGAGAAAGACTCAAGACAACCCAGGATCGACAGAAAAGTTGGCAGATATAAAGAGAAGACCTTTAGAATTCGAGATTGATACAAAAGTCTATGTGAATGTTTCACCAATGAAAAGTATCATTCGATTTGACAAAGTATGAAAGCTGAGTCCGAGATATGTAGGACCATTCGAAATACTAGAAAAAGTCGGATCACTAGCTTACATAATTGCTCTACCACCAAGTCTATCCAGAATTCATAATGTAGTCCACATATCACAGTTAAGGAAATATGTAGCTGATCCAAATCATGTTCTCGAAGCAGAACCTCTCTTAGCTCAAGGAAATATGAATGAAAATCTGAGATAAAAAGAAATTCCAATTCGAATCGTAGATTCAAAGGATCAAGTGTTGAGACGAAGATCTATCCCTTATTCTAAGTACAATGGTCCAACCGTACCGAAAGGGAAGTTACGTGAGAATTAGAAGAAAACATGCGCAATAAATATCCTTATCTTTTTAATGATCAAGATAACTCAAGTTTCGGGTACGTAACTTCTTATAAGGAGGGAGGAATGTGGGGATCGTGCCATGTGATGTGAGCCCCATGTATTAATGAGGTGCAAACATTTAAACCATTAAATTCAGAAATCACGATGCCAACATTCAATTCACGGTGTCAACTTTCCTCATTCAATTAGCTACATTATTAAAAATATGACATCATTGCTTAAGAATATTTTGTAATCAAAGACGTGAGAAACTTATTTTTTTGTTTAGAAATCTTCTATACATACCAAACAATGTGTCATAAACAAAGAAAACTATTATTGATTCCAGTAAAGTTAAGAAGGATTATTTCTACTCAAATAGTTTAATAAAGCATCTACATAATCAGTAAGTAGGCTTTTGTTAAACTCGTTCTTTTGTTTTGAACTTGTATGTATGTTTTAAAAATTCAATCGATATGTGACGTAATTTCAAATTATGAAACTCCAACGTTTCTGATGAAAACTGTAATTTCTGAAGCCTTTAAATATTGAGATCCATTGGTAAGGAATTTCGAATTCTGTTTCTGACCCTGATGCTGTGGGATTATAACCGACATTCTGACCTTATACAGTGGTTAACCATTGCTTTGGGTAATCCAGACCCTTTATGTTCTGACCATATCTCTACGAGGATTAAGTCTAGAGAACTGATATCAATGCCAGAGGGAAATTAGAGAATTTATTGTGTTTATTTTAATATATGATATATGTTTCTAATATGAGATTATGCTATGTTCTGGCTCTTATCAGAGCAATTCTGTAAGGTTTCTGTTTCAATATTCATATCAGGTTTTGTTCTGATTCTGATGTATATTTCGAAAATTATTGTGTTCATATATCTTGTCACATTCGATTGACCACTGCTTGCTGAGTATTTTCTCAAATACTCACCCTTTTACCTTCCTACCCCAGATAAAAGTGAATCAGAAGTTGAAGACAAAGAACAACACCAAGAAACTAAAAATTATTAAGCTCCCACTGGATTTATTATGTCTATAATCTTTTGCAAATGGTTTATGTAATTTATGGTTGTAAAACATGTTTATGAAGTAAAGAACTAGTTTATGATAAAGTTTGTATACCGAGGTTTGTTGTTTTCAAATGTTAACATGTAGAAACATCGGTGTTATTGCCCCGGTCTCGGGGCATGATGTTCATGCAAAAACAGTTGATAACAAAAATAAAGTTGAGAGCATTGGGTTAAGAAAAATGAAAAGCTTTTACGCTGATACCTCGTTGAAGCTTCACAAAATCTCTGCAAATGAGATACAAGATGAAAAATCGATGAGAACCAACGCAATAACAAAACAGGGAGTAAAAAAAATTCTATCACTATCACAAAAATAAAAACCTGAAATTTTTTGATAAAACAATGTTCATTCGCTGGTTCGAAAACTCTGAGCCGCCATGCAAATAACTCAGAGAAAGGTGACTCCAGACTGACCAGACCAGTTTGACGGTAAATTTACATGGGAGAATTCTCATGCAAAATTTATTGTCCAGAAAAAAAAACAAAATAATTTATACTTGCATGTCCATATGAAATGGAGAAATTTCATTGCCATCATTTCATTTATTGCCCATTTATAATTTATAAATCAAGAATTGATAATTAGATTTGGATTGAAGATTTTGTTAATTCAAATTCTTAGTTTTAGAAAAATATACATTTATTTTATGTCTCTAAATCATCCCAATAATGTATTAATTATTCTCTGTAAAATATATAGAGGTGTCAAAATGGGTCAGGTCCACACCAAATCGGCGGGTTGAGCCAACATTTTTTTGGTCCTATACGGATTGGCCCAAATGGCTGGGCGGGTTTTGGCGGGTTGGCCCTTTTTTAACAAAAAAAAAAGAATGATTATTCCTTTTTTTAGCCTCAATAAATAGGAACTCATTATCACATTGAAGAATCCGATCTACTGTATATTTTCAATTGGTCGTGCTTGAAAGTTGCAACATGTATTTCAAAATTGAGTAAAATGTCGATTCACTAGTCAAGTATTTTTAGTAGCATTATTAATGTCTAGAAGAAACATGAACAAATTCCAGTATTTTTCTAGCATCAGTTTCAGGCTTGACAAGTTTAATTGGAATTCTTTTTTGAAGTTTTTTTTTTAAATTTCGGCGGGCTAACCTGCCCCAACCCGCAACCCGCCTCGGGTTGGATTTAGTTGGGTGGGCCAGCCCATTTGGGTCGGGCTCTAAATATATATATAAATATTTAAAATTAACTTGTTTTAATATTGATCATAAAACCTTCTAATTCATTAAATTATGAATAAAATAGAAGAATTTTGACATCAAATTAAAGATATTGAGAATCTAGATTTCATTTGCTAACCCAGCTAAAATCACGCCCATAATTTGAAAATAATAAAATTTCAAGAGATGTTTATTCACTTATCCTCTACACACCCCACCAATCCTAATAAGTGATATCAGATAAAATATTCTCAATTGAGAATATTCTCAATGGAGCCTTTAATAAGATCTCCATGCTTTCTAAAGAGAAATAAAATGATTGAGAGATTAGTATGCAGTCACATCTTGCTTACCAGGATGATGACATGTAGTATATCATCACAGAAGGACTCATGAAGATTAACATTACTGTTAGGATCGGGCGGGAGTGTTTAGAGGGGGGTGAATGAACACTCCTCCAAAAATTAACTCTTCTTGATTTCACTCAGGTTAGTAAATGAAATTTGTTTCTTAACCAGTACTTAACCAGAACAGACCACTGAAATGAAAGTGCGGAAACGATCTGTTCTTAGCCAGTAAGAATGGTTGATGGCTATGAAATGCAAGGTAGTACGAAATGTAAATAGACAAGATATGTTTCTGGAAGTTCGAAGGCAAATCCTTCTACGTCTCCCCTTCTTCCAATCAAGGAAGGAATCACTAGAAGACTTTGAGTAATACAACTTTTTGTACAACCCCGATTCAGTTGGATTTACCCCACTACCAGACTGAAAC
Organism: Haberlea rhodopensis; assembly: GCA_907163345.1. Lineage (NCBI taxonomy): Eukaryota > Viridiplantae > Streptophyta > Magnoliopsida > Lamiales > Gesneriaceae > Haberlea > Haberlea rhodopensis. The sequence continues at coordinate 672,790 of CAJQUN010000071.1, forward strand.
TCCTAGTCTCTCAATCTGTTCAGACACAATCCGTCTGACAGTTACAATCAAATCTTACTCTTCTATCTTAGCACAAATACAAAAGATAGAGTGAATTACTCTAAGCACAAATGATCCTTTAGATGATCAAATAATTACAATACAACGTGCTTTAAGAACTTTGAGCAGATTGACAAGATAAAATCTTTCAACGATGGTTCTGCTCAAGAATGAATGTTTCAACTTGTAAGTGTGTGTTATTCAGTCTCTTGATCGATAAGTACTTTTCGGAGCATCTAAGTTGCATCCTTATATAGTCGTTTATACCAACGACAATATTCATTTTCTGTGCAACTCTTCACTTTGGTCAACTTCAGAGCAGACTGCATATTGCCATTTTAAACTTCCTATGTTCTGTTCTATCGGCGCTTGTCAGAGAAGATCTGCTTTGTCTCTTTACCATTTAAGGTAACTTCAGTCTCCGGTCTATTTCAACATTATTGCAGCATTAAATGCTTCAATAAATAGCTGTTAGGTAGTTCGGACTGGTAGACAATGTTTGCAGCTGTACTAAGTTCTGATCTGTTCTGCATCGATCTGGTTGACTCTAGTCTGGTCTGCATCGTTATGATTTCATCGATCTGGTCTGTTTTGACTTCTCGTTGACTCTGATCTGGTACACATCGATCTGGTATGTTTTGACTTCTCGTTGACTCTGATCTGGTACACATCGATCTGGTCTGTTTTGTCATCTTTAAAATCCGAAACTAACAAATTCCCCATTTTTTATGATGACAAAACCTAGATCCTTTATTTTTATTCTCCTTATTCTTGTGGGAGTTAAGTTCAAAATAAATGAACTAAATGTCTTCTTTAGTATTTTAAGGAGTTAAGATCGACTGAGTCTCTTAGTTCAAAATAAATAAACATACTGAGAAAATGAGACTTTTATAAACACTTTGATGAATACATTAACTGATATTCATTACAAGTAATTTATTTAATTCTCGGCTAAGCTCTCATTTATTTCCTCAGCTGAGCTGGCTTCTTTTCCCCCTTTTTGGCATCAGCAAAATCTTGAAGAAAATTGACTATCTGCGTAAGCTGAGCACACATAGCATCTAGACGTTATTTTGGGTGAGAAGGGATTTTGCAACTGCTGTCTTGACTTTTGAAGTCAGCTCAATATGTTCTTTTTTGCAGACTAGCCTTGTAGGTTGCTTGTTGGAAGAACAGACTGTTCAGACCAAGCTGGATAATATTGATGCTCAACATCATTTTGTCCTTGAATGAGTCAAAATTCAGAGATGTAGTCCGCTGACTTTAATGAACTTCACTCACTCGTTGGGAGAGAAAGAGAAAGTTATCAGATAAGTCTCGTAGGGACTTCGCGATTGATGGAGCATCATCAAGATAGTCTGGGATTTCCTCAGTAGGTTGCACATCCAGTTCTTTCCCTTTTGCAGTAGAGTCTGAGGGTTATGCGAGATCGAGGTGTTGCGCAAAATCTTGTAAAGAGACTGAGGTAGCCGGCACAGCAGAATTGCTTTGTTCGGATCGGATCAGCTCGCTGAGACCCACACAAAATAGATTCAAAAATCAAGGTCTGCAGCAGCCTGCTCTGCGTGGGCTGGTGAGATTGCTTTAGAAAGAGGATGAGTTATTGATTGGGCAGGCTCCTCTCGGTGTAAGTCCTGAATAATTTCAGACACTGCACGTCCCACATCAACTATGTCTTCTATGACAACATTCTTTGGGGTGGCTGAAGTGCTGATCTGAACATTGGAGCTTGAGGGTGCAAAGGGAGGAAGGATGGTAGGAGGCGCCAATAATACTTCCCTATCCTCAGCCTCTGTAGCAGACGGAGCATTAATCATTGGCTGCTCCGCTGACTCTTTAACAGGTTCAGCAGACCTTTCACTCATCTGCTCTGCCGCAGACCGTGCTGTGGTTGGCTGAGTTGGACTGGCAGGAGGAGTAGAAATATTTATCCCTTGTCGATGCATTCGGACGGCCATGTGCAGAGTGAGTACGTCCATTTCTAACTGAGCTATAACCGCACTATCGTCCTTGATAGTTGGACTGGTTATATCAAAGTTGTCTTTCTTTTCTTGGACAAGGGCATTTGCCAGCCTCAGCCTGTGTTTAGCGCAGAATAGATCTTTCTGAGTAAAGGCTAGGCGGATATCATCTGTTCAGTGCCCTGGAGAACTTTTTGTTCCATCTGGTCTAGGCGCTTGAGTTTTCCGAAGAACAGATGAAGGTGATGCACCGTACTGTACATTAGCCATTCATCGAATATAACGACGATAGCTTGGACTTTTTCTTCAATGCCCTCCATAGCCAGATCAATTGTTTTTTGACTTGTAGACCCAGGAATAATGGCAATTCTCCCATCATACTCATCTCAAACTGTCCCTGCATTAACTTAGAGAATTTCTCTCAAAGCTTAGGGTTAGTTAGCCCAAAAATAATATCATCAACATATATTTGAACTAACAAAGTATGTTCTCTCTTAACAAATTTGAATAAGGTTTTATCTATTGAGCCAATCTGGAAATCATGATCCAGAAGAAATTGAGACAGAGTGTCATACTAGGCTCTGGGGGCTTGTTTAAGTCCATGGACTGCTTAATTAAGTAAGTATACATGATCTGGAAGCGAATGATTAATGAACACAGGAGGTTGCTCTATGTAGACTTCCTCCTGAAGTTCACCATTTAGAAAAGCACTCTTCACGTCTATTTGATATACTTTGAAGTTTTTAAAGGCGGCGTATGCAAGAAAGATTCGGATGGCTTCAAGTCTTGCGACTGGTGCAAATGATTCTTCAAAGTCGATTCCCTCTTCTTGTCTGAAGCCTTGTGCAACCAGTCTGGCCTTGTTCCTAACTACCACACCATTTGCATCTAACTTGTTTCTGAAAACCCATCTGGTTCCAATAACAGGCAGATCGCTTGGTCTGGGAGTTAATCTCCATACTTGATTTTGTTCAAAATGGTTGAGCTCTTCTTGCATGGCCTCTATCCAGTTATAATCAGTCAAATCTTCGTTAATCTGTTTGGGTTCCAGATTGATATGAATGCAGCGTGGGTGAATTCATCCATCATCTGTCCTCTGGTTCTTATAGGTGCAGATGAACATCCAATCACTAGATCAAGGGGATGGCTCTTAGTCCAGCGGTAGTTTGGTTCGAGAATATCTGGTCCTGATGGAGAAGCAGTATTGACATTGTCAGTATCTGTCTTAACATTAGAGTCCATGACCTCCGGATCAGCGATTTCAGCTCGATCTTGTATAACTTCAGTGCCTTGATCCGGTCTGTCTGGTACTTCAGGTTCCGGTGGATTGTCTCTTGACCTGTTAATTGCAATCTCATCATCACTGTTAGCTTCGAGATAGATATTTTCCATCTGATTTTGAATTAATTCCTTGTGGTTCTTAATAAACAGTGATTCATCAAAAACTACATGAACTGACTCTTCTACAGTTAAAGTTCGATTATTGAAAACACGAAATGCCTTACTAACAGATGAATATCCTAAGAATAGTCCATTATCTGACTTAGCTTTGAATGCGGTAAGATTATTCTTACCATTGTTATGGACGTAACATTTGCAGCCGAATACATGAAAGTAAGAGATAGTCGGTATGTTACATGTTCATACTTCATATGGTGTTTGTTAGGATCGTTTTCGGGGGTGGGTTGCCCTGCTACACCCGAGTTCAACCAACTTGAGCTTCAATAGCTCGTGTTCTTGAAATAATTGCACCGAGAGATTATATCGAGTTCGGTTACAAAACCGAACGGAAGACACTCGACATAACCCGCTCTATAACCGATTAAACATTTGAAAGGCATTTTAAATATATGCAAGAAAGTATGTAAAAGCAGTAAGGTAAATAAATGCAGTAAAGTAAATCACACAAGCATTTGTTTTTGGAAGTTCGAAGCACAACGCTTCTACGTCTCCCCTTCTTCCATCTCATGGAAGGATACACTAGAAGACTTTGATTTATACAACTCTTTGTACAAACCCGGTCCAGTTGGGCATTCCCCATCCAACTAGAACTCCTAGCAACGCAACTATGTATGTTCTTTAATGTCTCACATACAAAGACCTCTCAATCGGTTGTGATAAATCATCAACCGTTACAATGGTATTCACTCTTCTATTTTAGCTCACAAATACAATGAATAGAGTGAATACAAAGGCACAAATGATTCCATAATGAATATTATACAGCAAGGTAAGAGGTGCCAAAGGTTTGAGGAGTGCTCTTCATTTAGCAGCTTTTGTCTTTTAAGTTCCTCAATTGAATCCCAAGTGGGTTTGCTTTGGAAGGCTTGGATTGATCTTCAATCAGCTGTTATTGAGCTTTCAAATCATGTATATATAGCCCTAAGTAATGATATATACGTTAGATACAAGAATATAACCGTTGGGACAATTTTGGTAAGCTTTCAAACATTGCAACGGTCATATTCTGCTTTCTGGGCTATTTATGGAAGTCCCGCTGGTCCTCTAGCTGGTCCTCCAGCTGGTCCTTCAGCTGGTTCTCTCCAGCTGGTACTCCAGCTGGTCTGGTCAACTGGTACTCCAACTGGTCCTTCAGCTGGTACTCCAGCTGGTCCTTTCAGCTGGTCTGGTCAACTGGTACTCCAACTGGTCCTTCAGCTGGTACTCCAGCTGGTCTGGTCAACTGGTACTCCAACTGGTCCTTCAGCTGGTACTCCAGCTGGTCTGGTCAACTGGTACTCCAACTGGTCCTTCAGCTGGTACTCCAGCTGGTCCTTATTTCAGCAACCAAACTCAAGGGCATTTCTTAGCACATCATCAAGCTGTAAAATATCATCTATGAACTGCACACTTGATGAAATATGTTAGCAACACAATAACAAGTTTTGTTAACATCAAAACTAAGATTATTCGGTTTTTCAAAACCCAACAATCTCCCCCTTTTTGATGATCACAAAACTTGAATAAAAATATGAACATTAAAGCACAATGTTGCATAACAAGAAAAAAACATATTTTTTTTTTAAACAACATATTTTTCCCCCTTTTTGTGTGAATCAAAAAGGAAGACAAATAAAATTTACTCCCCCTAAAGGATTGAGATTAAACTCTTCCCCTTAATTTTAAAAGGTTTGAAAATTTGAGCAAGCGATGGGCAAATGGGGTAGGCTAAAACAAATTTAAAAAAAAATGCAATGCACATTAATTTTTGATAAAATAACCTCTTTTGATGATAGATGAAGCATACTTGGCAACAAATTTGAATTTCTTGACAAAACTCAACAATGTCCATTTCATCTTTCTGCGGTGGCAGCACACTTAGTCCAAGTTGAACTAATAAACTGCTTTTCCTCGAGCAAGTTTGGGCTGCAAGACCTATACCGTTGCGATCCTCTATGAGTCTAGTTTGCAACGCAAAAAATGGTTCGTCATTTGGACATCCGAGCAAGAAGTTATGCCAATTTTTCCAAAGTCGCTGCAAGCTGCCAGAAAAACTGAATGCTTCGAAAATTGTTAGAAAAAAATTTCAAAATAACAATTTTAAACTTAAAATGAGTTTAAACTTATTGAACGAGAATTTGAACATTTAAAATAGGTTTTAAAATTATTTTCGTGCAAAATGAATGCAATAAAATTGATTTTTATGCTAAAAATTTTCATACGCCAAGTTTTAGAAAAGTATGTTATGAAAATAATTTCATGCTCATGAGAAAGTTTTCTTAAATGATTTCCGTCTAAAATCGGTTAAAATGCTTTCCAAGAACAACCAGGCTCTAATGCCACTTGTTTTTCGGGGGTGGGTTGCCATTCTACACCCGAGTTCAACCAACTTGAGCTTCAATAGCTCGTGTTCTTGAAATAATTGCACCGAGAGATTATATCGAGTTCGGTTACAAAACCGAGTGGAAGACACTCGACATAACCCGCTCTATAACCGATTAAACATTTGAAAGGTATTTTAAATATATGCAAGAAAGTATGTAAAAGCAGTAAGGTAAATAAATGCAGTAAAGTAAATCACACAAGCATTTGTTTCTGGAAGTTCGAAGCACAACGCTTCTACGTCTCCCCTTCTTCCATCTCATGGAAGGATACACTAGAAGACTTTGATTTATACAACTCTTTATACAAAACCGGTCCAGTTGGGCATTCCCCATCCAACTAGAACTCCTAGCAACTCAACTATGTATGTTCTTTAATGTCTCACATACAAAGACCTCTCAATCGGTTGTGATGAATCATCAACCGTTACAATGGTATTCACTCTTCTATTTTAGCTCACAAATACAATGAATAGAGTGAATACAAAGGCACAAATGATTCCATAATGAATCTGATACAGCAAGGTAAGAGGTGCCAAAGGTTTGAGGAGTGCTCTTCATTTAGCAGCTTTTGTCTTTTAAGTTCCTCAATTGAATCCCAAGTGGGTTTGCTTTGGAAGGCTTGGATTGATCTTCAATCAGCTGTTATTGAGCTTCCAAATCATGTATATATAGCCCCAAGTAATGATATATACGTTAGATACAAGAATATAACCGTTGGGACAATTTTGGTAAGCTTTCAAACATTGCAACGGTCATATTCTGCTTTCTGGGCTATTTATGGAAGTCCCGCTGGTCCTCTAGCTGGTCTGGTCAGCTGGTCCTCCAGCTGGTCCTTCAGCTGGTTCTCTCCAGCTGGTACTCCAGCTGGTCCTTCAGCTGGTTCTCTCCAGCTGGTACTCCAGCTGGTCTGGTCAACTGGTACTCCAACTGGTCCTTCAGCTGGTACTCCAGCTGGTCCTTTCAGCTGGTCTGGTCAACTGGTACTCCAACTGATCCTTCAGCTGGTACTCCAGCTGGTCTGGTCAACTGGTACTCCAACTGGTCCTTCAGCTGGTACTCCAGCTGGTCTGGTCAACTGGTACTCCAACTGATCCTTCAGCTGGTACTCCAGCTGGTCCTTATTTCAGCAACCAAACTCAAGGGCATTTCTTAGCACATCATCAAGCTGTAAAATATCATCTATGAACTGCACACTTGATGAAATATGTTAGCAACACAATAACAAGTTTTGTTAACATCAAAACTAAGATTATTCGGTTTTCCAAAACCCAACAGTGTTAATGTTAACTTCTTATTAATCATAGACCGATTCTGTGTATAGCATGCAGTATTGATAGCCTCTGCCCAGAACTTTTGAGATATAGCAGAGTCAGCAAGCATTGTCCTTGCTGCTTCCTTAAGTGTTCTGTTACGTCGTTCTGCAACTCTATTTTGTTGAGGAGTTCGAGCTGCTGAGAATTCATGCTTAATTCATTGGTCTTCTAGGAAGGATTCAAGATTCTGGTTTGAAAATTCAGTGCCCTTGTCACTTCGAATCCTGTCTATACCAGATGATTTTTCGTTCTGAACGCGCTTTAGCAGCTTGATTAATTTAGAGCTGGTCTGATCTTTACTACATAAAAATATTGTCCATGTAAAGCGTGAGTAATCATTAATAACAACAAGAGTGTACATCATTCCCCCTAAACTTGTTATTGGTATGGACCAAACAAGTCCATATGCAATAATTCTAAGCAACGTGGGGAGGATTTGGCATTCTTGTTCTTGAAGGATGACCTGATCTGTCTGACCATTTGGCAAGCTTCACAGATCTTATCATTAGCAAAGTCGATCTTGGGCAGACCGATAATTAAATCATTTTTACATAGGCTAGAAATAGTCTTGAAGCTAAGATGATTCAAGCGTTTATGCCATAGCCAGTGTTTATTATCATTATTAGCGATGAAGCAAGTATGATTATTGGGTTGAACATAATTCAAGTTAATCTTATAAGTATTTCCATTCCTGATTCCTACAAGCATGGTTCTATCATATGATGATTTGGCAGTGCAAGTGTGTTTGTGAAATTCTACAGTATAACCATTATCACATAGTTGACTTATACTTATCAGATTATAGCATAAATTTTCAACTAAGAGCACATCATTTATAATAATGTTACCATGGACAATCTTACCCTTGCCCACAGTCTTACCCTTTGAGTTATCCCCGAAAGTAATCTTAGGACCAGTGCATTGTGTGATTTCAGACAGCAGCTCGATGTTTCCCGTCATGTGTCGAGAACATCCACTGTCTAAGTACCAGTCAGACACTTGCTTCTGCAGTACATGTCATCAAACAAAATTAATGTTGGTACCCAATCCTAATTGGGTTCGGAACGGATTAGCCCTTTGGGAACCCATACCTGAATCAGCTTTATTGGCTTGTGTGTGTCTGGTGTGGTGTGTGCTGATCTGTCTCGATATTGTGTGTGATAATGTGTGTGAAATGGAGGCCTTAGGCAATCTATATCTTCGTTGAACCGGTTGTGAGTTGTGGTAGTTGGGTGGTCTTCATTGCCTTAGATTTTGCACCTTTGGGTTTGGTCTGATAGACACAAAGCTCGTCGGTGCCTTTTCCTTGGCTTGGTCAACATACCCAATACCCTTTCTCAAACCTTTATCTTTGAAGTAGATTCCCGTTTGAATTGTAGGCACTTTGGATTCATATATTGTGCTGGATATAACAAATGTCATTTGTTTGATTTTGTCCCTTTCCAGCAACAACTCAGATTCATCTTTGGTGCTTTCATTGGTGCCAAAGCCTATGCCGGTGATGTCACCGACACTTCTTTGTACCTCTTGCAACTCTTCCAATCACGCTCTTGATTTTGTCCATGTTTTGAAAATGTGAGAAAGTTTAGCATTTTGTGTGCTAATTCACTGATTTTCTTCATGGAACTGTTCATAAGAGATTTTCAGCTTATCCAGCTCGATCTTCAGACTGTTGCATTCACCTAGCTTGGAACAGCTTGGTTTGATATTCTTGTCTGTTTGATCTTTGGCTTCAGCTTTAATTTTCTCAAACGATTCAGCTAATATTCTGTAATCATTAGTCATGTCTTGTAGTGCAGACACAAGCTCTTCTCATGTGAATTCATTTGAGTCAAAGTCGAATACCTAGTCTTTCTGACTCGTCTTCTCGTCTGCCATTAGGCATTGGATTTCCTCCTCGCTTTCACTTGATGAATATTCTGAGCTCTCTGATTCTGAGTCAGTCTGAGCCCACTTGCTGTTACCTTCCTCTGCTCAGAACCTTTTGAGCCTTTCCATGATGACGTTTTCTATCTTTGTAATGCTTCTTTTTCTTGTTATCACGATGTCTTTCTTTTCTTTCATCTTTCTTCGGCCTGGTGCAATCTGCAATAAAATGTCCGGTCTTACCACAATTATAGCAAGCCTGATCGTTAACAGTATCATCTTTTCTTGATTTATACTGATGAGAAGGTTTAAAATTCCTTTTATTATTTGACATGAATTTAGCAAATTTTTTGATAAATAATGACATAGCATCATTACTTATATGTTCGATATATCGGTCTGTGGAAGGGGTTGACTGGTCTGAAATGGCTGCAAGTGCCTTGTTTGGCTGAGAGGTGGATGGCTCTGCTTCACCTCTAGTGATCAGCTCAAACTCGTACGCCTTAAGATCAACAAACAAATCATGAGTTCAACATTGTTCAGATCTTTAGACTCCCTCATGGAAATCGTCTTGACGTCCCATTCCATTGGCAATGCTCTCATCACCTTCAGAGCAATCTCTATGTTGGAAGAGTCCTTGCGCAGATCGTTCAGTTCATTGATGATGCCAGTAACTCGTTCATCAAACTCATTTAGAGTTTCTCCAAGCTTCATCTTTATGCTCTCAAATTTTTGTAGAGCTACGGTCAGCTTGTTTCCTTTGTCTGGTCGTTTCCTTAACAGAGCTGTGCAATCTTCTCCCAAATTTCTTTGGCAGTGGAGCACATCTTAATCTTGCTGAACATGTTCTTGTCCAGAGTGTTGAACATGATGTCCTTGGCTACATTGTCCAGGTAGCCCTTTCTTTCTCGATCATTTGAGGTTCGCCACTTGACCCACCTAGTGCAGGATTCACTTTTAAGATTTTCATTGGTCCGTCTGTAATGACGTACCACGTATCATCATCATGAGCTGCCAAGTGAGCTTGCATTCTGATTCTCCAATCATCATAATCTTCCTTTGAGAACATGAGAATCTTGTTGAAGGATGCCATCAGTCCAAGTATTCTATTGATTAAGAATGCCTGCTCTGATACCACTTGTTAGGATCAGACGGGAGTGTTTAGAGGGGGAGTGAATGAACACTCCTCCAAAAATTAACTCTTATTGATTTCACTCAGGTTAGTAAATGAAATCTGTTTCTTAACCAGTACTTAACCAGAACAGACCACTGAAATGAAAGTGCGGAAACGATATGTTCTTAGCCAGTAAGAACGGTTGATGGCTATGAAATGCAAGGTAGTACGAAACGTAAGTAGACAATATATGTTTCTGGAAGTTCGAAGGCAAATCCTTCTACACCTCCCCTTCTTCCAATCAAGGAAGGATTCACTAGAAGACTTTGAGTAATACAACTTTTTGTACAACCTCGATTCAGCTGGATTTACCCCACTACCAGATTGAAACTCCTAGTCTCTCAATCTGTTCAGACACAATCCGTCTGACAGTTACAATCAAATCTCACTCTTCTATCTTAGCACAAATACAAAAGATAGAGTGAATTACTAAGCATAAATGATCATTTAGATGATCAAATAATTACAATAAGACGTGCTTTAAGAACTTTGAGCAGATTTGGCAAGATAAAATCTTTCAACGATGGTTCTGCTCAAGAATGAATGTTTCAACTTGTAAGCGTGTGTTATTCAGTCTCTTGATCGATAACTACTTTTCTGAGCATCTAAGTTGCATCCTTATATAGTCGTTTATACCAACGATAATATTTTCTTTTCTGTGCAACTCTTCACTTTGGTCAACTTCAGAGCAGACTGCATATTGCCACTTTAAACTTCCTCTGTTCTGTTCTATCGGCGCTTGTCAGAGAAGATCTGCTTTGTCTCTTCATCATTTAAGGTAACTTCAGTCTCCGGTCTATTTCAACATTATTGCAGCATTAAATGCTTCAATAAATAGTTGTTAGGTAGTTCGGACTGGTAGACAATGTTTGCAGCTGTACTAAGTTCTGATATGTTCTGCATCGATGTGGTTGACTCTATTCTGATCTGCATCATTCTGATTCATCGATCTGGTCTGTTTTGACTTCTCGTTGACTCTGATCTGGTACACATCGATCTGGTCTGTTTTGTCATCTTTAAATCCGGAACTAACAATTACTGCTGCAATATCCGAAGGTGCTTCTCAGATGGTTGAAAAACCAAAAGCTTAGTGCACACAAGAGAATAAGAGAATGTGAATCTGGACAATGTGGCCAATGATATCATTTATAAAAGATTAGATAAGAATATTTTTACTAAAATCAAACTTGCTCTACTGTCAGAGATTTTGGAAAAGTTAATCTAGCTGTGTGAGGGCAACAGTCAAACTTGTGAAGATAAACTTTTAGTGGCCCTTCAAAAATCGAAATTATTAAAATGAAAGCTGGAGATATTTTAAATGTTTTTCGCAAACGATTCTCAAATCTTATCACCGAGTTAACATAACAACGGAAAATTTATGAAAACAGAGAGCTAGCTTTAAAAGTTATTCATGTTTTGCCCAGAGAATGAGATATTAAGATTACCGCTAACCATGAATTGAAATATATAAATAAACTTGAATTGCATGATCTATTTGCAGATTTGAAGGCTTACAAGTTGGAGTTGGATTCGAGGAGAAGAGGAACATCAACTTCCAAGCCAACCATATCACTGGTTGAATCAGCTGAGCTTCGGTGGAGAATTCTGCTGAACAACTAAGTAATGCTACAATTCAATAGATTTACAAAGAAAATTCATAGAAATTTCCAAACCCTTCCCCGCAATACAAGTCAAGAAAAGAACCTGCTAATGACGACATGTTATAACTGTGAAAAGACAATATATTTTAGGGATAATTACAACTACATCCCATCGATTTTAGCCTAATTACAGAAACATCCCATCGACTTTGGAAAAAATTACAGAGGTCTCCCTCTCATGTAACGCCGTAAAAAACAATTAACAGAATGCACGAAATGACATTTTTGCCATTTTGTATATGTAATATAAAATTATCAAAACATTATAGATACAACACGTATACTATATGTAATATAAATTATGAAAATATTACATGTACACTCCATATAATATACTATACATTACAGTTACACCCGATATTGTGTCGTATTATTTTTATTTATTTCATTTATTTTTTTGATATATTTTTTATTTATTTCGAAGAATTATTTATTAAATATTTTTAAACTATAAACTAGTTTTCATATTAATGATAATAATTGTATTATTCTCATAGTGTCATATCTTTTTTTATGTAATTATGATGATAAAATGATCTTGTAATATCAAATACATTAACATCGTTAACATATTTAAAATAAGTTTATCCAATTATTTTAACATCTTATTGTTTAAATAAGACTTCACAACTTATGAGCTGCTTAAAATAAGTTTAGCCAAATAACTTTTAAACAATTATATGTTTAGATGTTGAGTTTAAAAAATATGTTTTAGGCCATGATCTTTAATGACAATCTATGTTTATCGAGTTGGTTTGTTCGATTTAATGTAAAAATCTGCCGGTTCGATTTGCTGAAAAACAAATTTCGTCGGTTCAATTTTTACAAATTCGATTCGATTTTGACCGAATGCTCACCCTTACTTGAACTCGTATTTGGGTAATTTGTCTTCAAAGTTTAGATTTTTATCATGTTTCTCAAATTATTAATCATATATTATTTACATTTTAAAATATTTATTGAAAGTACGATGATTATATATTATCAAGTTTTTACGTTATTTTTTGATGAACCATACATTACATAGTCCAGGGATTGTCGACTTACCCATTCAGTGACTTTGGCACTGGACATTCCAAAAATGGGTACCATCGGGTCAATTCAATGATAGACACTTGTTGGCATTTCATCTTTCCTTCTCCTTTCAAGACCTATCCGAAAAAGAATCCTCTTGGTCATGAATATCTGAACTTGTCGCTGTTCAAGAATTCTTGTTTGGGCAGTTCATACCATCCATACCTCGAGGCATAACCTGGTTACTTGACTGATAAATGATCACACTTCCCACTTTAAGAATATCTCAGTTCGAGAATTGTACGGAACATTTACACAACCCACTTAAATTAAAAAAAAAAAAAAAGAAGTTAAACGAGTAGGGAGTATCAAATTTTTATATGTTTTAAATAATTTTTTATAATTTGTATTTTTAAATCACTGGCATAAGCTTAAAATATGAAAAGAACTCGTAGATCTTTGAAATATTATTAATTTAAGACATTTTTCTTTTTTGATTTTTTTTTTACAATAATAGAGGATATAACTTGGCCCACTTAATTAAAGCAACACAACAACCTCACAACTCCATTCAACTGCTCATATGCCCATTTTCCATCGGTTTCCAAACCCGTGACTCCACCTCCAAAATTATACTTAACAACGTTGCTTAAATTGTTCTTCGCTGTTAATACATTAACATCACCTGGCATTATCTGTTAATTTCTTGATTTGACGGGTTATTCTCAGCATCTTTGTTCCTAGAATCTTCGTTAAATTCGAGAATGATGCAATACCAAAAACATGTGAACTCCCCCCCTACTTCACCTACCATTGCTGCCAACAATCCCATGAAATCTCAGAGATTGAAATTCTGCATCATTTCAATGGCGGTTCTTCTGTCTTCCATGATTCTATTAGCTCTTCTGTTCTTCACCCTCTCGGCCGCCTCCCGCCAACGCAACCACCAACCATTGCCCACCACCGACGGCCCGCATTCTGATAGTACATATGTCATTCACGAGGGCTGCAAGGCCTCGCGTGACCCTCAAAATTGTGAAGCATGGCTGTCCCATACAAATTCATTCCCGGCGAACGCCGCCGTTACGGATGTTATTCAGTCCGCCGTGAAGGTTGCTTCCCGGAATCTTGAGACGGGTCGGGGTATGGTTCAGAATATCCTGGACGCGTCCGTGGGGAACCAGAACAGGTCATACGCCGCAAGAACTTGTCTGGAGATTCTGCGTTATTCCGACTACCGATTGAATCTCGACGGGCAGTGCGTTGTTGAATAACAAGATCAAGGACGCCCGTGCATGGGTGAGCGCGGCGTTGGCGTACCAGTACGGCTGCTGGTCCGGGCTCAAGTTATACGCGAACGACACCGACACGGTCCCTCGTCCAGCCTACAATGTCGTTCTTGAATTCTTCATTGATCGTATCCACCAGCAATGCGCTAGCAATGATCGCGAATTACGATGTTTTTGCGGACCAAACCGAGTCTTGGGCTCCGCCCAAGACAGAGCGCGACGGGTTCTGGGAAACCGGGTCGGGCTCTTCGGGCTCCGGGTTGGTGGGCGGGGTGCCGTCAGGGCTTAAGACGGATGTGACTGTATGCAAGGGTAGCGGTGGCGCCGGTGGCGCGTGTGATTACAACGCAGTGCAGGATGCGGTGAATGCAGGACCCGATACATCCGGGTTGGATAAACGGTTCGTGATATGGATCAAGGAAGGAGTTTACGAGGAAACGGTTCGGGTGCCATTGGAGAAGAAGAACGTGGTGTTCATTGGGGATGGTATGGGCAAAACGGTCATTACAGGTTCCATGAATGTAGGGCAACCAGGGATGACCACCTATGAATCCGCCACCGTTGGTAAAGAATATGGTCATATGCTTTTTTTTATTTAAGATACAAAAACAATTTCGGAAAATAAAATTTAAATTTTATATTTATGTGATTGAATTTATTTATTGAAATAAAATAGTTAAATCGTCTAGTAAATTGGGTTATTTCAATTTTGATATTTTAAATAATTAAATTTTGCTTTTATTTTAATAAATTATTTTTTATTTTTTGTTCTTTATCATCGGAGTACTAATATATTGCCCTCAACATGAGGGCGCAGGTCTCGTCTCGTGTACGAGACCTCCCTCGTGTACGAGACCTCCCGTCCCCACCTCTTATTAATAATAATAATAACTTATATTGGTTTTTTGATCAAAACTCAAAATAAACTAATTTATTAGATTTTTGTAATTTTTTCCAAAATTTGCAATCAATTTATAGGTTATATAATAAAATGGTTTTGATGGGGCTCAAATATATTTATGATATAAAATTTTCATAAAGAATAAAATAAACTAGTGGTCGATGAACACACGTTGTGTGACTATAGTATTTTTATCAATAAAATAATATATTTTTTCAATAATTTTTATTCACATATAATTACTTTAATTTGATTGAAAGTAAGATAATATCAATATATAAATATTTGTAATTTAATTAAGTATTCAAATAATTTTATTGTTTGATCCCTTAATTAGAGAAACTGCTATTTATGGATAACTTTTGAATTAATTTTTTATGTGGATAAGATAAACAATTAAATTTAGGCTAAATTAAAAATAGGCATTAATAGGATAAAATTAATAGATAATTTAATTTCATCAGATTCTTCTAACTTTTGAACCTGCTGTGCATGCAGGAGTTCTGGGTGATGGATTCATGGCAACTAATCTCACAATCCAAAACACAGCAGGCCCTGATGCTCATCAAGCAGTAGCTTTCCGATCCGACAGCGATCTCTCCATCCTAGAAAACTGTGAATTCATCGGCAATCAAGACACCCTCTACGCCCACTCCCTTCGTCAATACTTCAAATCATGCCGAATCCAAGGAAACATCGACTTCATATTCGGACAATCAGCTGCATTCTTCCAAGACTGCCTCATCTTAGTTGCTCCCCGGCAACTCACCCCTGAAAAAGGTGAGAACAATGCTGTAACGGCACATGGTAGAATCGACCCCTGGCCAATCCACAGGCTTCGTTTTTCAAAACTGTGTCATAAATGGCACTGATGCTTACATGGCTTTGTACTATAGTAAACCCAGTGTGCACAAGAATTACCTCGGCCGGCCATGGAAGGAGTACTCGAGGACGGTTTTCATTCAATGTACATTGGAGGCTCTCATCACATCGGACGGATGGATGCCTTGGAGTGGCGATTTTGCATTGAATACGTTATATTATGGGGAATTTGAGAATACTGGGATAGGATCTGATACGTCGAAACGTGTTAATTGGAGTAGCGTGATTCCGGCCGAGCACGTTGATTCGTACTCGATCCAGAGTTTCATTCAAGGGGATCAGTGGATTCCTACGCCTTCTTCTTGATCAACAAAGCTTGTAGATGATATAGTGCGGAAGTAACACAGGCATTAGTATTTTGAAACTTGAAAGAAAACAGCTATATGATTAGGGAAGAGATGCTTTAGATAGTATTTTGTATTCTTGCATATAAATTATTGATTGTCAGCATGGATATATTTAAATCTATGTTGAATTCATTTTTAGTTAATTTGCTAGTTAAAGAGTTTTAATATCTAGCAGTATTATATAGATGCATTTGAAGATAACAAGAACTCAAGAGCTCAGAAAATAATTCAAGAACTAATTTAAAATTCGAGCTCAAACTCAAATATATCAAATAATATGATCGCATCTGTTCATCTATTATGTTTTGTAGCATTGTATAATCACCAACACATTTCCATAAGTCACCAACAGATGTATTTCATTTATATAATCATTATATAAACTATTTAAACTGAGAATTCAATAATCCCTTAATCATTCAGTATGAAGTACAAGTAAGTATCGACTACAAATTTATGGATATTACAACTGGCTCCAGATCTTGATCAACCACAAAAGTTTTAGATGCCAGTTTCTTCCGAGAAACTGAAACGAGCTCGACTTCATACGAACCATGAAACCCTCTGAAATTGAATTCACCTTGTTCATTTACATGTCCATGAGCACGAGTAAGCCATTCTTGCTTAAGTGCAAGGTACCTTTTACCAGCTTCATTAATGTCACCTTCGGCGTTCACTAAGTGAGCATTCGTGCGACTCATAAACAGCTCCCAGAATCCCCAGAGCATCACGCCCTCGACTGCAGGGTGAGCAAATGCCTCACGAAGCATGACTTCCAAATCATCAGCTCTAACATACTCGTTGTCTGAAGAGATGTCGACTTCTGTGAACCAGATAGGAAGGCCGAGAATACCCAACTTATCAAGTGCGGAACAAACAATGGCACCGATTGGATTCTCTATGTGTCCCTGTATGCCTATTCCTCCAACAGGTGCTCCTTGTTCTTGGAGGTCGAGAATGTGTTGAATGTATTTCTCTGGTGAGGATCGTGTATCGCAGCCATCTTCGATGTGGTAATCATTAACAAAAAGGGTGGCAGAGGGGTCAAGTTCATTTGCAATCTTGAACATGTTGGCTCTGATATTTTTTCCTAAATGATCTTGGAAAAACGAACCGTGCAGCATTTCATTGTTTACATCGTAGTGCTTGAATTGACCCTTGTATCGATTCAGAAGACTGGTTAGACGGTTCTGAACAGCTGACATCATGTCGTCTTTGCTTAAAGAACGTATCCATGACTGAACTGCATCCTCGACTTCCCAAAAGATGCAGTGCCCACGAAGTTGAATGTTTCGGCTTGTACAAAAGTTTAACATATCATCAGCATCTTTGTAGTTCAAATTCCCCCTCTGCGGCTCGGTCCAGTACCACTTCAACTCATTTCCAAAGACTGCCCAGTTAAAGTTTTTGGAAAAGAAATCGACAAAATCTTCATTTTCGATGTTTGATCTCTCCATGCATGATCCAATGGGGAAATTGTTCTGTGTTTGTCTGATTTTCACGAAGGCACCAACCAGAGAGCTCGAGTCAGATGTAACAAACTTTAAGGTAACATCACGCTTGCGAATCTGCATTATAAAACATGTATTTAGTCAAACAAATCTTACTTCAAGGCTATTGAACATCATAAACCAGGCATTCACCCTTACCTTGTCCGTTAGTGTTTTCAATTGTCTAAATCTCACTTGTCTATCAACAGGAAAGATTTGTAGTCCAGCCACCATCAAATCGATACCAGCATCAGGACCTTGGACATATATCAATACTTTTGTCGGTTGCTTCTCAATCCTAAAAGATCCACCAATTTCATGCCATTTATCGTCACTAATCTCGATTTGGCCACCATTTACCCATTGACTGTCCACACCAAGAGCAACATTAACATTCTGTGGTCTAGTTACCCCAGAGCCAATTCGAATCCAAGCTGACACTTGATATGTCAAATATAGTTTCAGTTTATCCGTTATCACCTGAGCTGGACCCATCCATATTTGAGTACGATTGGTTACAAGAATGTAGCGACCACTTAATGGCTCGTGGGGACCAAGGGAATCTCTAGCCATGGGAGGAAGAATATGCGGCGAACCATTTCCGACACTAAGGGTGCAATTTCCAAGGGGAAACCATCCGTTGGTGCTGTCACTAAGGTTGCTGTTCGCAATAATATTGACACCATAAGCAGCATTCTGGAAAAAAAATAATTTAGTTTAAGAAAATTAAGCAGCTCTAGTAAATATTTCAGGCACTTCCAGTGACTAATTTAACAACCTCAATCACTGGTGGAGATGCAGGTGGGGCTTTGGCAGCGTGCTTTACTATTAGATTATTGAGGAGGATATCGGTGCCTGGAGCTGGTCCTTCTAAAAAAATAATTACTCGTGAGGGGACGCCGTTCAGAAGAAATTTTCCTTGCAGCTGCACCCAGTCTTTGTCTGTTGCCTGCACACTACGTGAAAAAATAGATATATAAAATTGTATAGTATACACGAATGCATCACAAAAGCAATGACGGTAGTTTTGCATCTTGTTAAATTATATTAAATTAACCGGTAAAAATAAAATACATCTGCATTACTATTTTCATTACAAAAGAAAGTAATACAAGAACATAAAAGACAAGTGCATTAGTCATGTCCTATCGTTTTGATTCTATATCAGGATCTAACGTGCTTATAAGAGACAAGGTTACCGAAACCTTAAAAAGGACAAAAATAATACAGATTAAATATTAACAATCACAGCATCTTGTTTATATAAATCCATCTCAACTACAAAATAAGCATGTGCAAGACACTAAGAACTGAAATTATCATTCACTTGAACGGCGACAAGAAGATAAAACTAACCTGCCAATCCCTATGTACTGTTCGGGGAGATTTGCTGCCTGAACCCACAGTGTAGCTCTAACATTTTCACTAGTGATGTTATCACCGAAGATCCGAACAGTTGCCACAACCTCATAGGCAAGCTTCCGCTGCACTCTCCCGGTAATCTCTTGTTGAATACCATTCCAGGTCTGAGTTCGATCAGATGTAGATGCAAAGAACTTTCCGTACATGGGAAGAACTTTCCCATCAGCGGTAGAATCAAGCAATACAATCTTACAACCTCTTCCTGACCAGTTATTTAGTCCATCGTCAAACGATGGGTTCTGTACAATGTTCTCGTCACCGTCTGACAAAGATCCAGCACTTCGACTCTGTCAAATGCAAACAGGCAAGACAACATCAATAATATACAAGCAACTACAAGTTATAACATATTCATTGTTATATTTCTCAATTTCCAATGGCAAGAATGATGTTTATTTACCCTGACACCTTTTCACAAACAAATAGTTACAAAGCTACAAGAAAATGTGTTAGTTTCGGCATGAACATACATCACATTGATTGGAACTGGGGCAGGAAATGTGAACAGATCTTATGAGTAGGTCAATGCCAGATGAAGGACCTTCCAGATAAAATACAACCCTCTGAGGCATCGTTGACAGACAAAATGTACCTTCTACCTTCTCCCATCGTTCTGTTGAAGCAGAAATTCTGCATAGATCATGGTGGAACCAGTATATAAAACTCTACTAATGATGCACTAAAAAAGGGGGAAATTTGTGAACAACATTGTATTTTCAAACATTTAAAAAATATATATAAATGAAAATACACATGATTTCATTTGGGGGGGGTGGGGGGGGGGGGGGGGGTGTGGGGGGAATTGTCCATGACAACCCCCCACTACACCTGTTCCAGCGTTCACTGAGGATGCAAATCGGGAATAGCTTCTTCAAGCAAGACTATCCAAAAAGAGAAAAATATACCTTCCGATATACAAATAGCTAACTGATGAATCCTGATTTTCTAGTTTCAGAGTGGCCAACACATCAGCAACACCTTGAACTGCCCCTGATATTCCAACCCAAGCACAAACTGTGTAGTTAGATCCTGCAGATACTCTGTTGGTAATGTCTTGTTCCAAGCCTTGCCAGCATTCTTTCCGATTTGTGACAACTGCAAATCTGCCACTTAACTTAGTTGATAATCCATCAGGGTATCCTGATTCTGACGAAACAACAAAGGCACTGCACCAATTAGGCTGCCATAAATGAAGTCCTCCAGAGAAATCATGGTTATGTATGATATTGGTTGCAGGTCTGCTGACTGAATCCTTCAATTCCTCATTCACATTCTGCAGGAATACACATTTTATTCATGAAAGTGATACAAGCTCGTTTACAGTAATAGCAATTTGTTAAGTGAACAAAACAAATTTAGATAAATTCACTCTGTTTGATAAAAAAAAATTATGATGAAGCTGCAATACAATGACAAGAATAAAACTTCAAAACTATCACATAACACCATTTCAAACAAGAAAGCTCCATTGTTTCTAACTTCAGGACATTTTGTAGGATTCAAAATGCAATGACTGGCTCACGACCCTTACAAACACCACATTCACAAATCACAATATTATGATTTCAGAGCAAAAGAACTTGTAATGCCCCACAAGTTGGAAGTTCCTATTAATCATTTTGAAATTTGACCATAAAAATGCAAAAGCTTTCCGGTTGATATCAGGCTCACCTATCAAGATCTGATCCCCAAAGAAAAACAAGCAAGGAAATATATAGAATTGAAAAAGAAAAGAGATATTAAAATACTTAAACAAAATGAAGGCCAGCTCAATCAAGTATAAATGTCTGAGGATTGCATCTTCTTGTGGAACTAAATCAATGAAAGCGTAACTAAATACGTCCACGAACGACGCAATAATAAAAAATATAAAACTACCAAAAGCCGGAAAAAAGAACAACTTTATCACCTCGGACTTAAAGTTATTATTGGCATTGCTAGTGGATGACATCTCCATATTGTCTCTTGATCCCTAAAGAGACAAAAACAAAGGAAAAATGAAAGAGTCTACATCAAAGAAATCTCAAATAGGTTTCAAAATTTTCGTGTATTTCGCATAAAAACTTTGTGCAAAAGCACACTTTTAAGAAATTATCGAGAAAACAAGAGTACCTGTGATCGTGGGCTACGATTCAAAGCTCGATTCTTGAGGCAGCAATTCAAGAACTTGCCCATTATATACCTATGTGAATTTTCAAGTGAAGTTTAAGGCAAGCACGGGACCATAGAAACCAACCAATCAAAATACAGCCTTCTTGATTCCCTTTACTCCCTTTGTAATCCCAACAAAATATTGCCATAATCTACTCCCTTTCTGCAATTAAATTAACTTAATCTAAATCCCAAGATTTTAATTTGCCCTACAAAAGTAAGTTCATGGGATGGTTGTTGATGCTTTGGATTGCAGATTGAGGGTTGATTGTAGGCTTGAAAAGAAAAAAAAATATTTGGTCAGGTTTTAGTTTGCTTTAATCAAAGGATTATACTTTTCTTGGTGTTTACTATTAGCTTCAACGCTTCAATTTGAAGCGTGTACTATTCGGTCAAATATGTCATTATTTAAAAATGATATCATCAAAGATTTTTGTATGGTTAGTAAAATGATACCCCATAACAGTATGTGCATCATTGCTATTAATACGATGATATTAACACAGATTGTTATGTAATATCATGAATATTTAAAATATAATATGTGCAGTAGTTAATGTTTTTTTTTATAGGGGAGGGACTGTATATTTCTTTATATTGATGGATTCGAATTCGAGGCTCTCCAAAGTGGATGTGAGCTCTTACCAATTGGGTTAGGTCCAATAGCTGGTTAATATATTATATGATGATAAATGATAAAAAAGATTATTATATGGATAAAATTTGTGATGTTATTTTGAAATGAATACGGCATTGGGTCGAAGCATGTAGTTACGTACCCAAAAAAAGATTCATATATATGTAGTAATAATATCTAAGCACATTTCTACAAAGAAGTAAGGGGAGATTTACAAGGAAGTACATTTTTGGGACACAAAATCTACTTTAGTCTTGTGAAAAAATCTTAGTGAATAAAAAACCAAATTAGAAACAATTTTGATGAAATAGGTCCAATTTTCAAATCAATTGGGTGTTTTATGATGACTCTCTTACCCCTCAATAGTTTGATATATTGCATTTATCACTTAGGCTTTTGTTTAAATTACAAAGAAGTCCATATATAATATTTAATTATCTTTTATAACCTTATATTTATAAAAAAGTATATAACGCCGTCTTTTTACAAGTCCCCGTATTTTGCGATCCTTGGCACAAAATGATTTCAGAGCTTGTAACTGCTGGACATGCGGAGCAAGAGGGCATATCTCTACAGATTGTCCAGAAAATCAAAGCCGTGGAGTAAGACAGTTCGAGCATACTAAAGAATTTGAGGATGCTGTCTACTTTCAGGATTTGGTACAGGTGGATCAATTGAGGACAATCTCTCAGATGAAAGCAACTACGAAGAAGAGATCTATTCTGATGATGGAGGTGAATCTAGCTCAGAATCAGAGTGAATGAGAGTTCCTTCAACACGTGATTAGAGAAGAGTCGTCGGGGTTTTTCTCGCATACCACTGTTTCTCATAAAACCCTTATGAGGATCATGAAAGAAGAGCCAAAGCTTCAGATGTACGATGAATTTACAATTGGAGCGATGGAAAAAGGCATTGATATGATTAGTCTTCGAAGCAGGAAGCATCATATTATTCATAGGGTAACAACAAGTGAATTTACGATCCCAAATGAAATTCACGGGAAATCAAACTGAGATGCAGTTAATCCCCTACAGAGTAATCTTGGAGATTAAGAACAAGGTCAAAAGAGAAGTTGCTAACACGCTCTCATGGATTCATATTGGAGCCATTAGAGTAATCATCAAGGCGACTTTCAAGGAAGGAATTGATTCGCCACTCAATTTGGCAATCTTCGACAAGAGAATCCCGAACCTCAAAGATTCTTGTTTGGGAGCAGTTGCAGGAAATTTATATGCGGGAAAGATGGCTTTCAACATATATCCTAGAATTGCATACAATTTGGGAGATCGAGATTTCAACAATGTCATAACTCTTCATCAAGATTTAAAAGAGAATAATTGATGACAGAAGGGAATATGCCGTACTCGATCACCTACAAGGTGTCATACGCCCTCTCGATTACTCATCATGCCGAGGTATTCTTGAGAAAGGAGTTCATCGAAGTCCCCAGAATCTTCGAAGACTTCGCCAAAGCTGTATAGCCGGATATTATTGATACTCCGACAATAGGAGAGATCGACATGAGGATACAAGATCAACCTGTTCTGAATAGAAGCATGAGCCTTATGATCGAGCCAAGAAGGATGTCTTTCCAACATAATAGGTTATTCAGCAACTATCCGAAGGAAAAACAAAAAACAGTCTCAAGAAGAATTCAGAAAATCCCTGATGTATTCAAAACAACAGGAAAACTGAAATGTCCAGAAGGCTGGAGAGAAGTGCAGATAATTTTCGACATCACCGAGAAGAACAATATCTTCCCCTGCGATGTCCTATACTATTTGCAACAACCTACAGTTGGCAAATTTCAAGGAAACCTTCAAATTGGTGAAATTGATATCACAATTGAAGGAATTGCCGGAAGAATCCCAGAACAGCTTATTCTAGCGATTGAATTTCTCGAGGAACATAAACATTGGGAAAGATTGCAAGATGGAATGTAATTCACGGTCGACAGAAAGAGATACCGAATTCGATGACCACCAGTCCATTCTCAATATACATCTCCGTGGGGATGTTATATGAGAAGTACTGGGCAGAATATTTTGCAGTCTACATTGACTCGGGAGCTGGAATATGCACTGCCAGGCGAGAAATCTTCCCCAAAGAAGTTGGTGAGAAATTACCAGCCATTGACAGAAGGGACTTTTCCAAACGGATCCTTATTCTTAATGAAGGAGTCTAGGTAGCGGAAATAATTATCGGCGGAGCAGGCGGTACCCCATGGTACAAAGTCAATTCCACCTATATATTTCCATGATACAGGTGCAGATATGCTGTTGGGAAACAATTTCCTACAGACATTCACTCAAGAGAATGAAACGAGAAGACTTATTTTCACAACTCTGTGTGATCATAAGATTATGGTACAACGATTATGGAGGCGTTTCACAGAAAATTCCCCATTAGTTTTCGCAACAAGCGTGGTGATGAAGGAAAACTTCGACACCCAAAGATGAAAGATCGGCAGAAATTTGGAGAGGCAATTCTCCAGTTCCGACAACAAGGTTCTAGTGAAAAAGATTCTCAAACTTTTGACTGGGTTAATATCATGACTTTCAGAGAACATGATGAGGAAATAGTGACTCCAGAGACCCTGTTGCTACTAAAAAATGCAGTACGAGAAGAAGTTACACAACCTGAAACTACCCTCGAAGAGCAAATCACTCTAGAGGATGTAAAAATGAAGATTCGTAGGAACTACAACGAGGATACACTAGCATGGTGGAACAAAAATGAGCTCAGAGCTAATTTAAAGGTAAAAACTGGAAAAAGAAAATGAATTTGTTAGGTACTAGCCGATCCCCATGAACCAGGATCGTAAGGATATGCAGATCATACTTAAGGAGCATCTTGACCTTAAGTAAATCCCAGGAGGTATTTCTCCATACAGCAGCCCATGATTTCTTGTTCGGAATCATTGAGAAATTAAACGAGGAAAGTCGAGATTGGTGATCAACTATAAAGGGATCAACGAAATCTTGGAATTCGATGGATATTTTATCCCAAGCAGAGAACATTTGGTAAATAGCATCAAGAATGCCAAAGTGTTTTCTAAGTTCGATTGCAAGTTTGGGTTCTACCAGATTAAAATGGAGGAAGCAGCAGAAAATTCACAGCCTTCTCCACAACGCAATGACATTATATCTGGAATGTTATGCCAATGGGATTAGCGAATGCTCCCCAGATATATAAAAAAAGATGGATAATCTTTTCAAGGATTACTTCAGCTTCATGTTCGTGTATATTGACGACATTCTTGTAACGTCAAAAAACATGAAAGAACATCTTAAACATTTGGAAATCTTTTCAGAGGTTTGTTACAAGGAAGGATTAGTGCTTTCCAAAAAGAAAGCAGTGAGATTGCTTCAAGACAAATCCGGATGACCTCAAGGATTTAAAACAACTTCAGAGTTTTTGAGGAGTTGTTAATTTTGCTGGGATGTTTATCAACAATCTAGCAAACCATAGGAAGGTGTTCAGTTCACTACTCAAGAAAGATGTTAAGTTTGAGTGAATGAAGATCACAGACGAGCTATCAAACAGCTTAAGGAGGTTTGCAAGCAACTACCAAAGCTTGCAATACCAAACGATGAGGATGAACTGGTATTGTACACAGATGCCAGTGATCATTGGTGGGTTGCAGTCCTCATGAAAGTCACACCAGAAGGAGAAATGACATGCAGATATTGCAGTGGGCTATTTGATAGCAACGAAGTTATCAGATGGCACATCAACGAGAAAGAGTTCTTTGTTGTTCGAAAGGCTTTTATGAAATGGCCACTTTTTCTACTTGCAAAGAAGTTTATCTTAAAAATAGATAACACTAGTGTTAAGTCTTTTCTGAAAAACAAAATTGAATCAAAACCAGAAAAGGCTAGGCTTTTACGATGAAAAGCTGAATGCCAATATTATGATTATGATATTGTCATAGTGAAATCTGATAAAAATGTTCTTGCAGATTTCTTAACACGAGATGGAGGGACACATTGCTAGCGATACCTCAAACAAGTTAGGAATCTCAGGGAAAACCTGGAGATCCTGGAACTAGATTTTGGGACTCTTTGTCTCAATGCAGAGGTTGGGGGACAACTTCAACGAGCAGATCAGGAACTTGTTATTGATCATATACGAGCATGCTTTCGGGACCATGAACGATTATTTGAAGTCTTGAAATGGCCTATCCTTCAGGCCGCACCTTCAACAATGCAAAAAGTAGTGTTTAGAGAACGGGGCTCATCTAATCCGGAGGCAAGGGATTCAAGTACCCCTGTCACGAGTGCTACAGATGATGCATTCCTTGAGGATGTACAAGCTGTATCGAATGTTGAGGGTCAGATGTCATCACAATCTGAACCTTCAAGTCAACCCAGCACCTCTGTGGTAAAAGAGGGAGAGTTGAATCTTAGGCCAATGATTGGCAAGTCTAAGGTTCAAACTAATGATGATTTAGTTCCTTCACCTACGCAGGATTACCAAAGCACTTGGGAGAAACTAATTACCAGGCGAGGTATCAACCCTGACAAATCTATAGTTGATATCTCAGGGAAATATCCGAGAGTTTGGATGAAACCAGGTAGCCATCCAAACAATGTTCAAGAATGGTATAATTTCGGAGTTCTGGCTTTGGTTTATACTGTGGCACCAGCCTTCTCTGAAATATCAAAATTAGCAAAATGGATCAGAGAAGATGTTTACGATACTTGAGCCAATAATCCACATTTGGCAAGAGGCGATATCTTGGAGTTGTATTTTTCAGTGCTGCTCCAGAACCGGCGAAGAAAGGCTTCATCGAAGGTTTTCATTTTATCAAGCTTAGAAGACCGGATGGAAACGCCCTGAAAAATATAAAAATGGCGTTACCAGAAGGAATTCCAATTTTGGCTGGAACTATCACAGAGGATGAAGTTTCAATCAGACGAGCATGTGGTCTTTGGGTTTGACAGAAATGGACAAAGTCAAGTACTCATTCAAGTTCTTTCAGAATTCAGCCAACGGAACTTTCTTGCTGAATTCCATGACAGGAACCTCCACGAGAATTGCCGAAGAACTCTTTGAAACAAAAAGAAGAATTCTTTGGGAAAACAAGATCCCAACAGGAAAGGAGACTTACCGAAAATTCTGCAACATAGCACACGTTGGCCGATTGATAGACCATATTTTCCAAGTATGCCCAGAGCAGAAAGAACCAGAGTTCGGGAAAGGATTCCGCTCCAAACCCGACATATCTGAGGCAGGAAGAGTGTTGGAATCGAAGAGGGGGGGTGAATGAGATTCCTTGGCTACTTTAGCGTTTTAAAATGAGTTTGAAAAAATAAAAGAGTTTTGCGCTTGCGGAAGCCTTAAGTCAATCGATAAATAAAAAGAACAAAATAAATAAATGCGTAATGGAAATAAAGCAATAAAAAAGACAAGGATTTGTTATAGAAGTTCGACGATGAATCGCCTACGTCTCCTCTTCCCGGTTAGATAACCTCCAACCGAGGTTCCACTAGAACAATTGGTCATGGCCTTGAGGGCTCCAAGTTAGCCACACAACAACTCTTCCCGAGTTTACAACGCTCTTCCCGAGCACACTACTCTTCTCGAGTACACGACGCTCTTCCCGAGCACAATACTCTTTCCGAGTATACAAAGCTCTTCCTGAGCTACCAACACTCTTCACGAGTCTTCTTGGCCTTAAGGGCTCCAAGGATAGCCACACACTTGCACCAACTTCACTTGTTGGCGACTTTACAATTTTTCAACTTGCTTTGGTGTTGGAGGACCTTTACAATATATCAAACCAAAAACACCTTCACGGTGTACTCACACGAAGAAAACAAGACTCTAACAAAAAGAGAATTACAAACTCCAATACAACAACAATGTATGGAGATTGCAATACAATTTGAAATAATAATGATCAAGACTTTGTAGAAGTTTGTAGGCTTGTTCCTTAGCTTCAAAATGCTCCAAAGCATCAATATTTATAGTGTATGAGGCCCCCTAGGCTCCTACTAGCCGTTGCTACACAAAAGGCTGAAATCACTCCAGCATCGCCTCAGCCATCGCCGCGCCCCAACGGTCAACAAATCACGCACATCGCCTCAGGCGATGAGTCGATCGCCTCAGGCGATCCAGAGCAAAAATCAAGGCCGTAGCCTCAGCATGTCCAAAATCTTCATCGCCTCAAACGAACTCCACATCGCCTCAGGCGTTCATCGCATCGCCTCGGGCGATCAGCCCATTGCCTCGGGCGTTCTTCCCCTGCGCGCGTTCCTGACCATCGCTTCAGTCGATGGCCGTGGCGAAGCGCCTGTGGCTGCCATCGCCTCAGGCGATGGTGCCAGAATGAGCACACTTGAATTTCTTCATTCCAATCCACTTTTAATCACTTAATCTGCACACTAAGTACACACATTAGTATAACAAACATAAGTTTTGTTGATCATCAAAACTCAAAGATAAACCGGGGATAAATTAACGCATTAAACGCAACCATGCGTTTAAGGCTCAACAATCTCCCCCTTTTTTATGATCACAAAACTTGATAAACTTGAATAAGTAATATGCAAATGTGAGTAAAAATGACTCCCCCTTAACAATTGCATAACACATACAAGTTAACCAATTAAAGCATTAAACAAATAACTCTCCCCCTCGAACCATGCATACACAAGCTCTCCCCCTTAAACTATGCATGTATTAAGGTTCAAGTTTATCACAAAATTCTCCCCCTTTTTGTGATAATCAAAAAGCATAAAATTAAAATAAACATAGCTCAAATATGTTGACGCATAGCCATATTTTAACAATTTTACACATGGTACTCACCAAGCATGTAATAGCTATTAGATCAAATCAATTTGTGAAATACACATGCGTTTAAGGCACTCAACCATGAATTCTAAACATTGCAAAGTGTGCATATGTTCTACCAAGAGTTCATGCACCTATGCCCAAAAATTATAATTCTCAAACCAACATGTAATAAGATTGTTAAGGTCATGATATCATTATATCAAAGATTAAGCATCTAAACACTTATAGCATGCTAAATCACATAATTGCACAATTCCACTTAACATATTTAAATTTGAATCAAAGACATATCAAGATTCTTACTATAAAAAGATAAGCATACATCATGCATCAAGATAAAATATATGTGCATATGCTAAGGAGTATTCCATTTTACTACAATGAATATTGAGCTTCAATATTTATTGATCACAATTAATTTGTGCCAATGAATTTTGAATTGCTCTTTTAATATGTATAAAGTAAAATTTACCCACGATGACAAGAGTTCGTTCTTGTCATTGGTCCAACGCCTCGCGCCTCTTCTATAGTGGTGAATAGAATAAATTCTTCATTTGAGTTGCTTGGTCCTTCATCCTCCATCCCATTGTTGTTCCTACAAAATAAATTTACAATAGGAGGATTTTTGGTACCCATTTGATTTTTGGGTCCTAGAGGGTTAGCTTTCATTGGCACATTTGGAATCCATTTCCACCTCTTATTAGGATGGTATTGGATTCTAGCAAACCTACACTTATTCTTAATGTGGTCAATTTTACAACAATAGTTGCAAGTAGGAGAATCATGCTTTGCTTTGGCCAACAAGCTAGAAAAAGTTTTTGATTTGCTTGAGTAGCCTAACCCGGCTTTGTCAAAGCTACAACGTTGTAAGCCAAGCAATTCACTCATCTTTTGACTACTTTCACTATATTTGCAAAAAGATATCTTTAAAGAATTTAATTCATTTTTCAATGAATTATTTTCCTCATCTTTCTTAGCAATCTCAAGTTTGAGTAATTTGTTACTCATCTTGGTTTTGCCAAGAGCATCAATAAGTTCATTATAAGACTCTAAAAGTTCATCAAATTAAGGTACCTCATCGTCGCTTTCATCTCCTTCATCTCCAAGCGCCATTAAACAAAGATTTGTGGTTTCTTCTTCATCGGAGTCGCTATCACTCCATGTGGCTATAAACGCCTTCTTCTTCCCTTTGTCCTCATTCTTCTTCCTAGGACATTTGTTAGCATAATGACCTTTTTCTTGACAATTATAACAAGTTACCTCATTTTTGGATTCATGTTTGGTAGCATTAGATGTCTTTGACTTGCTCTGTTTGTTGAAGAACTTCTTGAACTTCTTTGTGAACAAGATCATCTCTTCATCATCATCATCTTCTTCATCAATGGTCTTTCCTTACAACCAAGGCAATCCCATTTCTTTTGGATCTATCCTCCTCCTTTACTTCTCTCCTTGTTGCAACTTCAAGCTCATGGGTCACCAATGTGCCATGGAGCTCATCAAGATCATAGGAAGCGCTTTCTCCTTTGTTTGACTCGAGAATGGCCGTCCTCTTTGCGTCCCATTCCTTAGGCAAAGCCCTTAATGCTCTCCTCCATATTTTCTTTGGAGGGTACTTCTCTCCAAGTTGAGCAAGCTCGTTGATAATTTGGGTTAGCCTCCTAAACATAGAATCCACCTCTTCTCCGGACTCCATCTCAAATGTCTCATATTTGAGTTGTATGAGGTCTATCTTTGTCTCCTTTACTTGGTTGGTTCCTTCATGACAAATTTGCAATTTGTCCCATATCTCCTTAGCAGTTGAGCACATCGAGATCCGGTTGTACTCCTTCATATCTAAAGCACAATGCAAAATATTAATAGCTTTAGCATTTTGAGATATTAAAATCATGTCCGCTCTAGTGAAATCGTCCATTTTTTTGGGAACACTAATCCTCCCAACTTCCTTTAAAGGAATATGTGGACCTTTCACTATGATCTTCCAAAGGTCATAATCTACGGATTGGATATATAGAGAAATTCTATTTTTCCAATACCCATAGTTATCACCCGTGAAGAGCGGAGGTCTATTTGTCGATTGACCTTGAGCAAACTCATTTGCTAGATTAGACATATAAAAGATTTGATTTAAAAACAAAAATCAAATGGCTCTGATACCACTTGTTGGAATCGAAGAGGGGGGATGAATGAGATTCCTTGGCTACTTTAGCGTTTTAAAATGAGTTTGAAAAAATAAAAGAGTTTTGCGCTTGCGGAAGCCTTAAGTCAATCGATAAATAAAAAGAACAAAATAAATAAATGCGTAATGGAAATAAAGCAATAAAAAAGACAAGGATTTGTTATAGAAGTTCGGCGATGAATCGCCTACGTCTCCTCTTCCCGGTTAGATAACCTCCAATCGAGGTTCCACTAGAACAATTGGTCATGGCCTTGAGGGCTCCAAGTTAGCCACACAACAACTCTTCCCGAGTTTACAACGCTCTTCCCGAGCACACTACTCTTCCCGAGTACACGACGCTCTTCCCGAGCACAATACTCTTCCCGAGTATACAAAGCTCTTCCCGAGCTACCAACACTCTTCACGAGTCTTCTTGGCCTTAAGGGCTCCAAGGATAGCCACACACTTGCACCAACTTCACTTGTTGGCGACTTTACAATTTTCCAACTTGCTTTGGTGTTGGAGGACCTTTACAATAGATCAAACCAAAAACACCTTCACGGTGTACTCACACGAAGAAAACAAGACTCTAACAAAAAGAGAATTACAAACTCCAATATAACAACAATGTATGGATATTGCAATACAATTTGAAATAATAATGATCAAGACTTTGTAGAAGTTTGTAGGCTTGTTCCTTAGCTTCAAAATGCTCCAAAGCATCAATATTTATAGTGTAGGAGGCCCCCTAGGCTCCTACTAGCCGTTGCTACACAAAAGGCTGAAATCATTCCAGCATCGCCTCAGCCATCGCCTCAAACGATCTCCATCGCCGCGCCCCAACGGTCAACAAATCACGCACATCGCCTCAGGCGATGAGTCAATCGCCTCAGGCGATCCAGAGCAAAAATCAAGGCCGTAGCCTAAGCATGTCCAAAATCTTCATCGCCTCAAACGAACTCCACATTGCCTCAGGCGTTCATCGCATCGCCTTGGGCGATCAGCCCATCGCCTCGGGCGTTCTTCCCCTGTGCGCGTTCCTGACCATCGCTTCAGTCGATGGCCGTGGCGAAGTGCCTGTGGCTGCCATCGCCTCAGGCGATGGTCACCATCGCCTGGGGCGATCCGTGCCAGAATGAGCACACTTGAATTTCTTCATTCCAATCCACTTTTAATCACTTAATCTGCACACTAAGTACACACATTAGTATAACAAACATAAGTTTTGTTGATCATCAAAACTCAAAGATAAACCGGGGATAAATTAACGCATTAAACGCAACCATGCGTTTAAGGCTCAACAAAGAGACAAAAGACCTGCTGACAAGAGAGCTCATTTTTCTAAAGCTCGTGGACCACAAAAACCACTAATGTAAAGATTCCCCGACAAAGGAAAAGAGGTGGACCATTAGAAGTTAGTGTGGATACTTTTCAACGCACTCAGACAAAAAATAATGGACCACTCACGAGAAAAGTTGGCACATTCAGACAAAGATGCCAGACCACATGAAAGTTAAGGCGCACTCACAGGCGCACTCAACAATTATCAAGATTTGGAATCCGCATTTGAAGTCCGGATTCATGCCTATATAAAGTCACTAATTCAGGAAGCTAAGGACATCGAAAATTCTCCATAGTTTTCTGAGAATAAATTTAGAGTCTCCAAGCTTTGTAATATTTCAACTTTCGTAGCTTGGTAATCTTTCTTTTCTTTCTTTTATTTTGTAATCATTTGTAATATTGTTCTGTTTGTGTTATAGTTTATTTGTTATTGAGTCAAACCTCATCTTTATGAGAGGCTAAACAAGTCTGTCTCCTCCCAAAAGGAGACGTTCTAATGTAAGAGATGTTATAAGTATTTCAGAATAAAAATAAGGCTTTTGCCCATCTATCTCCCAAATTTCTTTAAATCTTTCTTATATCTTTATTATACCTTATGCCCTAAGGTATGAAACGAATTAGGGCTGTGTTGTGCTGTTTCTGAAGGAGTTGGATAACTGGCAGACTAACCTCGCCCGTGAGCTGAGGTTGGATGGTGAGGAGTCATTCGTAAAACAGTCTGGATGCATTAAGTTTTCGACTGGTGGCGTTGCGACCCACCACACCTGGTGCCGTTATGGTCAAAATTGTATATTTCAGTTTGTTAAAATTTTATTATAATACGGAAGCATGATGAGCCTGTTATTTATTTTTAACATGATCTTCAAATCGGGTTTTGAATTATAATTAGACGAACGTTATATAAACTGTGAGTCCTTTGCAAAAGTATGCTCTTGGATTCATTCCAAGATGACAGAAACTGAAGGATCTCATGTTCATATGATGATACTGTTCGGTAAATATTATGATGAAAACGATGATGAATAGTATATAGATGCATATTTGGTTCTTTAAACATTTTCTAGGGGTTAGGAATACAATTTTATTAAAGATTGGTTGGACCCCATGGACCACTTGTACCACATGGATCACATGGGATTATTATTATCATTTCAACCAAGAATGGACCTAGATCAACTAATGTTTTTTCGCTAGACTATGATATATTATGTTTCATGAAAGTGTACGACCCGTAATTTTCCCAAGATGTAAAGCAAAATATTTCCAGCCCATAAACATAAACAAAGGGAACTTAACTGAATATATTGGTATTTTTTTTATAAAAAAAAAAGAAGACAAAATTTACACAACTCGATTCTAGGACCGCTGCATTGGACTGTGGTAAAGCATATTTTCAAATACCTTCACAAAAAGAAGATCATCTGATACATTGATTCCGATTTTCAAGTTCATGGAGACTTTCATAAGTCCATATCATAGTCAATGTTCGTTAGGGATGAAGCTAGGAATTCGTAATTGTGGGGTTTAATTTTTCAATGAAAGAGTTTGATAAAACAAATGAGAATTCATATATCAAATCTCAACTAGACCAAACAAATGAAAAACACTAATCATCCTAAAAACCAAAAGGAGAAGTGAATGATAATGTTACTCTACACAAAAAATTGCTTTTAATCCTTCTTTATCATGTTACACTAAATTATAAAACCACCAATGTGGAAAACTCATTAAACGAGTATATCACCTAATTAGGGATATTGTTGAACGAGGAGATGTGACTGTGTGCAAGACAGCGTTTACAGAAAAATCTTCCTGATCTCTTTGCTAAAAAGATTACCAGCTAAAGGTTTTGAGGGACAATATTCAAAGTATGGGTGTACTCGACATGTCTCATTTACTCTTAGGACAAGTGGGAAGAATGTTAGATAGTATTGTGTTTGAATAAAATTGTTTTGAGTGCTGTATGTATTCATGGATTGTATTAATATTACAAACAAGGTGTTTAAGTCGTTAAACACATAAAGATTCGATTTGTAATTCAGTCCAAGAGTCCAAATATTATAATTTTGCCATAATTTAATCCTAAAGGGATAATGAACTTTGATTTGCTAATTTGAAGTTCTTTGAAGGGTGATATCAAGTTATTGATCAATCTCTCAGTTCTTTGGGAATTGAAGTAGAAGAACAAAGAACATATCACCTATTTAATAGGCATGATCATGATGTCTCGAGCTCTTCCAATAGATAGTAAAAATCCAAATTCAGTAATTCGATATGATAATTGCATTAATATTGACACTCCTATTGATTAAAAGGCTTAGCAAGACATGAGGAATTCCTACCCGATTAAACCCAAGCAGAACATAGTTCGCCCGAACTGATAAGAGCTCAATATGCCAAGGGCAGCTCGGCCTAAAAGATAAAATCTCGGTGCACACACGGGAAACCAGGGTTAAGAACTACAGAGCTAGAAACAACATATGCTGAGCTCAGGTCCGTATGGACAGTAAGTAGAGCTCAGGTCTGATCACAATATCGTTATTTTCGGGAAATATCTCAAGAATCCCGAGAAATCAGGGATAATGCAAATATGTGATTTTATTTGATTTAATAAGATTGTATGCCATCTTGACAAGGATCGAGAGTCCTAATTATGGAAGAAACCCTTTCACATACCAATTTTAGCCCCGAATGGTTTGCCAATAAATATAAGGTTTGCCTTGTAATTTGATTCCTTGAAAAATTGAGTGTTCTATATATTTTCCTGCATTCTATTTTTTCGTTGCTGGCTTATGCATCGGAGGGGCTTCGCTGGAAATCTTTTTCAGGCTCCCATCTAATAATTTCATGTGCAGGAAGAATGAGGTATTGTGTGAGAATTTCTGGTGTGCTTAGACAACCACATATCTACCATTATAAATTTTTCAGGTAACATTAATTAATATGATCGATCACATATGCTTGATGGAATTCATGTCCAACAACAAAATAGTTATCTTTGTGATATACCAAATGACTACGTAATAAACTTTATGCTTTTGTATATAAATATGGAATATAGATTTCCAATCTCTCCATCGATATAGAAAATCTTATCAGTACATCCTTCGAATGTGATGCTAGAGCATAAGATCCTCAAAAAAAAATTATTTTCCTGTGAACAAATAATCCGAGGTTAACTAAGAGGAAACATTCCTTGTCACTCTTTACCATTTTAACCCATACTCACAGCTAGAATAATTTTTTAAATAATTTTTATTCTATTAACTATGACATTAATGTTGGTCCCAGGTGCGGCAACATGAGATAGAAAATACTGAAAATAAATATAAAACTGGATACCAGAATTTACGTGGAAAACCCCTAAAAATTATTAGGGTAAAAACCACGGGCAAGATGAAAAGATTCCACTATAATATTTTGTGGGTTACAACATCTCACTATCTTTCAAAGAGAACAACACTCTCAATATATGAGCAAAACTACCTCACAAATATTATAGAATACACACTCAAATGTAGAGATATGAGAGAACACTCTGAAAATGGGATGAATGAAATGAAATCAGAAGAGCTCTATTTATAGGGAGTTTATCCGCGTCCAAACACGTGTAATTAATGTGCGGCCACCAACCATATTTATGGCACACGGTTTCAACACTTCTCCCACTTTAGAGATTTGAATGAGAATCAAGCACATCTCCACACATCCTTTCAATCTTGCCAACCCCTGCTGCTCACGTTTCTCCTAGGCCACTTGAGGATCTGACCACTCGAACTTATCAGTATTAACCGGCTTTGTAAGAAAATAAGCTAGGTTCTCATTCGTATGAATTTTTTGCATAATCCACACTTCCTTCCTCTACTACTTCTAGAACAAAGTGAAAATATGTTTAGTCCCGGAATGAAAGGCTGGATTCCTTGCAATGTGCATGGCACTATGACTGTCACAAAACAAATGAATCTTCTCTTGTTTGCACCAGATCTCCTCCAATAACCTTTTATTTCATATTATCTTCTTGCAAGCCTGAGTAGCTGCCATATATTCTACCTCCGTTGTAGATAACGCCACAGTTGTTCGCAATTTTGAAACTCAGCTTACTGCACCCCCTGCAAGTGTAAACACATACCCAGTAGTAGATTTTCTTTTATCTGGATCACCTGCATAATCTGAATCCATATAGCCCCTGAGTGTAAATTCTGATCCTCCATAACATAAGAGGTACCCTTAATATATCTAAGGATCCTCTTAACTGTATTTCAATGCTCTCGTCCGGATTTGTCATGTACCGACTGACTGCTCCAACTGCTTGTGCAATGTCTGATCTTGTACAAATCATGGCGAACATAAACTTCCCACCGCTAATGCATATGGTACTCGAGACATCTCAATCCTCTCTGCTTCACTGCTAGGGCTCATATCGGAGGATAACTTGAAGTTAACAGGAAGAGGGGTAGAAACTGACTTACAATCTTGCATATTGAAGCGTTGCAAGATTTTCATCAAATAATTTATCTAGGAAAGCCAAATCCTCCTGCTACTTCTTTCTCGGTGAACTTGCATCCTTAGAATCTTGTTTGCCGGTCCCAAGTCCTTCATATCAATTCCTTAGCAAACCGTGCCTTCAATTCTTGGACTCGATCATTGTTGGGACATACGACCAACATGTCGTCCACGTACAACAACAAAATGATAAAATCATCATTCCCAAATCTCTTGAAATATGCACACGGATCTGCATTGAGTCTGTTGTATCCAAGGCTCATGATATATGAATCAAATCTCTTGTACCAACACCTCGGCGCCTGAATGAGACCGTACAGAGATTTGTTCAACCTGCAAACCAAGTTCCCTTTGCGTATTTCAGCAAAACCTTCTGGCTGGAGCATATAGATTTCTTCTTCAAGATCTCCATGAAAGAAATCTTGTTTTCACATCTAGCTGCTCTAAATGTAGGTCAAACACCGCGCATAACGCCAATAATACTATGACTGTTGTAAGCCGGACCACATGAGAAAATATCTCGTTGAAGTCTATACATTCCTTCTGAGCATATCCTTTCACCATCAATCTTGCACGATATCGCTCCACTTGGTTATTACCATCACACTTGATCTTATAGACCCATCTATTACCGATGGCTTTCCATCCTCGTGGCAGTGTAACAAGATCCCAAGTTTTGTTTCCGTCTAAGGCCTCAAATTTTTCCTGCATAGCTTGCATCCACATGGATACATCCGAACTTCGAGTAGCCTCTTGGAAACTCGATGGCTCACCATCCTCTGTCAGTAGGTAGTATGCAATATTGCTTTGAGTAACATAATCTGAAAGCCAACCCGTTGGTCTCCTCTCGTGAGTAGACTGCCGAACTTTGGAAACCTCTGACTCAACTGGTTCTTGTTCCTCGTGCTCTGGTAATATCCCAGAAGAAATTTGATCTTCGTCTGTTTTACTTTCCACCTGAATTGTAGTAGTATCTGAATTCAGTGTGCCTTTGTCTCCCTTCACTTTATCTTCCTCAAAGATAACATCCCTGCTGATAATAAGTTTGTGGGCAGTGGGATCCCACAAAAGATACCCCTTCACACCATCAGCATAGCCCAAGAAGTACACCTTTTGGATTTAGAATCCAACTTCGATCTTTCTTGTTCGTTGTATAAATGTACATCGAACTTCCAAATGTGTGTAACCGAGAATACAAGAAAGTAAAGGGAAGATAGATAGTAAGGGAACATTGTGGCTCAAAAGCTTACGGTGTGTGATTGTTTATGCCATTGATAAAGCGAGCAATGTTTCCACGCTTATCTGGGCAGACAACAAGGCTTTTAGATGGATCAGTTGCTAAAAGAAGAGTCATCATGCTATCATAATCATCTTGCTCCCGCTTCTTAATGTAATCCACGTCCCCTGAATACTCTGCAAGAAATGTCATATCTTTGATAGGACCATCGGCTTCGACCGTGTAACTGCAACATTAAACAAGGTAGTTAGTTTAAGTGTAAGATTTGCATGACCAAGAAAGAGTAAATAATTACCCTTCACAAGAATCAAAGGTTACACCAAGAGGGGGGGCATTTGCCTCTTCTGTACATAGCCCTACACAACCCAAATGTTTCAATGTCTTCTTTCGCAAGAACCTGATGAAAAATATGTGGAAATGAGTTATTGCCAAAAAGAAATGGCAATTTCTTCTTGAAGTTTCAACAAAACCTGCATGCCACCATCTTCAAATATAGCTTGATTAGCTAATTTAGTCGCCATTCCAGGAGCATAAGTAAGTTCATTGCTGAATTCCATGCTCGGTGCTGTCAAAGCCGAGGCAAGAGATCTCATCTGAACTAGCCTTCTTACAGGATCTTCTGATGAAATATATGGCAACAATCTCCTACGCTTCTTGTGAAACACGATAGAACGTTTTCGGCGCTTTTTAGCATCTGAAATTAGCGAATGAGCTTGTTTAAATGTGGCCTAACAGTTTTAGTTGGAAGTTCCGCTATTAATCCTCGTGCTACGACAACTTGATCAAATCGAGGATGCTCATTTTCGGGTTATTTAATTAAATAACCTAATTTTTAAAAACATTTAACAAAATAACCCTAAAATACAAAGCCTTACTTTTCTGACCCAACACGCCAACCCAGTTGGCGTGTTCAATAGTCCCGCCAACTCAGTTGGCGGGACCAACTTTGAAAATTGGTCCCGCCAACTCAATTGGCGTGTCCAAAAGGACACGCCAATTGAGTTGGCGTGGCCAACTTTCAAAAAGTTGGCCACGCCAACTTTTATCTTTATTATTTTTTTTTTGTTTTTTTGTTTTTTTTTTCCTTTCTTTTTTTAGAAAATAAAAAATAAATTTAAAATAAAATAAAAAAAATATATATATATATACAAGTCCAATATCTGTATGAATTTGTTTTACGCATAATTCATAAATCAACTCAATATGATTAGTCTAAATTGAATGACATATTATTTTATATGTTTTTTCTCTGTAAAATAAGCAATGTTGCACGGACCCAGTTAAAATGGTCGGAAAATAGTGGCTGGTCGGCCGTGCCGGAAAATGCTTTTATGGTGATTTATATTTTTCGGCACGATCGACCAGCCAACTTTTATATTTTTATTCAAAATGTTTATATTTTTATTCAATAAAACAAAGAATTAGGAAATCTACAACCAGCAGCACCATTTTAACTGGGTCCGTGCAACATAGCTTATTTTACAGAGAAAAAAACATATAAAATAATATGTCATTCAATTTAGACTAATTATATTGAGTTGATTTATGAATTATGCGTAAAACAAATTCATACAGATATTAGACTTGTATATATTTTTATTTTATTTTATTTTAAATTTATTTTTTATTTTCTAAAAAAAGAAAGGAAAAAAAAAATAAAAAACCAAAAAAAAAAATAATAAACTTTTGAAAGTTGGCGTGGCCAACTTTTTGAAAGTTGGCCACGCCAACTCAATTGGCGTGTCCTTTTGGACACGCCAATTGAGTTGGCGGGACCAATTTTCAAAGTTGGTCCCGCCAACTGAGTTGGCGGGACTATTGAACACGCCAACCCAGTTGGCGTGTTGGGTCAGAAAAGTAAGACTTTGTATTTTAGGGTTATTTTGTTAAATGTTTTTAAAAATTAGGTTATTTAATTAAATAACCCGCTCATTTTCCTATGATTAAACCTTAATGTAAGGATTTCGTTCCGCTTTGAATCGTCGATTGTTAACCTGCAATCACAACAAGAAAACAATCAACAGTATACAATTCACAAAGAACTATAAAAAATCAAATATCAAACAAGAGTAAGGAATTAGGGCTCAGGTCGAGCAGTGTTTCCTTTCAACGTCGTCACCGGGGAACCAAGGTATCGTATCCAAAAGATGGAGACACACACACTGCCCTAAGCACTGCCCGAACACACAAGCAGTAGGCGACGGCCGAACACAGAAAGGGGAACCACACACAGGGTTACACCAAGACACACACAATCGACTTGGACACACGGGAATAGCACACACACTGGACGAACAGAACCACGGACGCACACACTCCAGCTACGGCCACACACACAGTGCACGCACACAGCGCACACACACCAGCCACGGTGCACACAGCACCACACTCGAACCACAAGAGCACCACCCTAAGCTCACGGCGCACACAGCACCACCACTCTCACACAGAAAGCTCACGGCCAACCACCGTGTAACAGAGACGCGAAAAAGGGGGGAAAACACTCAAGAGTTGGACGGTTTTTAGGCTTACCTCATCATGGAACAAATCCATGATTAATAGCACTGAGGAAGACGAGTACCGAGGGCCAGCCTTGAAGGAGAGCAATTTCCAATGAAAAATGCGGTCAAGCGAGTCCAGCAGAGGAGACGCAGATGGAGAAGGTTCTGGAGTGGGTGAAGAAACGTGAAAGGGAATGGGAGAAAAGGGGCTTGGTTAATTTACAAGAAAGAAAATGGACCAAAGCCCATTAGGAATAAATAAGGTAATGGGCCAAAAAACCCAACAAATCTCCACCTTGGCACAATACCGGCTCCACCTCAACGTGAGGAAAACCCATAGATGACTTATCATCGCCCAAAGGGTCCCCACAACACACACAGCATTGTGGACCAAATTCCTGTCATAGCACACAGCACAAACAAAGGAAAAACAATAACAAGCACACAACAAGTTAAAGTTGGAAAGTAACCAGGGTAACAGTTTTATAACGAGCACACAGCAGGTTATAAAACACTAACCAAGGGACTAAACATGCATCAATCATTAGTATCAAATTTTAAAAAATTTAAACATGATTGAAATTTACTAAGGGACAAACACTTAGTACACATATCAGCAAGATTAAACACATAATCACTTAGATTATCACCTACAGATAACAACCATTGAACAACATTCCAATGCACCATGCTAGGATTAGACATATACCTATTTAAGCAACTAATAGCATAAGCTATACCATGCCAAGTACTAACCATCAAATACATTAAGCAACTAATAGCATAAGCTATATCATGCCAAGTACTAACCATCAAATACATTAAGCAACTAATAGCATAAGCTATATCATGCAAATCTTCATGTTCATTAGCAAACAATTCATCATGCACAACATGTTCATGTTCAACAACACTATCATGATTTTCAGGCATTCCATGAATTTCAGGTTCATTAACAGGAAGTACATCAGTTAAATGCTCCACCTTGCAGGGAATAGCACTGGACTCAGACTCATCAACATGCACAGAACTCATAGTCACATTAGGGGAAGGGAAAACCGGGAATTTCACTCTTTGTTGTTTGCCAAAAACACACGAATCACAGAAAGGCATGCAAGACAACTCGTCTTTACCAAAGCAACCTTTTTCATGCAAAATCTCTAGACCTTTAGAACTCATATGACATAATCTCCTATGCCACAGATCAGTCAAGTCGTCAGTCACAGAATTCATATTATCATATACAGATTCAGTTTTGCAAACATAAAGATGTCTTTTCTTTTTACCTTTGAAAACTACCAAAGAACCCTTTATGATTTTCATAACTCCATTTCCCCATCTACCCTCAAGACCACATGATTCTAATCCAGCACAAGACATCAAATTATTGCACAAAGCAGGAACATGTCTCACATCTTTTAGAGTCATAGAATAACCAGAATCAAATTTCAAATAAACATCACCAATGCCAGCAACTTTACAAAGTTTCTCATTAGCAATAGAAAGAGAACCATTTTCAACTTCTTTATAATTAGAAAACAAATTTCTAAGAGGTGACATGTGATAAGAGCAACCAGAATCAATTAGCCATTCATTTTCACACACAGTAGATGAATGCACATAATTCACAGAATCACATAAGTCAGTCACCATAAAGGCATCACCTGAGTTTTCACCAGATAAAGAAGCATGATTCACTTGTTCATAAGATTGGTTATTATCATTTTGTTTCTGGTTTTTCTTTTCAGGACAATCTTTAATAAAATGATCAGGATCACCACAATTAAAGCACCTTCTGTTCTTAGGCCTAGACTTAGACCTTTTCCCCTTGTTCTTATCATTATTCTGATTTTGGTTATAATCAGATCTATGATTGTTGTTATACCTATGTTGAGATCTACCTCTAACATGCATAACTTCACCTGAATCTTGCTTACCGCCGTTGTTCACTTTTAAATCTAATTCCTTGCTTTTTAGGCCGTTCATTATAGTATCCAATGTAATAGAATCTCTACCGTACTTAATGGCGGATTTTACATCACTATAATTTTCAGGAATAGCATTTAAAAGAACAATAGGTGAATAATCATCAATGTTCTTATCTCCTGTCAATTTAATATCTTGAATTAACTTAGTAAACACATCCAAATTTTCATCTACGTCTTTGTTCAAGTCTAGCTTGAATCTGAAAAATTTTTCTAACAAGAAAAGTTTACTCGGCAAAGATTTTTCAGTAAACATTTCTTCCAATTTTTCCCAAAGATCTTTAGCAGATGATAGTTTACCACATTTTCTGAGCACAGAGTCAGATAAGTTCAAGATAATAGAAGAATAAGCATATTCGGCATCTTCAAGTTTCTTAGCAGATGTAATGTTCTCAGCCAAATTACCATCAATAGCTTTAAATACTTTTTGCTGTATTAAAATTCCTTTCATCTTTTGTTGCCATATCGAAAAATCAGATTTTCCATTAAATGGTTCAAGGTAATATCCAGAAATTGAAGCCATCACAAATAAGCAAGGAGGCACACACAATTTCAACAACCAATCAGCAGAAGTAAGGACCACAAGGCACAAACACAATATGAAAGAATTAATCAAGCTAAGGGGAGGAAAAATTGCTATCACCCACAAGATCACAATACACTCAACGGTGTACGAGCATGGGGCTTCAGATAGAGATTTTCCTACGGGTAAGGGACACAATTACTTAGAAACAACGTAGTAAAAAGATTATGGGTCAAGATAATCACTTACTACCCAGAGACAAAGCTCTGGGGTGACGAAAACCACACTGCCCGAAGCACCGAAGGCACTGCCCGAGATCTGCCCGAGATTCCAGTCGCTGCCCGAACACACCAGCTGCTGCCCGCCGCTTCCCGAACACTCATGTTGCTGCCCGAGGTCTGCCCGAGCACTCCACCAGGCATGGAATGCTCTGATACCACTGTAAGGATTTCGTTCCGCTTTGAATCGTCGATTGTTAATGTTAGGATCGGTCCGGAGTGTTTAGAGGGGGGGGGGGGTGAATGAACACTCCTTCTAAAAATTAATCCTTTGTGATTTCTTTGGGATTAGTGAAAGAAATCTGTTTCTTAATCAATTCTTGTACAGAACAGACCACTGAAAGTATAAGTGCGGAACGGTCTGTTCTTGTATATGTAAGAACGGCTCGATGGCTAGTATGAAAGAACAAGTGTAGAAATAAGATACACAGGATATGTTTCTGGAAGTTCGAAGGTGGTGTAATCCTTCTACGTCTCCCCTTCTTCCAATTAAGGAAGGTTTATACTAGAAGACTTTGATTTATACAATCCTGTTGTACAAACCCGATTCAGACTGGATTTACCTCACTACCAATCTGAAACTCCTAGTCACTCGATCTGCTCAGACACACTTTGTCTGACAGTTACAATAAGTTTCTCACTTCTATTTTTCAACACAGAAAACACAAGATGCGCACAGTGATCCTAAATGATCAAATGTTACAAAGTAAACGTGCTTAAGAATGATTTCAGCTCGAGAGCTTCTGAGCTTGTAAGCTTGGGCTGTTTTTGCTTTCTTGTGTGTTTTTCAATTGATCAGCAAGTGTCATTATATTCCTTTTGTTGCATCCTTTTATAGTTGTATGTACCAACGACATTATTTCCCTTAAAGTGCAACTTTGACTCTGCTTAAACTCTGAGTAGGCTTCAGTCTTCTTCTTCAGGATACTTGCCGTTCTTGTTCATACTTTCGACGACTGTCAGGTAAGCTCTTCTTTGTCTTCTTACCTTTTATGGCAATCTTCAGTCTTTGGTCCTTTGTAGCATTAATTACAACATTAAATGCTACAATAAATAGCCGTTAATAATTCAGACTGAGGAGCCATTCTTTATGTATCCTTGACTGCTCTGATCTGATAAAGATTGAGATCGATCTGAAG
Organism: Haberlea rhodopensis; assembly: GCA_907163345.1. NCBI lineage: Eukaryota > Viridiplantae > Streptophyta > Magnoliopsida > Lamiales > Gesneriaceae > Haberlea > Haberlea rhodopensis. The sequence continues at coordinate 717,227 of CAJQUN010000071.1, forward strand.
CATCGATCTAGTCAGTCTGAAATCCATCGATCCGGTCTGATATATAATATGCCTTATCAGCTTGTTCTGTTTTGAGCTATTGATCTGGTCAGTCTGTCCGTTTTGGGCGATCGTTCTGGTCAGTCTGATTTCACTCGATCCGGTCTGATATGTTTTGTCATCTTTAAAATCTCATCGATAAGATCCGGAACTAACAAATTCCCCCTTTTTGATGATGACAAAACCTAGCTTCTAAGTCTTTTTAACCAGTCTGATAAGAACTCTGAAGCGAAAACTTTCGGATCGATTACTTTCTTTTTGTTCAAAATAAATGAACATAATTAAGTTGGATCGATTAAGCCTTTATTAAAGTTCAAAATAAATGAACAAGGACTTAATAAAGAAGGATTTTTATTGAAAAAATATCTCGCATACAGTCAGTCTAAAAATTTAATCAACGAGACTGCTATCTTCTTGAAGTTGGAGGCGGCTTGAAGTCTTTCTTCTTTTCCCCCTTTTTGTCAGCAGCAATCTCTTGAAGAAAATCAACAACTTATGCGAGCTGCGCGCTGATAGTGTCAAGACGAACGTCTTGAGCGCGGAGGGAATTGGCAACAGATGCTCTGACTTCAGTTGCCAGCTCGATCTGCTCTTTTCTCAGGCTGTTCTTATAAGTGGCTTGCTGAGAAAATAGATCATTTATGCCTCGCTGAAGGCTGCCGATACTGGCTGTCATCTTCTCTTTAAATGAATCAAAGTCCAGAGATGTAACCCGCTGGCCTTGATGAACCTCTAGAACACGCTGAGAGAGAGACAGGCAGTTGTCAGATAAATGCTGAAGGGTCCGTGCCAGAGATGGAGGTGCATCAGATAATCGGCTGGGAGAGCGATCTGATGAGGACAAGGCATGTTCATCGTCTTCAGCAAATGGGACAAGTGAAGATACAGCAACTTGGTGACTTTCGGACCGGATCAAGGTGACCAGATCCGAAGAAAATGTTTGAATGAAAGCCATATCTTCATCTAAGTGGATTGGAGGAGTGCTTGGTCTGCAGGGCTCCTCAATCTGGAGAGATGCAACAACGGTGGACACCACCAGATCCGGATCGATGAATTGTGGAGCGCCAACTGTTGCCAGTTCTGCTGTTGGACTGATAACGAGGGAGATTGATGACCCCAAAGGAATAGATGTTGTTGGAGAGTCCAACAAGACATTCAAGGGTTCATCATCTGTCGCAGACGGAGCATTAGGCAATGGCTGCTCCGCTGTCTGGTCTGGTATTTGCTCTGCAGTCTGATCCGCTGCTGGCTCGGCTGTCTGTTCTGCTGCATCAGAATGAATAACCTCAACGAAAGGTTCTGCCAGAGTCTTGCTTGCAGAGGGATGATCCGGGCTGGTTGTGGGAGTGGATACACTGAGCTTCTGTCGTTGAAAACGGACAGCTAAGTGAAGAGCATGAACATCCATCTCTAATTGAGCAATAACGGCCCCATCATCTCTGGCAGTTGGAGCAATCGGATCAAAGTTCTCTTTCTTAGTAGCTAGGAGCAGAGTGGCCAGACTGAATCTTTGATTTGCTGTAAATAGGTCTTTACGCTGCACGACAATCCGAACATCATTGGTCTCTGTTCCTTTGAGAACTTCCTCTTCCATCTTCTTCAGTCTGTTCAGCTTTCCAAAGAACATCTCAATGTGGTTGGCAGTCCGGTACTCGACGTACTCATCAAAAACCACAATGAGTGCCTTCACCTTATCATCAACATCCTCCATAGCAATGTCGATGGTTGTCTGCGCTGCCGATTTGGGTTTAGAGGAGATTGGTTCGGTGAGAATGGCTTTTCCCTTGCCGGTGGAGGAAGGGGACTTGATCCCTGATTGGGTATAGTCGCCCAACTCAGTGATAACAATCCCTTTCACCACGGGAATGGTAGAGGGGACTCGGATAGTGACTTGGGGTGCAGGGGTTGAAGTTTGGGTGGAAGGTTGAGGTGCAGGGGTTGAAGTGGTTGAAATTTGTTTGGAAGATTGGGGTGCATGGGTGATTTTAGTTGGTGGCAAAATGGGTAGGGGTAGAGTTTTGATTGGTTTGGTAATCTGGGTTCTGGGATTCTTTGGAAGTGGCTTGGTTGGTGGCGATGGAGCAGACTGAGTTTCTTCCGAATCAGTCTGGATGGTCAGTTTGCGCTTGACGCGAGGTTTGCGCGCAACAGCTTGTTCTTCGCCCTTCTGAATCTTGACTGCAGCCAGAGTGGCAGGAGTAGGCGGAGCACTCTTGGACTTCAGCAGTGCGAGCCCTTTGGAGTTTAGAATCTTGAAGGGACTGAGAGCGGACTGCTTTCCCAGCTCGATGTCTAAGGACTCCAGTAGCTTGCTGAGAGGAACAGCAAAGCATACGGCTTGCTTCGATGCAATCACCGTTTCCATCAGAACTCCAAACAGAATCACGGACCAGTTCATCTTCTGTCCGGATATTATAGCCGCCATAGCCCTGAACTTCTCTGCGGTTACAGCGTCAAAACTTCCTGCTTTGCCCAACAGAGGTTTGCCAACGATTTCGCACAGCACCTGGAAATGAAAGAGCATTTCCTTCTTCTTAAACGATGGTTGCAGGCGGTGGCCAAAAATAGATATCTTCCCCTTGAAGATCGGAGAGTGACGCTTGAAGAATCTGTCCAAATTCCGTCAGTCCGGAATTGGGGAGGCCAAAAGTTTTGGCCAGCGTCATCGGCGAGATCTCAAATGATTTGCCCTTGACAGTAGTAGATATGGATGTCTTCTGGGAGACGGCATTGGCGAATAATTCGCGGATATCTGATTCATAAACAACTGTGCCGCACTCCAGAAAGTGTCTCAGACCAGAAGATTCCAAAGCTTGGAAGATGGACACCATCTCTGCATCTTCTGCCCTGTAAATGTCATTAAACTCAACGGAGAGAGAGTTGTGAGTAATGGTAGCCATTGGAGTGAAGATAAACGAGTGCGAAGATTTGGGAGAGTGAGAGAATAAGAAAACAGATAGCGGTAAATTGTAAAAAGTGAAATAAGATGAAATGTTCAGCCCGCTAAATAGGAGAGAGAAGACATGTGTCTTTATCTCGATGACTGATGAAAAGAAATTCAAAAATAGACGGTCAGGATAACAGATAGTTAAGGCGGTTAAAATGCGATCAGTCCGGGCTGTTTTTGTACAAAAGATGTATTGACCAAACAGATCATGGGATAACATCAGATTGACATAGATCTGTCTGAAAGTTCGGACCGGTCTGTGTCTTTCTGAACATTGTATTATCAATCTGTGGCAACAAAAATCTTTAAGTGCGAAAGAAAGATAACATCTAAACTATTAAGATAAGTCAATTAAACCAAGAATTTGACGAAAATAATTAAACTTAGCCTTTGGGAGCGGTTTGGTGAAGATGTCTGCTGCTTGCTGCTCTGTTGAGATGTGCTCGATCCGAATTTCCTTTTTGCCAACATGATCTCGAATAAAATGATGGCGTATATCAATGTGCTTTGTTCGAGAGTGCAAAACTGGATTATACGTTATAGCGATTGCACTTGTGTTGTCGCAAAATATCGGAGAGTCAACAACTTGGATTCCATAGTCTTTGAGCTGGTGTTGAATCCAGAGCATCTGAGCGCAACAGCTTCCAGCGGCGAGATACTCTGCTTCAGCTGTAGATGTGGCAATCGATGTTTGCTTTTTACTGAACCAAGAGATCAATCTTTCACCTAGAAATTGACATGTTCCACTGGTGCTTTTACGATCAATCTTACACCCAGCGTAGTCTGCATCTGAGTATCCGATCAAGCTGAAGTTTGAATCTTTGGAGTACCAGAGACCAACGTTCTGAGATCCTTTTAAGTATTTTAGAATACGCTTGGCAGCAATAAAATGTGATTGCTTTGGTTCTGACTGAAATCTGGCGCACATACAGACTGAGAACATAATATCAGGCCGGCTCGCTGTAAGATACAATAGCGATCCGATTAGTCCTCTATACATGGTTACTTCAACTGTCGTTCCCCCTTCATCTTTGTCTAACTTGAGTGTTGGACTCATAGGAGTTGATGCAGTTGAGCATGTTTCCATTCCAAATCTCTTGAGGAGCTCTTTGGTATACTTGGTCTGATTGATGAAAATACCATTGTTGAGCTGTTTTACTTGGAGACCCAAAAAGAATGAAAGTTCTCCCATCATGCTCATCTCAAACTGTCCCTGCATTAACTTAGAAAATTTCTCGCACAATTTGGGGTTAGTTGACCCAAAGATTATGTCATCAACGTAAATCTGAACTAATAGGGTATGTTCCCCCTTAATATATTTAAAGAGAGTTTTATCTACTGAGCCGATCTGAAAATCATGGTTCAGCAGAAATTGAGATAGAGTGTCCATACCAGGCTCTTGGAGCTTGTTTCAGACCATACACTGCTTTATTCAGTAGATACACATGATTGGGATGCAAATGGTCCTGAAATCCAGGTGGTTGCTCAATGTAGACTTCTTCCTGAAGCTTTCCATTAAGAAAAGCGCTCTTAACGTCCATCTGATATACTTTGAAGTCTTTAAAGGCAGCAAATGCAAGAAAGATTCGGATGGCTTCAAGTCTGGCGACTGGTGCAAATTATTCATCGAAGTCGATTCCTTCTTCTTGTCTGAATCCTTGTGCCACCAGTCTGGCTTTGTTTCTAACCACAGTTCCATCTGCGTCCAGCTTATTTCTGAAAATCCATCTGGTTCCAATGACAGGCAGATCGCTTGGTCTGGGGGTTAGACTCCAAACTTGATTTTGTTCGAATTAATTTAGCTCTTCTTGCATGGCCTTAATCCAGTTGAAATCAGTTAGAGCTTCATCGATCTTCTTAGGTTCCAGAGTAGAGATGAAAGCAGCATGTGTGAATTCATCCATCATCTGTCCTCTGGTTCTGATCGGTGCAGAGAGACTACCAATCACTAGATTGGGTGGATGCTTCTTAGTCCATCGATAGCTTGACTCTGGATTGTCTGGTCCGGTCGGATGAGTAGTAGCAGCATGATCAGCATCTGCTTTAACATTTGAGTGAAGAACATTCGGATCAGCTCGATCTGAAGAAGTTTCAATGCCTAGATCCGGTCTGTCTGGTACTTCTGGTTCTGGTGGATTGTCTCTTGACCTGTTAGCTACAATCTCATCATCACTGTTAGCTTCGAGATGGATATTTTCCATCTGATTTTGAATTGATTCTTTGTTGCCCTCAACACATAAAGATTCATCAAAAACTACATGAACAGATTCTTCTACAGTTAAGGTTCGATTATTAAAAATTCGATAGGCTTTGCTAGTTGATGAATATCCTAAAAATATTCCATTATCTGACTTAGCTTCAAATGCTGTAAGATGATTCTTACCATTGTTATGAACGAAGCATTTGCAGCCAAAATATGAAAGTGAGAAATAGATGGTCTGTTACCAGTCCATATTTCATATGGGGTAAGGTTCAGCCTCTTGTTGATCATGGACCGATTTTGAGTGTAGCAAGCAGTGTTTACAGCTTCTGCCCAGAACTTTTGCGAAATTCCAGAATCAGCAAGCATTGTTCTTGCTGCTTCTTTGAGCGTTCTGTTTCTTCGTTCTGCAACTCCATTCTGTTGAGGAGTTCGAGCGGCTGAAAACTCATGATTAATTCCATGATCTTCTAGAAAGGATTCAAGATTCTGATTTGAAAACTCAGTGCCTTTGTCACTACGAATCCTGTCTATGCTGGATGATTTCTCGTTCTGAGTGCGTTTCAGCAGCTTGATCAACTTCGGACCGGTCTGATCTTTACTGCTCAAAAATATAGTCCATGTAAAGCGTGAGTAATCATCAATAACAACAAGAGTATACCGCATTCCCCCTAAACTTTTTATTGGTATAGGACCAAACAAGTCCATATGCAATAATTCTAAACAGCGGGAGGCGGATTTGGCATTCTTATTTTTGAAGGATGATCTGATCTGTTTGCCCATTTGGCAAGCTTCGCAGATCTTATCCTTAGCAAAATCGATCTTGGGCAGACCGATAACTAAATCATGTTTACACAGGCTGGAAATGGTCTTAAAGTTTATATGATTCAAGCGCTTATGCCACAACCAATGTTTATTATCATTGTTAGCGATGAAGCAAGTAGGATTATCAGGTTGAGCATGATTCCAGTTAATCTTATATGTATTTCCATTTCTGATTCCTACAAGCATGGTTATACCGTCTGATGATTTAACAGTGCAAGTGTGTTTGTGAAATTCTACAGCATAACCATTATCACAGAGTTGACTTATACTAATCAGATTATAGCACAGATTTTCAACTAACAGCACATCATTGATAATAATGTTACCATGGACAATCTTACCCTTGCCCACGGTCTTACCCTTTGAGTTATCTCCGAAGATGATCTTGGGTCCAGTACATTCTGTGACTTCAGACAGCAGCTCGATGTTTCCAGTCATGTGACGGGAACACCCACTGTCCAAATACCAGTCTGATGCGAGCTTCTTCGGTACCTGTCATCAAATATAATTATTGTTGGTACCCAATCCTATTTGGGTCCAGAACGGATTAGCCATTTGGGAACCCACACCTGTATCAGCTTCAATGGCTTGTGTGTGTAAGGTGTGCTGTGTGCTGGTCTGTTTTGATGTTGCGTGTGATAATGTGTGCGCTATGAAAACCTTTGATTCTCATAAGGTAGTCTATATCTTCGTTGAATCGGTTTTGAATTATAGTATTGTATTGTCTTCCTTGCCTTCGATCTTGCACCTTTGGATTTGGTCTGATAGACGCAAATCTTGCCGGTGCCTTTTCTTTGGCTTGGTCAACATAACCAATTCCTTTTCTCAGATTTTGATTCACGTAAGAGACTCCTGTTTGAATCTTAGGTGCTTCAGTCTCATATACTGTGCTGGATTTAACAAATGTCATTTGTTTGACTTGGTTCTTTACCAGCAACAGCTCAGACTCATCTTTGGTGTCAAAGCCTATGCCGGTGAAGTCACCGACGTTTCTTTGAACCTCTTGTAATTCTTCCAAAGATGTTCTGGATTTTGTCCATGTTTTGAATATATGAGAAAGCTTAGCATTTTGTGTGCTAATTCTCTTGTTTTCTTCATGGAGCTGATCATAGGAGATTTTCAGCTTATTCAGCTCGATCTTTAGACTATTGCACTCACCCTGCTCAGCGCAGCTTGGTTTATTGTGCTCATCTATTTGATTACTGGCTTTAACTTTATTTTTCTCAAATGATTCAGCTAAGATCCTATAATCATTAGCCATGTCTTGCAGTGCGGACATTAGCTCTTCTCGTGTAAATTCATTTGAGTCAAGATCATATACCTCGTCTGTCTGACTCATCTCTTCGTCTGCCATGAGACATTGAATATCTTCTTCGCTTTCGCTGGAAGAATATTCAAAGCTTTCCGAGTCTGAGTCTGTCTGAGCCCATTTGCTGCTTCCTTCTTCAGCTACTAGGACTTTTTGGGATTTTCCATGATTCTTGCGGTCTTTGTAGTGCTTCTTCTTCCTATCATCACGATGCTTCTCTTTCTGTTCTTCTTTCTTCGGTCTGGTGCAATCTGCAATAAAATGTCCGGTCTTACCATAATTGTAGCAAGCCTGATCGTTAACAGCATCATCTTTTCTTGATTTATAATGATGAGAGGGTTTGAAGTTCCTCTTATTCGTAGACATAAATTTACCGAATTTCTTGATAAATAATGACATAGCATCATTACTTATCTGTTCCGCGGATCGGTCTGATGTTGAAGCGATCTGGTCTGGAATGGCTGCCAGGGCCTTGTTTGGTTGAGAGATGAATGGCTCTGCTTCACCTCTGCTTATCAGTTCAAACTCATAGGCCTTAAGATCTGCAAACAGATCATGAAGTTCAACCTTGTTAAGATCTTTTGATTCCCTCATGGCAATGGTCTTAACATCCCATTCCTTTGGCAGAGCTCTCATAACTTTCAGAGCGATCTCTCTGTTAGAATATTCCTTCCCCAGACCATTCAGTTCATTTATGATGCCAGTGACTCTTTCATCAAACTCATTTAGAGTTTCTCCACTCTTCATTTTTATCCCCTCAAATCTTTGAAGAGCAACAGTCAGCTTGTTTTCTTTGGTCTGGTCGTTGCCTTCACATAGCTGTGCTATCTTCTCCCAAATTTCTTTGGCAGTAGAGCACATTTTGATTTTGCTGAACATGTTCTTGTCCAATGTCTTGAACAAGATGTCTTTGGCCACATTATCGAGATTTGCTTTCTTTCTTTCATCATTCGTCCAGAGGGATCTGTCCTTTTCTACCATTTGTGGTTCACCACTAGTAATGGCGACTGCTGTATTTATTTTTAGAATCTTCATTGGTCCATCAGTGATGACGAACCACATATCGTCATCCCGAGCTGCCAGATGAGCTTGCATTCTGATTCTCCAGTCATCATAGTCTTCTTTTGAGAACATAGGAATTTTGTTAAATGATGCCATCAGCTCGAGTGATTTTGCTGATTAAGATAACCTGGCTCTGATACCACTTGTTAGGATCGGTCCGGAGTGTTTAGAGGGGGGGTGAATGAACACTCCTTCTAAAAATTAATCCTTTGTGATTTCTTTGGGATTAGTGAAAGAAATATGTTTCTTAATCAATTCTTGTACAGAACAGACCACTGAAAGTATAAGTGCGGAACGGTCTGTTCTTGTATATGTAAGAACGGCTCGATGGCTAGTATGAAAGAACAAGTGCAGAAATAAGATACACAGGATATGTTTCTGGAAGTTCGAAGGTGGTGTAATCCTTCTACGTCTCCCCTTCTTCCAATTAAGGAAGGTTTATACTAGAAGACTTTGATTTATACAATCCTGTTGTACAAACCCGATTCAGACTGGATTTACCTCACTACCAATCTGAAACTCATAGTCACTCGATCTGCTCAGACACACTTTGTCTGACAGTTACAATAAGTTTCTCACTTCTATTTTTCAACACAGAAAACACAAGATGCGCACAGTGATCCTAAATGATCAAATGTTACAAAGTAAACGTGCTTAAGAATGATTTCAGCTCGAGAGCTTCTGAGCTTGTAAGCTTGGGCTGTTTTTGCTTTCTTGTGTGTTTTTCAATTGATCAGCAAGTGTCATTATATTCCTTTTGTTGCATCCTTTTATAGTTGTATGTACCAACGACATTATTTCCCTTAAAGTGCAACTTTGACTCTGCTTAAACTCTGAGTAGGCTTCAGTCTTCTTCTTCAGGATACTTGCCGTTCTGGTTCATACTTTCGGCGACTGTCAGGTAAGCTCTTCTTTGTCTTCTTACCTTTTATGGCAATCTTCAGTCTTTGGTCCTTTGTAGCATTAATTACAACATTAAATGCTACAATAAATAGCCGTTAATAATTCAGACTGAGGAGCCATTCTTTATGTATCCTTGACTGCTCTGATCTGATAAAGATTGAGATCGATCTGAAGCATCGATCTAGTCAGTCTGAAATCCATCGATCCGGTCTGATATATAATATGCCTTATCAGCTTGTTCTGTTTTGAGCTATTGATCTGGTCAGTCTGTCTGTTTTGGGCGATCGTTCTGGTCAGCCTGATTTCACTCGATCCGGTCTGATATGTTTTGTCATCTTTAAAATCTCATCGATAAGATCCGGAACTAACAGTTAACCTGCAATCACAACAAGAAAACAATCAACATTATACAATTCACAAAGAACTATAAAAAATCAAATATCAAACAAGAGTAAGGAATTAGGGCTCAGGTCGAGCAGGGTTTCCTTTCAACGTCGTCACCGGGGAACTAAGGTATCGTATCCAAAAGATGGAGACACACACACTGCCCTAAGCACTGCCTGAACACACAAGCAGTAGGCGACAGCCGAACACAGAAAGGGGAACCACACACAGGGTTACACCAAGACACACACAGTCGACTTGGACACACGGGAATAGCACACACACTGGACGAACAGAACCACAGACGCACACACTCCAGCCACGGCCACACACACAGTGCACGCACACAGCGCACACACACCAGCCACGGTGCACACAGCACCACACTCGAACCACAAGAGCACCACCCTAAGCTCACGGCGCACACAACACCAGTACTCTCACACAGAAAGCTCACGGCCAACCACCGTGTAACAGAGACGCGAAAAAGGGGGGAAACACTCAAGAGTTGGACGGTTTTCAGGCTTACCTCATCATGGAACAAATCCATGATTAATAGCACCGAGGAAGACGAGTACCGAGGGCCAGCCTTGAAGGAGAGCAATTTCCAATGAAAAATGCGGTCAAGCGAGTCCAGCCGAGGAGACGCAGATGGAGAAGGTTCTGGAGTGGGTGAAGAAACGTGAAAGGGAATGGGAGAAAAGGGGCTTGGTTAATTTACAAGAAAGAAAAGGGACCAAAGCCCATTAGGAATAAATAAGGTAATGGGCCAAAAAACCCAACACTTAACAATCTCATTTATCTTCACTGAAGTTTTGTTCATGGTTCTCTGACATCATCTCTAATTTCTTCTCCATAAATATTTAGGCTTGAATATCCGTGAAGACAGTCAAACAATGACCATTATATTGTCACGAGAACATATCTATGATATCCTATGAAACTATTCATGTGCTCAGGCCATGGGATTCGCACATGTCCAGAATCGTTAAGAACAAATACATATTCCTAAACAAAACACCAGATTTACATAAAATGTACGGATTATTCTCATTTGTGCATAGAATTATGCTTCCATAAGTTAACAATTATTTCCATTCTAAGCTATTCAGAAAGATTTACATAAAGGAGAACGAATAACTACAAGAGGATGGGATATGTTAAATGAAATCGAGTTATAAATTCAATTTTAAGACAACAGATTAAAAAACTTGAGAGTAAAAGGAAACAAAGAGAAGACATCTAGAGCCTAAAATCACTCTACATCATATTCAGAAGTCGATTCAAATTGAGTTTATTTGTCAATATGCAACTCACGGAGCATGAAATGTGCAACTATGATCTAATAGACAAACATTTCAAATGACTGACTTTAACAAATATTTTAAAAGAAACGACTATACTAATATAATTAAATGAAAAAATAACCAAATAACTGAATCTAACTTTGTTAAAAAATGATGCGCATCTTACTATAAACTGAAAAAATAACATTTGAAGTTGCGCGCATCAACAAACAATTAAGATATTTTTTTTTTCTAGTTGGTTCAGGCCAAACTCGCAAAAAAATATTTTATTTAAGAAATATAAATAAATACTATTCATTAAAATAAATACTATTCATTAAAATAATATTGAATAGTAAGGGTTTGGGCACTTATTATATACTAGTTATTATTGCACCACGCAAGGCGCGGTGCCAGGGATCAACTCATCGGCTCTATATTAAGTAATGATAACGCATGTGAATGATTGTTTTATCCTAGAATATCGACCCCCCTATAAGTATATTTGAATAATAGTAATTTTTCAACACTAAATTTGTGTAAAACAGAATGACAGATTTATAATCTGTTTGCGTAACACGTAAAACTAGACATGAACAACCTATAAACAATCTTAATTGTACCGGCTCCAAGTTCTACGGCAACAATTTCATCAAACGTCGACAAATTATACATCATATGCAGTACAAAGTCGACCAACATCATTTCTGTTCTCCGAACCTGATCGAGGAACAATCGCAACATTAGCATGCAGACAAAACAAAAGCTTCTTGACAAGAAAAATAAGAGATTAATCCACTACCATTAAGCCAAAATAAAAAAAAGCACCACTAACAAAAAATGATAACATCTTCTTAAAAAGGGTAAATACAGAAAAGTTCGTTAGAATGAAGGTATGATGAGCATTCCGAGGCACATGGGAGACCAACACTTGGGATGAGGTAACATGATGTTGTATGTAAGGCGATGACAAAAGAAACATCCCTCATATCTGAGAATTAAAGAAATATCATTTCTCAACATATTTCTCATCCTCTTTGTTTTCATTTACCTTTAATTTGTTTGAAGGTCAGGGAGATTGAGAGAATGGTTTCCAATTTCAGAACCAATAAAATACATAAGGAATTTAATCAAACGATCTCTGGTTAACATCTAATCTACAAACCACCACCAAAGAAAATCAACGAATTGCAGCCAAAAGCCCGTATTGAAATGGGAAGAACTTTCATTTGAATGCTTTCTTAAACAAACATTTGCCTCCACTGTCCTCACACCATCTCCAATATGTTCCATCACTGCATCATTAAACATATTACGAAGCAGTTATCCATAACAAGTCACTAAATTGTCAATATAGTAAATTTTATGAATAGAAGGACATTTCAATTCAAACAAGGTGGATGCACCCAAAAATATTTGTAATGCATAAGAAAATGCAACTTTCTCTACAATAAACACCCTCATCCTCCCCCCATATCTCATGTACTCACCCGATGCACGTACCAAATACTAACAGAGTTATTATTATCATACTCATCCAAGATCCCTTTCTCTTCTCTGTTTGAATAGCCGTTAGAACAAAAATTAACGAAGTCATATCTTGAGAAAGAAGATATAAAATCTTCAAAGTGTATAAGGATATTTGATATTTTCACCTTGGTGTGCAATCCAAGAAAGGCATAGGGATATCAGGATGCAACGTTGAGCAGTATGGTGTAGCGTGGCATGGTGTCAAGAATAGTATATTTTTCGCTTTATTCTCAATAGCCTCCTTTGAGAGAGAGTTCATTACATCCTCAGTTCCTCGCTATAAAGTAACAGTGGCGTTAGATCTGATGGGTGAATTTGTAAAAAGTAACAAAATGCACACATAGTTATCATGTATAATAGAAATATCGGTTTCCTGATAAAAAAAACATAGTTTTATTGAAATATTGTTTATTAATACAAGAATTGAAACCATGTACCCGGTGAACCATGCTTATATATAATGAATTGGGATATTAGTAAGAAGCAAGAAAAAGACCACCATTTGCAGCTTGGTAAGGCGCTTGACATACGAGCTTGAACTTTCTTTCAGTTTTCTCTTTGGCAGTTCAGACAAGCCTAGGTTTGATAATGAATACCAAGAGAAAATAAGTGTTAAAGGAAGCACATGAGGAACAAACCTGATATTTGGAGTCCAACGATAATGAGAAGTGTTCAAAATAAATTTAGTACACTACATTATAGTATTGAGGAGTAACAAATTGCCCTATTGTTTAATATAGCCATGAATATATGTGAATTTATAAGCAGTACCTGAATTCTTTGTGACCAAAGAGACTTATAAGCTCCTAAAACCCATGCAACCAGTCCACAAAGCTTCCACTGTTTAGACAAGAAAACACCACCCAAGAAAAATGATAGATATGTAAAAGCCATGACTGTAAATCCTTGAGACAAGTACCAGTGCCATGGATGACCACCAGACGAAAGGAAATCGAACTTTACGGAGGTACCATCACCCACGAACCATACATTAGACGATCCAATAAAGAAATGAGACGAGCACCAAATATTGTTGGTGAGCTCATATTGGAATAAGGCAACGATAAGTATTCTTCTATAGATTCACCCAAAATCACCATCATGCCTATACTCACCCAATCGGAACGACGTCGAGAAGAACAAATTTTAGCTTATCATTAGCCGACAACAACTCCAAAATACCGATATAAATCCAAGTGATAACACTTGTTGGCCGAATGGCACATGTTAGTGCTGCCATGGCCAACACAAACTTTCTTGAACCAGAGGGGACTTCATTGGGGGATCTCTAAGGCAGGGCCAATAGTACAAACTAACAACTGCGGGAACCGACCCTAAAAAAATGACAGTTACAGAGAGTTACATTATTCATCATAATAGTGAACACTTGGGCACTTTTTATATTGTAGTAATAGTAAAACACATTCATTTATTGACAAATAAAACCATTTGTTGGATCAAAATCACCCAAGAAAAACGGTAAAGATATGTAAACGCCATGACCGTAAATCCTTGAGTTACCAATGCCATGGATGAGTTCTGTAAAAGCATAGTTTGGAATTCTGAACTCCATTAAACACGTGAAAATGGAAACATATACTAAAAAACGCACACTTTCATACTCACAAAAGCGGACCTTTTACTCGCAGATGAGCTAGATGAATCGGCAAGCGGTGGCTTTTCTTCCTTCGATTTCGTGGCAGAACAGAGAGGATATCGCATCCCAGAAGCCTCTAGTCAGACCAATCTGCATTCAAATGAAAATCCAAACGATCAATCTGTGAAAAATAAAAGAACAAATTGCACAATCTTCGAAATAAGTAAAATGAATACCTTTTTTTAGGATGAAGTAAAATCAAGACTGTCAATAATAAATGAAAAAATAGGAAGCAGAAAGAAGCATGAAAAGTGACAGTAAAAAAAGAAAGATAAAGCATGCACGCCATGTCAAATCGGCCCCAGGCTATATGCCTTAATAAATAAATAATAGGCAATAAAGAAAATAAATAATAAATGAAAGAAAATAAGTAAGAAAAAAGAGAAGAATTGGCAAGAAACTGTTCATCCGAAGGAGATTTTAGACACAGATTACTGTTCATGGGTTTCGGTGCTACGTAAATATACCTCTTATTTGATTTTTAAGCTACCATTATTTTCTAAAAAAATTAAATAAAATCAGACAAATTTATTATATTTCTTGCGTAACATCACTGTGAACCAAAAGTGTCTTTTGTCTCTTTTTTCTTCATCATTTTTTTTAATTGACGATCACCATACTAATTTTTTCGTAGCATGTTTCATCTTTGGCTAATAGCAATGTAAAAAAAGAACCAAACTTGTTGTTTCTTATAACGAGTTTTTTAGTTTCTGCAGAATGCGATTTCATTACAAATTTGTAGTAAATTTTTAGGTGATACGAACTCGAGATCTCTTGAAATAGATGACACTAGGTCAAAATATGAAGCTTAACGATTTTCATTAGATGGAGACAATTGTTTCTGCTCATCTCCTGCACGTACTAGCTTGAATAACGAAGCAAGTGCTTCTTCGGTTTATCGAAAATCCCGGATCCGTAAGTTCTATATATCATCTCAAGCAAGATAGGAAACTGCAGAATTGAGAAAAGGGCTATTGGAACGGTGGAAACCACGATGATCGGAACTGTGACCCAAGCCAATTCTTTATGCAAAATCAAGTATAATGCAGATCCAAAGGATGCCATCATGGTAACTATGGAGAAGAACAAGCATATTAGCCCAGCAATCAGCTTTGTTGGCAATGACTTGAGAAAATCTTTTTCTGCATATCTTGCTGTAAGAATTCCCAAGAACATCAGCACTGAAGTTGAGGAACTGAACATTGACATTGCATTTGAAACCATGAAGAACAGAAAGGCGCGTCTTTCGGTTTTTAATAAAGTTGGTTGTCCTGAATCGTTTTGGTTACCACCCGGTACTGTAAAAGCTGTGGTGAACTGTAAAAACCCGGATTTTAGTTAACTAAAATCTGATTTAGAAGAGTTTAAATACCTCTAAACTCTAGCAGAGAGTTCCAATCCATCAAGGACTCCCTAACCAAATCAACTCCTTCTCTACCTTATCATATTGCACCCCATTAACCGAAAACTCTAAGTCATGCAATCCTTCCAAAGACTCCTCCTTAGATGCAACTAGCAAGATCGAAACAGGCAGATTCACCACATCAAATCTGCACCAATCTTTCCCTGCAATTTCGATTAAAAATCGATCCTCATCACCTCAACAAGATCAGCCTCCATTCAGCAGCAAGTTTCGAAAATCCCTTGATAACTTGCACAAGAACTTCATGAGATTAACTTGGTGTTTTCGCCTTTTCCATCTCTCTTTAATCGCCCCAGGATCTGTCATCAAAACTATCACAAACACCTCCGATTTCCACCTCAGAATCTGCACAGATCTTCCTCCTATATTTTCGAAGTGGAGTCCTACTCCAACACATATATATCCAAGAGTCCTTCCATCATTGGGTATCAAGTTATGCCTCTATAAAAGCAAGGTCCTAGTCTCACTTTCTATCACCAATTCACTCTCAAACCAGCAACAACAAAAGCCGAGGACTCACGGTTTCTGTCCAACAAATTCCAGTAGCTTAACGCCTTCGTTAATCCCTCCACAAAGCAGAAACCGTTGCACGTTTATACCAGAACTTGATCATCGAATTATTCCAGCAACCAGCACCGAGATCAAGCCGTAAACCCTACCTTGTTTTCATAAATCCTTCCAGCAGCCCTTGTTCAAAAGCGTGAGCAATCTGCCCCAAAATCTTTAAGCAATCCATTCGAAACTCTGGCACAGAAACAAATCGAATTCTTCATCTTCTGTCAAGTCCTCGAAGGTGCAGATTATCACTTAAAAAAGCCACCAAAGTTCAGATACAAATCAGTCCTTAATCCTTCAAGGATTTCAGCAAGAAAGCCATCGAGTTCTGTCCAGATTCTGAACCAAAAAGCCACCAAGATTCTGTCGGAATACATTTGTGAATTCTGTCCAAAGGATTCCAGAATTTGGTTCAAGCTTTGGGCGTCCCTCTCGTGGTGATCGAAAGCCAAGGGAAGATTTGAATCCGTTCGTTTTATACCTCGATCAATCAAACACGCATCCAAGCACGGTAAGTGGGCTTTTGTTATGTATATTCATTTCGTTTTCTAAAATCATATAGTATGTTTTAAAATTCCCAATCGATATGTATTATGTTGAAATTATGAAAGTATTATTTTGTAAGCACGTTAAACTCGAAATCTAATTGGATTTGGATCCCCATGACCCTGATGCGGTGGGATGTAACCGCTAAAAGAACCTTATACGGTGGTAATCCGTTGTTTCTGGATTATCCAGACCCTTTATTCGTGGGTTAGCCGATGTTATGACCTCATCTCTAGGAGGGTTAAGTCTAGAGACTGATATCAGTACCAAGAAGAGAGTAGAATGCTTTACTGTGCTTAAGTATATGAAAATTATGAAACGATATGTTATGTCATGGCTCGTAAGGGCAACCAAGTATGTTAAGATACATTCATATCGATTTATGCAAGTTTTATGATACAAGTTTATGAAAATTATATATATGTATGATATCGATTGTCCCCCACTTGCTGAGTGTTTACCAAAGCACTCAACCCCTTACTCTACATCCCCAGATAAAGCCGAAGAAGAATTAGAGCAAGAAGAAGAGCACCAATTTTGGGGTTGGTGAATCAAGTCCGCTGCGTAGTTCAATATTTTATGTTTTAAAGTTTTCCAAGTTTTAAGACAATTTTATTTATTCAGTTGTTAAGTTTTAGTTTCACATTTTTAATTCAGTTGTAAAGACAATGATTTCTTTATTTATGGAATATAGACTGGTTTTCAGTCGTTATGATATTACGAGGCTTATTGGTTTCCTAGTTGTAATGGAAATCAATGCCGGTGTTATTGACCCCGGTCTCGGGGCGTGACATTTTAGTGGTATCAGAGCTAGCCAGGTTTCATAATCCCGCTGGGAAAAGAATTCTAGTTGATAAAAATACTAGAAGAGAAATCCCGGTTGAAATAGACTAACTGGTGAAATAAATACAGTTGGGGAAAAATATCGATTCACGATAATTACGATAATCAGAAGTCCAATCTGATTGATCACGTGAATACGAATTTTTCGACTTTTAAAAATTTTTAGTTTCTGATTTTTTTAAAAATATTTCGAAAAATTTTAAAGGAATTTCGGAAATTCAAAAATCAGAAAATTCGAAACCCTAGCTCCTCGCCGCCGCCGCCGATTGCCGCCGCGATAACCTTCGACCAGTGTATCATTGGAACCACCTCGTCCAGTCGACCCTACTGTCCAAGTTTCATGTCGATCGGACTTTGTTTGCCCGATCAATTCCTCGTTCGAAGCTCAGGAACCCTAACCCCCAAATTCTGTTCGTTTCTCGATTTTCAGATCATCGCTCGATCGTTTTGAAATTAAAAATTTCGGTATGCTCTTCCAAGCAAGTCGATCATTAACCCTCTGTCAATTTCATATTTCGAGCATCGATTAGGGATTAATTCGGAACCCCTAATTTTTCGAATTTAGAACCCTAATTTTCGTATTTTCAAAAAAAAAAAAAAAAAAAAAAAAATATTTTTTTTTTTCCAGATTGCAAAAATCGAAGATTTATGCTCTTAAATTTTTATCCTTGTTTAAAATAAAATTTTGTCAAGTATTTAATTCCGTGTTTGAGTTTAGGTGATGACAACCCGAGCGCAATCTGCCCAGATTCTCAGTATGGAGCAAGAAATGGAGAAGCTCAAGGAAGCTAATTCGGAACTACATGAGCTAGTAGACCACCTACAGGGCGATGTTCATAGACTGGGTTACTATCACCATCAAGCCGAAGAGCAGCTTGAGGGAACTAAGGAAGAAGTAACTAGACTAGACGGACTCCATAGGACTGCAGAGGAAAAATGCGTAGTCCAAAGACAGCAGCTTGATCAAATGGCTGATCATATTCTCTCACTTCAAAATACGAACCATCGCCTGTCTATAAGAAGCAATGGTTACTGGGGTATAGTCACTCATCTCCTGAATGTCAACAGTGATCTAAGGGAAGCCAATGATCACATGAGAAACATCCTGGATGTTGTCGATTCAGATGAGGATTCAGACGAAGACCCTGAAGAAGAACCCATGCAGGAAGATGTCGTAGAAGAAGTAGAAAGTGGAGAAGTGATAGATCCATAGTTCTTAGAAGCTTGTTTAGGAGTTTTGTTTTCGCTTTATTTCGATATTCAGCATTTTTCCTTTTCAGTAGTTGTGATAAACATTTTTCCCAGTGATTAATAAAATTATCATTTTGTTCATCATATCTTCTTTATCTTTCTGCTATCGTTATATCTTCTGCGCAAGGATTTTAGATCTTTATATATTGTAGGAAATGGCCGGACGTCCTACTCGCAGCAATCGTAATCCCAACTATGCCGTTCCTCCCAACTCTAATGAGGAGAGAAATACTGGAAATCAGAATCCTCCACCTGCACCGCCACAACCCCCGAGGGTGGGACTGAGTCGTGAGGACTTGGCAGCTATAGCCACCATTGTGGCCACGACACTTCAAGGTTTGAATAACCCTACTGCTAATCAGCCACATCCACAGCCAGCACATCCGCAAGGTGTAAAGTACCACTATGAATCGTTGCGGAAAAACAGAGTTCCAACCTTTGATGGTAACTCAGACTCGGAGGTGGCCCAGAACTGGCTGAAGCAAATAGAGAACCACCATAGACTGTTGGAAGTGCCGGAGAATATCAAGGTGGAAGTTACCACTTCTTTTCTCATCGACCAAGCAGGGAAGTGGTGGGAAAACGTGTCGCCATTAATGCAAGAAGCGGGACCAGTTACATGGCAAAGGTTCCGGAGCACATTTCTGAAGCAGTACTTTCCAACTGCAGTCCAGAACCAGAAGTTGCGAGAGTTTGAAAACCTGACACAGACTACAGATATGTCAGTTGTGGATTACACTGCAAGGTTTAACTCGTTGGGAACGTACGCACCGAGTATCATGGCAGACGAATCCCTTAAGCTACACCGCTTCAGGATTGGACTGAACAGTCGAATCCAGTCCGCCCTAATGGGAGCAGCCATCAGGGCTGAAGCAGATATCAAGCGTCGCGAGGAAGAGTTTAAGCGCAAGCGACCCCCCACCGGTCAGCATACTGCTAGCAGTCAAAACTTCAAGAGGCCTAGTCCGTCCAGTAACCAGCAAAGGGGACCCACAATAGGCCCAACTCAACAGAGGTACCCCAAGTGTTCGAACTGTGGGTATCATCATCCCGGAGAATGTCTCAGAGGGAAAGGTGCATGTTTCCGATGTGGGAAGACAGGCCACCGAATTGCTGAGTGTCCCGAACCTGATATGAGGGGGACGACTGTAAGGAATAACGGCCCTCCTAGTAAACCAAATGGGACTAAGCCGAACGCCAGAGTGTTTGCTATAACGCGAGATGAGGCAGAAGACGCAAACGACGTTGTGGCAGGTACCATTTATTTAAACGAATTACCTGCATATACATTGTTTGATTGTGGTACCACGCACTCGTTTATATCTAAGAGGTTTACTAAGAAACTAGCCCTTAAGCCTGAACTGCTTAGTGAACCATATAACGTAGCAACACCAGCCAATAAGACCCTTATAGCACATAGCATACATCGAAATTGTAATCTTAGTATTAATGAAATCCAGTTTAATGCTGAGCTAATTCAACTCAAAATGGTGGATTTTGATGTTATATTGGGAATGGATTGGCTATCCAAACATCATGGAGTAGTAGACTGCCGTAACAAGAATGTTAAACTACGAACTCCAGACGAGAGAGAGATCGTATACCACGGCAAAACTAAGGAACGAAAATTCCTTCTGTCAGCAGCACAAACGTGGAAAGCTGTGAAGAACGGTGAAGAAGTTTACCTAGCTACAATAAGCGAGGTTAAAGAGGAAGATGAACCCAGGATAGAAGACATACCCGTTGTGCAAGAATTTCCGGATGTCTTTCCTGAAGAGCTGCCCGGTACAGTTCCAAACCGAGAATTGGAATTTGAGATTAATTTGGCACCAGGCGCTGCACCAGTTTCAAAGGCACCGTACCGAATG
This sequence comes from Haberlea rhodopensis, assembly GCA_907163345.1. Taxonomy (NCBI): domain Eukaryota; kingdom Viridiplantae; phylum Streptophyta; class Magnoliopsida; order Lamiales; family Gesneriaceae; genus Haberlea; species Haberlea rhodopensis. The sequence continues at coordinate 737,855 of CAJQUN010000071.1, forward strand.
GCTCCGGCCGAACTGAAGGAACTTAAGGAACAACTGCAGGAGTTATTGGACAAGAAACAAATCAGACCAAGTGTATCCCCACGGGGAGCTCCAGTGTTGTTTGTAAAGAAGAAAGACGGGAGCATGAGATTGTGCATCGACTACAGAGAGCTGAATAAGATCACAATCAAGAACAAGTACCCTCTCCCAAGGATAGATGACCTATTCGATCAACTCAAAGGAGCTAAAGTCTTTTCTAAGCTCGATCTAAGGTCAGGTTATCATCAACTAAAGATAAAAGCAGAGGACGTGCCGAAAACCGCATTTAGAACACGGTATGGGCATTACGAGTTCACGGTGATGCCATTTGGCTTAACAAACGCGCCAGCCGTATTCATGGATTTAATGAATCGTGTATTCAAGCCATTCCTGGACGACTTTGTAGTAGTGTTCATCGACGACATACTCATTTACTCGTCGAGCAATGAAGAACACGAAAAACATCTTCGCCTCACGCTCCAGACATTAAGAGAGAAAGAACTCTACGCCAAATTTAATAAATGTGAATTTTGGCTAGAAAGCGTATCTTTCTTAGGACACATCATATCAAAAGAAGGCGTGTCAGTGGATCCTAAAAAGGTAGAGGCAGTTTTAGATTGGCCTAGACCAACGACAGTGACTGAAATCCGAAGCTTCTTGGGACTAGCTGGTTACTACCGTAAGTTTGTCGAAGGATTTTCGTCAATAGCAGTACCTCTTACCAGGCTCACACAAAAGAACGCAAAGTTCATATGGAGTGAAGAATGTGAGAAGAGCTTTGAGACTTTAAAGGAAAAACTCTCATCTGCACCTGTACTGGTATTACCAACGGAAGACATGAGTTTCACTATTTATAGTGACGCATCTAAAGAAGGACTAGGATGTGTACTCATGCAGGAAGGAAGAGTGATTGCTTATGCTTCAAGACAGCTCAAGCCCCATGAGCAAAACTACCCTACGCACGACCTCGAATTAGCCGCAGTGGTGTTCGCCTTAAAGATTTGGAGACACTATCTGTATGGCGCCAAGTGCGAAGTGTTCACGGACCATCAAAGCCTCAAGTACTTGTTCACACAAAAGGAACTCAACATGAGGCAGAGACGATGGATCGAACTTCTAAAAGACTACGATCTCACTATTAGCTATCACCCCGGCAAGGCAAACAAAGTAGCAGATGCTTTGAGCCGGAAAGGCAAAGGGAAAATAATCTTAGCTACGGTCTCAGCTCAACCTTGTCTTCGAGAGACCATCAAGCTAAGCCAAGATCAAGATCCGAGCCTAACCAAGCTAAAAGAACAAGTCAGGGAGAAGGAAATTACTGACTTCGAGATCGATAACAAGGGAATTCTGTGGATGAAAGGACGATTGTGCGTGCCAGATGTGAGCAACATAAGACAAGAAGTAATGTCTGAAGCGCACAAGTCAAAGTTTTCAGTCCACCCTGGAAGTACAAAGATGTACAAGGATCTGAAGGAAAGTTTTTGGTGGAACGCAATGAAAAAGGATGTAGCTGAATTTGTTGCCCGATGCTTGGTATGTCAACAAGTTAAGGCTGAGCATCAAAGACCCGGAGGATTTCTTCAACCTCTGGAAATCCCTGAATGGAAATGGGATCACATCTCCATGGATTTTGTCGTGGGACTACCAAAGTCAAAGCAGAGCCATGACGGAATATGGGTAATTGTTGACAGGCTAACCAAGTCAGCACACTTCCTACCAGTCCGCATGAATTACAACTTGGATAAGTTGGCAACACTATATATGGACAATATAGTGAGATTGCATGGAGTCCCAGTAAGCATACTATCGGACCGAGATCCCAGATTCGTGTCGCGTTTCTGGAAAAGCTTTCAGCAAGCTATGGGAAGTAAGGTAACTCTTAGCACGGCTTATCACCCACAAACTGATGGCCAGACGGAGAGGACTATCCAAACCCTCGAAGACATGCTAAGAGCTTGTGTATTGGATTTTACTGCAAATTGGAGCGAACTATTACCTCTAGTGGAGTTTGCTTACAATAACAGCTATCATAGTAGTATTGGGATGGCGCCATACGAAGCACTCTATGGGCGCAAATGCCGATCACCCTTATACTGGGATGAAGTAGGAGAAAGAGCTATCACCGGACCGGAGTTAGTACAAGCTACTACTGACAAGATAGCCATCATCAGAGATAGACTTAAGACAGCCCAGGACCGACAGAAAAGTTGGGCTGATTTGAAAAGGAGACCAGTGGATATCGAGATTGGTGAAAAGGTCTACGTAAAGATTTCACCAATGAAAGGAGTAATTAGATTCGACAAAAAGGGAAAGTTGAACCCAAGATACGTGGGACCATTTGAAGTTTTAGAAAAGGTGGGAACGCTAGCATACAAAATAGCACTACCACCAAATCTATCGAGAATTCACAATGTCTTCCACGTATCACAACTAAGGAAGTACATTGCCGACCCAAGTCATGTACTTGAAGCAGAACCCCTAGTAACTCAAGGGAACTTAGACGAGACATTGAAATACGAAGAAATCCCAATCCGTATTCTGGATACCAAGGATCAAGTTCTGAGAAGAAGGACCATTCCTTACGTGAAGGTTCAATGGTCAAACCATACGGAAAGAGAAGCTACTTGGGAAATGGAAGAATCAATGCGGGAGAGATATGCCTATCTCTTTCATAATCAAGCTGACTCGAGTTTCGAGGACGAAACTTCCAATAAGGAGGGAGGGATGTAAAAACCCGGATTTTAGTTAACTAAAATCTGATTTAGAAGAGTTTAAATACCTCTAAACTCTAGCAGAGAGTTCCAATCCATCAAGGACTCCCTAACCAAATCAACTCCTTCTCTACCTTATCATATTGCACCCCATTAACCGAAAACTCTAAGTCATGCAATCCTTCCAAAGACTCCTCCTTAGATGCAACTAGCAAGATCGAAACAGGCAGATTCACCACATCAAATCTGCACCAATCTTTCCCTGCAATTTCGATTAAAAATCGATCCTCATCACCTCAACAAGATCAGCCTCCATTCAGCAGCAAGTTTCGAAAATCCCTTGATAACTTGCACAAGAACTTCATGAGATTAACTTGGTGTTTTCGCCTTTTCCATCTCTCTTTAATCGCCCCAGGATCTGTCATCAAAACTATCACAAACACCTCCGATTTCCACCTCAGAATCTGCACAGATCTTCCTCCTATATTTTCGAAGTGGAGTCCTACTCCAACACATATATATCCAAGAGTCCTTCCATCATTGGGTATCAAGTTATGCCTCTATAAAAGCAAGGTCCTAGTCTCACTTTCTATCACCAATTCACTCTCAAACCAGCAACAACAAAAGCCGAGGACTCACGGTTTCTGTCCAACAAATTCCAGTAGCTTAACGCCTTCGTTAATCCCTCCACAAAGCAGAAACCGTTGCACGTTTATACCAGAACTTGATCATCGAATTATTCCAGCAACCAGCACCGAGATCAAGCCGTAAACCCTACCTTGTTTTCATAAATCCTTCCAGCAGCCCTTGTTCAAAAGCGTGAGCAATCTGCCCCAAAATCTTTAAGCAATCCATTCGAAACTCTGGCACAGAAACAAATCGAATTCTTCATCTTCTGTCAAGTCCTCGAAGGTGCAGATTATCACTTAAAAAAGCCACCAAAGTTCAGATACAAATCAGTCCTTAATCCTTCAAGGATTTCAGCAAGAAAGCCATCGAGTTCTGTCCAGATTCTGAACCAAAAAGCCACCAAGATTCTGTCGGAATACATTTGTGAATTCTGTCCAAAGGATTCCAGAATTTGGTTCAAGCTTTGGGCGTCCCTCTCGTGGTGATCGAAAGCCAAGGGAAGATTTGAATCCGTTCGTTTTATACCTCGATCAATCAAACACGCATCCAAGCACGGTAAGTGGGCTTTTGTTATGTATATTCATTTCGTTTTCTAAAATCATATAGTATGTTTTAAAATTCCCAATCGATATGTATTATGTTGAAATTATGAAAGTATTATTTTGTAAGCACGTTAAACTCGAAATCTAATTGGATTTGGATCCCCATGACCCTGATGCGGTGGGATGTAACCGCTAAAAGAACCTTATACGGTGGTAATCCGTTGTTTCTGGATTATCCAGACCCTTTATTCGTGGGTTAGCCGATGTTATGACCTCATCTCTAGGAGGGTTAAGTCTAGAGACTGATATCAGTACCAAGAAGAGAGTAGAATGCTTTACTGTGCTTAAGTATATGAAAATTATGAAACGATATGTTATGTCATGGCTCGTAAGGGCAACCAAGTATGTTAAGATACATTCATATCGATTTATGCAAGTTTTATGATACAAGTTTATGAAAATTATATATATGTATGATATCGATTGTCCCCCACTTGCTGAGTGTTTACCAAAGCACTCAACCCCTTACTCTACATCCCCAGATAAAGCCGAAGAAGAATTAGAGCAAGAAGAAGAGCACCAATTTTGGGGTTGGTGAATCAAGTCCGCTGCGTAGTTCAATATTTTATGTTTTAAAGTTTTCCAAGTTTTAAGACAATTTTATTTATTCAGTTGTTAAGTTTTAGTTTCACATTTTTAATTCAGTTGTAAAGACAATGATTTCTTTATTTATGGAATATAGACTGGTTTTCAGTCGTTATGATATTACGAGGCTTATTGGTTTCCTAGTTGTAATGGAAATCAATGCCGGTGTTATTGACCCCGGTCTCGGGGCGTGACATGAACATAACTGCAGCTATGAGGGTGCCCACAATCATACTTGATCCGGCTGTGTTCTTCATCCATCTTTCGGCGTCTTTGAACAGATTCTTGTGTTCTTCACTGAATAGCATTTCTGGCGTTCTGTTGTTTTCGTTCATTTCTTCTTTCAGCTTTGGTTGTACAATGTTTTCAACTTCCTGTAGTAACAAAGCAGAAACTGGGGTGAATTGGGAATTTGCCATGCATATGTGAATGATAAAGAAAATGACCTTAAACCATTGAAGTTCCCTTTGCATCTGAAGAGCTGCCCCTGATACACGTTCAAGTTGAGAAGGAGGTGATTGTTTTGCTGCTAAATGTAGATAGTTATTGCCAAAAAGATCGTGTCTACGAGCCATCATGCTCTTCTTTGTTCCTAAATCATAAATGAGGCTAAAAATCTTCTCCTGTCGCAGAATGATTGCATGTGAAAAGATTGTTCTTCCTTTTTTATCTTTTCTCCATATGATTTCGGGTTGGTATCTTATCATTTCAACTATGAACTCTCCGATTCCGTACTTGATAGCGTCGTAGATTATTTTGTCAATGTCCATCTTCTCAAGCTGTGACACTTCCAATTTTCGCATTTCCCTGAAAATGCAACTTAGGAGCTTGACAGCTTCATCATGCACTAATTTTCTGTGATGTATATGCTTGATGTCTGGAACTGAATCAAGAAAATACCAATAGAAATCAAGCTTACTTTATTTTCTATAAAACAGAAAACAAGCATTCTTGGTGATACATACCAATACATCGTAAAATACTCCACCCCAATCCGTGCAACAGTCTCACTACTGCTCTTTTTACTGGTGAAATGGGATTTCTAGTTGTTAGAGAAGCATCAAAATATTTACATTTTTAATCATTTACCATCACTATAAAGTGATATCACCTTGAATTTTCATTTTTAGGCCTCTGTGTGCTATTTCAATGATTTCTTCATCACTTGATTCACGAATTTCAATACGGTAGTCATTGGAAGTGCCCCACCTTCGAATTTGCGACATACGTTCATCTTCCCATGGTGAATGTATCCTTACACCTTGTTTTACAGTAAATTTTTCATCAGAAATCTTAAGCTTTTAGAAACACAAGGAGCTCAGTAATAAAATTACATAACATATATATATGTCACACTTACAGGAGTAGATCCATTTCTCCCAAAACAGAAGCTTAGTCCCACTAGGGAATGCAGAAGGCTTGTGAGCCAATATTTTGAGTGTGTGGTTTCCATTATGATCAGGGGTTACACCCAATCGTGGATACCGTTTTAGAAGCGTCGAAGCAACATCTAAAATAAGCAGAGGCTCAGGATTAAAAAAACAAATCAAAGATGGAATGCAAAGCCTTTTTCTGCAATTGAAATATTCTTTTATATTTCCTATTATGAGTCTGATTGCATCTAATGCCTGAAGTTTTCTAACTCGACTTGTCTTCAGAGAACAAGAGATGTAAGAAAGAATTTTCTTACCATAAATTTCAGCAGTAATAAGACAATTAAGCAGCGTGGCTCCATTTTCTCCCTTTTCGGGACTAAGTTCATCCTTCGGCGTAACTTTGTAGAAATAATGGACGATATGTTTCTGTCCATACTGTGCAGCAACAATTATCGGAAGGTGCCCATCTTCATGTTCATTTGCCATTCTGAGCAAGTTCTTGTTTTTGTTTACCATTGCCTTTGCCAGTTTCTCAGCACCACATACAGCAGATAGAGACAGGGCTGTGGCACCATATTCATTGATCAGTTCCAAATCCTTTGAGTCCATCATCTTCACCAATTCTTCTGCGATTCTCATGTGTCCAGATAAAATAGCAATGTGAAGAGCTGTATCTTTATGCGACGAAACTCTTGCCCTCACACCGTCTGGCCTTCGTTGGAGGAAATCTATTGTTGCATTCAAATTGCCTGTTTCAATTACCTTGTACAAGGGCTCATATTCAAGGTACTCGCATCTTCCTGAAAAAGTCAGTTGCATCAAATGTGAAGTTAAAGGGGAAAATAGACAAACTAGAAAAGTGCTAGGCCCCCTCGGATCCTCTTTTGCTGTTCATTTTTAGATTAATGTAACAGGAAATGCAACAAAATATCAGAATCATATGAATGAAAGGGAGCCATTGTGAAATAATTAGGCTCTATCAGTTGACTGTTTTTTGTGGTAAATATGATTGAAGATTACCATGATCTTCCAATGAACTTCCATCTTCATGATCAGAAAAATGTACCGCATGTGGCTTCTGTGACTTTTCAGCCAAGTGATTCCATGCATAACGTGCAGATATGCGCGCTTCTTTAAACTTTGAGTACACTCCCGGTCCAGACGACATTTTGATAGCATGCAACGCGAGTGCATTTTTCTTCTTCCATTCCTCGTGTTCGTGTTTTTGTGTCTTATCTGGTTCAGCCTCCTTTCCTGAAACGATACCCCAGAGATCGTGGCCAACTAGATAATTTTTAAGGCAAAGTTTCCAGTGCTCATAGTTGTCCTCTGTGAGTTCCTCAGGCACAATCCCAAAACCTGCTCTACTCGACTTGCCATTACCTGCACAAAAATGATAGGTGATCTGCTTATAATAAAGGGTCAATACATAAGATACCAAAATTTTGTACTGTTTATTAAGGATTCTTACTTGAATTCCTAGTCATTTTTGGAAATCGTTTATTTGAAGTTGAACCCTGAAAGAGACATATAATCCACTATCATCAGCTCTCAGTTATACAGCAAGATATATATGTTCTTACTACGATTTCTTGAAATGCATATGGCAAGATAATGGGGTGACAGTCTCACACTCACCGGCCATCTTTTTGGCCCTTACGGGTCGGGTGAACATTCAGTCGGTTAGGTCAGTTCAAATTTTTTTTCTAATAACCGTACCGATCGAAATTTTTTTGAAAACCGAATTAACCGAACCGAACAAAATATTAACCGATATTTTTTAAAAATATATGATAATTTGATTTTAAAAGTTAAAAAAAATTGAATCAAATAAAAGAATAAGAGTAATTTATGTTTAAAAAAACTTTAAAAACTGAAATTTAAAATTTTTAAAAAATATATTTAAAAAACTAATAAAATCTGTTAACCGATATTTTTAAAATGAAAACCGAAACAAAACCGAATTTACCGATTTTTTTTAAAGAGCAAAACCTAATTTATGAATTAACCGAACCAAATTAATTTCATTCAGTTAGTTATTTCGAATTAATCGAAATTTTGCTTACCCCTACTTAATGGAGTATATTCCATCTTGTGCTCAACCACCCCACCATCAAATCCAATTCAAACTCCTCACTATGACATTAATTTCTTCAAGACCATGTTATACCACACATTGTCTAGATGCATGCTATTGATTTTCCACATGTACCACTAGATAACCCACTACATCTATTAATCACTAGTTTTTATTGGCATCGCCAAGGCGTGGTGCCAGGTACCAACATGGTGATCAATTTTCTCCTAATTTGATCGGAAATAACATTTCAAATAACTGATTTTAACAAATCTTTTTAAAAAAAATGACTATGCTACTGTAATTGAATGGGAAAAAAATAACTAAAGGACTGACTCTAATGTTTTTTAAAAAAAATGATGCTCATCTCACTAAAAACTTAAAAAATAACATTTGAAGTTATGCGCATCAACAACAGATTAATATATATTTTTTCCTAGTCGGTTTATGCCAAACCCAGTCATCAACAAAAAAAAATTTAAAGCGAACATGCTACTGTAATTGAATGGGAAAAAAATAACCGAAGGGCTGATTCTAACTTTTTTAAATAATACTATGTCCATCTTATTATAAATTGAAAAAAAGTAATATTTGAAGTTGCGCGCATCAACAACCGATTTAGATATATTTTTTTCTAGTCGATTCAGGTTAAACCAGCGTATCAACAAATTTTTTTTTAAAAAAAAACATTTTTTAAAGAAAATAAATAGTGATTTACTATTCATTACTATTCCTTGCAATAATACTATTCCAAACTCTTAACACTTATTATATAGTTATATAATTATAATTTATGTAGGGAAACCTACCCAACATTTCAATTCAATTGTGAAACACACTTTGGTCAGATAACGCACCATAATCCCCTTATCTTGACTCCTTGAAATCAAGAAAACAGAGATCATACCTCATTTAAGTTTCACCAACACCGGCCAGCATTACGAATGAAGAATAGTAATGGCGAAGACTAGTGGTCATCATACTTGTGGTCAAATATGATGCCATAAAAAATGTCTGGAACAATATTGACTTGTAGGTGCCATGACTTCCTGTTCACTGGAAATGCTTGATCAGGTATGACTCAGTTGTTTTGATAAGCAGATGGAAGTATGGATGACCTAAGAATCAGCTGCAAAAGTGTGAAGCATATGCACGTTTCATCATATTCACATTGTAATATAATTTCATTGGCGTGATGTAACGACAGTGTGAAAAACATGCTGTTCGATTATGTCTCATCTTCCAGAGACACTGTATCAATGATGGATTTTCTGTTCATTTGGAGGCTGGAATCCCTAGTCAACAATGGAAGAGTTCAAATTCAAGATGATCTTCACCAAGAGGGTTTCAGTACCTATATAAACCCCTCAAATGTATCCTCACATCTTATCCCTCACCTAGTTATCTCTAAGTTTCATGTTAGATGTGGGTAGATCCGAGAGTGAGTATAATTCTTGTCTGAAAATATCAATAAATCTTGTGTTTCCTTAGTGGACGTAGGTGATTATCAAACCACGTAAATATATGTGTTCATGTGTATGTATGATGTTTACACTTCATGGTGTTCCTGGCACAACATAGGCTTCATCGAAGAAAACCAGAAATTGTCTAATTATTGTGTAATCCAAGAATTAGGCCTATTAATAGCATTAAAGCACACCTATATCAAGCGATGCAGGATTATGAACACAGAATGAAATAATTTATCATGAATGAGTATTCACATGCGGTTTACCATGGATTTCAATGTAAAAAGACAAGTGAGCAAAGTAGTCCATGCTCACCATTTCCTGCCTAAGCTCATATCTTTGTTACTATATAGAGATAATGAACCGTCAACTTTTGTCCATGCAAAGTAGCAGCAATTAGAGCTTGTACGAACTATATGCCTGTTTTTATCAAATGATGGATTTTATTAACGTGAATAACTGAGATTTACCATTGCTTTCAACTAGATCTTCTCCTCGATCAAATGATGCTGGTAGCTCCACCCTTAAAGCTCTTTGAGACAAACGATTCCATGCAATGTAAATTTGACAGTATAAAAAGTGGCTTAGTCCTATGAACTGTCATGGGCTTTTGGGCTTTTCAATTTTCCTGCCAAATTCGGTCTACATGGATGGCCGTCTGAGCTTGTCATTTTCTAGCCAAATTTAACTCTACAGAACTTGCTAAAGGCCTTATTCCCTTTTCAGTGTTTTTATCTCTACACTAGCGTTTCTTCATCGTTAATCCAAAAGATGATCGTGGTTTATCGAAGAGGCGGTGCGAATCGGATTCACGTCGATAATCGAAAGGTTGAGGGGAGCATTAAATCTTGATCTGTCATTTATGCTCTATGTACAATGAAAGGGCGTCAATTGGTTGTGGCGGTTCGTGATCCTTCTATTTTATACATATCGTTTTGAAAAGAAATCCGTCATCTCTTTGGATTTCAGGTTACGGCCGTTACTTCTTCGTCACTGCAATAAAGACTGTTCCTCAGGTGGGTCTCTATTTAGTCTTTATCCTTTTTTTTTTAAGCCTGGCATATGTGACTTTTGCGTAAATATTACTGTGAAATTTCTGTTGATCTTTTCCATGGATGCTGTTTTTTTTTTTGGGTCATCCGTTGTGTTTGGGGCTTTGATTTATTATATCACAGAGTATGTAAATACCTTCATTCGTGTGTGCTTTTATGATTAACTCATTCAATCAATTTGGATAAATGACTTTGACTTCACTGAACCTTCCTCTAGCAGGACCAATATTCATGGTAAAATCTCACAAGAACTTTCGTTGCTGTAAATTGTCGAATTAAAATGATTGCTTTCATTTAATTTTGATAAAGTATGGATATTTGCAATACTTTACTGAATTGTTCTTTCCTTTGTTGACATTGGTTGCTCAAACTTTATTGGATTGCTTCCATTTAATTTCTGAAAAGTTCGAAAAAAATGCAATGCTTTACTGAATTCTTCTTTCCTTTGTTGATATTGGTTGCCCCATTTCAATGTATGTTGTGAATCTTTAAAATGGCTACATGTCTTTCTCTCTCACATGACTTCGCTGTGTGCTAGGGCTGCTTAATGGGCTGGGTCAAAATCGGACCGATTAGCTCGGTTCGGAATCAGAACCGGGCTAACCGGTAAGATACCTAGCCATATCGGTTCTACCATTCGAGATTCAGTATCATATCGGTTCCGGACCAAACGGATCCGGTTCCGGGCTGAACCTGAACCGGATCCGTTATTTTAAAAAAATAATTTTTTTTATTTAGATAAATATATCCTCTATTTTTTGAAAAAAAAATTAAAAAAAATCGGTTCCGGGTTGGTACCGGTCCAATAAGGAACCGGATCTGATCCGGTTCCTTAATGGATTGGATCAATTTCGGATCGGACCGGACCGAATCAATCCGTTAACCACCCCTACCCCTACCTTGTGCCGCTGGAATCGTAGCAATAGCCATCTCAGTGATCACCATTCCAAATCTATTGGAACGGTCACATCTTTACTTGCATTTTTTAGCGGAACAAAAAATATTGCATTTAAATTCTCATAGATAAATCCAAGAACATCAAAATATGAAAAATTGGTCTGATATATTGTTTCTTACCGGTTCTATTGCTTCTCTATATTCAAGATTGGGCTCATAATTAGCCTGGATAGATCAAGCACAACTGATCTGTAATTGCATAGGTTGGTGGCCCACGACCCAAGATTCAATAATATTTTAATAAGGCTTAGACCCTAGATGTGTATTTGAGTCAACTCTATAGATAGATGTGCACATAGAGTTAAACTCTTTACAAGATACATTATAACTATGTGATCTGTCTACCAACATAAAATACATCGGATACACCAAAACAAATTGTAAGGTCTCGCTACCTTAACTGTGGATTAAGTGCATTAAAAGAGCTAAAAATGCATTCATCAGAGTATAATGGTTCATTTTTATGCATTGAGCTTAAGGATTACAGTGCCAAAATAAAATTTCTAAAAAGGAATTAATTACATTCCCACAAAATGAATGTATATAGATTTACTCTACCCTGCGTAGAAACCATACAAAAGAATTCATGTTCATCTATACCGATAGCACTTCTCACACTGCTCACTGCATCAACTCTGGCCTTAGCCCTCCATGCCAAAATGCACCTACAGGAACAACCACAAACCATGAGCATATAATAATCCATATTCACAACAATATGATTATAATGAGTAAATGCATAATCCGTAAATACAAAGCACTTCATGTATTCCAATGCATTTAAAACGCTTCCTTTGGTTGTCCCTGTTTCATAACTCATAATCTTAATCAATGGATTATATTACGGTTCCACAAATGTTATGACACAAATACAACCCACACATGCTAATCAACAATCATAGTCTTGTTATAACAGTGTATTTTAATACTACATCGATAGTCATGATCGCGGCACTAATACCCCTCGCTTTGACATATCAGCGGCAACGAATAACCTCGCTTTAATGTGACAGCGGCATTTACCATCGCTTCAACATATTAGCGGCAAATATTCTTTCCTCGCTATGATATGACAGCGGCAAGTATTCTCTCATCGCTTCAAATAACGGCGGCAAAGCATTCAAATCATCACTCGAGTATAACGACTTTACATGCTATGCATCAAGCATCCAATACATCACAATGCATAAGCCGATATGTATACAAAATACATGTTACTGTTTGGTGCCCGTACGTCTCTCTACGTACCTTTCCAAAATATGGGATGTCGGACTTTATCACCTGCGTTGTGTTGCCACCTGGGAAGGCTCTACACAATTATACAACTCAATATTAGAAGCCAAATCATAATCCGATACCAAAATCCCAACAAAATAACCAATATGCCAATATTTCGTGTCTCACGATCGATCGCCCAAACGCGCCGATCGATCGCGAGATGCTACTGCCTTAACGCCCAAAAAGTGTCATTCCGCGATCGATCGCTGAGCTTTTGCCGATCCGCGATCAATCGGCCAACTCGCAATCGATCGCTGAAACCTTCTGCCCTCATGCCATGATGTTGGCGATCGATCGGTAAAACGCACTGATCGATCGCTGATGTCTGTGTATGCGAAAATCTCCATTTTCACACACATCATCTCCTCCAACCCACAAAACTCATACAACCTACAATCCCAACCATTCAACACAACCAAATACTTCATAATCAACACAAATACATCAATAATCAACAAAAATTTCATATCCAACCAAATAATCAACATCCTTCAAAATAAACCTATTTTCCCCCAAAAAATACAAACCCAACTTTCATCAATACATGCTCAAACATTAAGCAACAATATTTCTTACAACTTAGACTCAAATCCAAGCAAGAAATCAAGCACTACAAGCTTCCAAGTCTCTTCTCCTCTCCCTCTAATTGATCGATGAAAATGGGGGGTTTGGGGGGATTTTGATGTGGTAAAGAGTGATGAGGTGATAAGAGTGAACAAAGGGGGTGGGGGTATAGTGTGGGGTTTAAATTAAAAAAATGGTACCCAATTATTTAGCATCTCAATAAAATGTGTCATAACAATAATTAACATACTTTTTCTACATTACTAGAACAAAGCTCAACAAATAATGCCAAATCACCATTTCCCCACTATGCATCACATGCACACTGAAATGTATTATCAGTCCATGTCCACCGCATAACTATACATTTCCCAACCATAATAATAATCATATCATAATTATTATTAAAAGTCATAAAGCACAAGATTAATTTGAGGGATATAACACAAATGTTATTTAGTTTGTTAATGCGTTTTAATTGTTCAGTAAAAATTCGAAATGGAATTGTGTACACATCATTTTTGTTTATTAATACTTTTATGATTTTTGTGATCTGCTTCGCTGAATGTGAGTATGTTCTAATCGGTTGATATTTAATTTTGTGCATTTGTGTTTTTATTATTGATCATTCATGTTTTTTTGTGGTTTGGTTGTTAGTTTGAATTTTGTTGTGCTGGATAAATTAGAATATGGAGGTCTGAATGTATTATGTGTTAGCCTTTTTAATAAATGTAAGTTGATGTGTAAACTTTGGAAGATATGGCTTGTCTAAAAGGGAAATAAATTATCATTGATGCTTCATTTATCTGATCATCTGTTATTTGTGGTTGTTTGATGTTTATGATTTATATATGTTTTCGCCATGGCCTGTCTCTCCTTGATTTTGTTGTTTCTGATAGAACACAATCAAAAGAAGTCAAGACTCCATATTCTAGCAACATATTGAAAGGAAATCAAGACTACATAACTCCAGCAGTCATTTTAAATATAAATAATTGTAATTAGTACCCCATAATTCTAGCAATCATTTTAAGTGTATAATAATTGTAATTAGTCATTAGCCTTGTAATTAGCCATTAGTCTCCCACTTTGACTCCCTTGTTGTATTATAAATGTATTGCCATCCAATCAATGAAAAAAAAGTTGTTTACACCATATTCTTTCAACTTCAATATGGTATCGGATAGTCTTTTCCCTAACCCCCAAACCAACCACCAGTGAACATCCCCAACTCGCTGCACCACCAGCCGCACCGCTCACCACCTGCTACAGCAGCAACCAGCACCACCTCATCAGAAAACTAAACATTCTCATCTATCATCCACTCTAAGCAATGGCCACCTAACGCCATCAACTCACCATTCTCAACACAAAAGAACCTTCCAAACCCCTGTTGGTTCTGTTTTCTTAAAAAAAAAACAAATAGACAAAGCATAAGAAGATCACAAATACTCTGTTATAATAAAATGCTCGAAACAGTAAAAACTTACAACAAACAGTTTAAATAAACTGGGCAGAAACTTTGTTGTTGGACGAGGCCATAGTAAACCGTGTGCCCGTAAACTCTAAATTGCCCGCCTACAACTTCTGGCCTCCTGGACAAGAGAGTTCCAAGGTACAACGTCCCAAACACCTCTGTATGGGTTGAAGCAGAAACCCAGACAGACTCACTCGAACACTAAGAAGTGTGTAGTACTCTCAAGAAGATGATATGATATGCAAATGCAAATTCGGGATGAGATAAAGAATGGGGCTGGAGCAGCTTATATAGCTGCAACAGCAGGCCTACCAAAGGCCACAACTTAAATGACAATGCATAGTGGGTTAGATGAAAAGTCTCAACACTTAACATCATATTCATTTCGGATTTAAGTCTCACACTTAAATCTGACATCAATTCTGCAGGTAGGTAAAAAATCTCAAACTTAATACTCAGCAGAATATGAAAAGTCAGGCATATGAAAAGTCATTTCAGAAATCCGAGTCGAGACGAGCCGAGCCGAGCGGACGGACGGCGCGCGAGGGGCACCCATCTTTTCTACTTAACTACACTCTAATGATTTGTATCTCAATATAAACAAACCATAAGTGCCTCAATTACTCAATGTGGGATTTCTTTAGCCTAATTGCCTTTCATAATTAACTTACCATAATTTTGTTCTCATTAACAAAATTAATAATAATATTGGGCTTTTAATGAATAAAACCCAATAATCCTAACAATCTCCCACATGAATGCAATATGGCGAAAAATTACACAATGCACCTAGATGAAGATTTGAGAGTACTTTGAGAATCCACTGCATCAGGATAGGTGGTGATTAACCTTGAACCTTCCTTAGTAAAGTATCATCGGATATACTTGTCAACCAGTGGACGCGATGCCTTGAACTGTTCGACGTTTTATGTATAACAAGACAACAATACTCACACAGCTTCATCTCCACACTATTATTGGTTCTTTCGTTGTTGTCCATTTTGGCCCTGGACTGCCTTGGATGTTTCATCGAATGCTCTAGAGAATTTAGCCCTCAGGTCATCTCATAGAAGCGGCCCCTTCACATTCGACATAGGTGATTTATCCTAAAGAGTATCCTGTAATACCCCCACTTTATCATCTCGAGATAGAAGAATCATTAAGAGCATGAGCTCAGCCTTCCCAAAGTACAGGTCTATCACTCTTTCATCACAGGAATAGGTAAGGAACTCAATTTCCCGAGTGCTTTGTTCGATCCCCCCCACAATTCGGTTTTCCCATTGAACCTGCAAATTGGATTTTACAAATTCAGGTTGGGTTGCCATCATGGTTGGAAATCAATTTCATGGGCTTCAACCCCATTCCCCTCGATGAAACCTCTACTCGGTCTCTTGTCAGACCTTTCGTAAATGGGTCAGCAATGTTTTCTTTAGACTTCACATAATCTAAAGAAATGACACCGGTTTTTAGTAAATTTCTCACGGATTTATGTCTCCGACGAATGTGTCATGATTTCACATTATACACATTGTTATGTGCTCTTCCCATAGCTGACTGACTATCACAGTGCAAACTAATGGGTGGCATTGGTTTTGACCACATTGGAATATCCTCCAAGAAACTCCGAAGCCAATCAGCTTCTTCTGCCGCAAGATCTAAAGCTATGAACTCAGATTCCATAGTTGATCTAGCAATGCATGTCTGTTTGCATGATTTCCATGAAATAGCAGCACCGCCAATTATAAATATATATCCACTCGTAGATTTTATATTTTTGGAGTCCGATATCCAATTCGCATCTGAATACCCTTCAATTACTGCTGGGTATCTCGTATAATGTAGTCCGTAGTTAGAAGTATATCTTAGATATCTAAGAACTCGAACTACTGCCTTCCAGTGCTCATAACTGGGATTACTCGTATATCTGCTCAATGTATTGACAGAATTAGCTATATCAGGTCTAGTGCAATCCATGAGGTACATTAGACTGCCTATGACTCTAGAGTACTCAAGTTGTTGCACACCTTCTCCGCGATTCTTGCAAAGATTTGACACCACTTCCATAGGTGTTCTAGCGATGGTATTATTTCCCTTGTCAAACTTGTCAAGTATCTTCTCGACATAATGACCCTGGGAGAGAAAATATCCATCTGCATGTTTGGTGATCTTCATTCCAAGAATCACATCTGCAAGACCTAGGTCTTTCATCTCAAAATTTCGTGACAACATTTTCTTGGTAATTTTGATGTTATCGTTATTACCAACAATTATCATGTCATCCACGTATAGACATACTATTACATAGTTTGTATTGTCTCCTTTCACGTAGACACACTTATCGCATTGGTTTGTTTTAAACCCATTTGAAAGCATGACGCTATCAAATTTTTCGTGCCATTGTTTAGGTGCTTGTTGTAATCCATACAAGGATTTCACAAGTTTACACACCTTCGTTTCTTTACCTGGAACTACAAACCCTTCAGGTTGTTCCATGTAAACCTCCTCTTCTAACTCTCCATTTAGAAAAGCCGTTTTAACATCCATTTGATGAATCTCTAAGTTATATAATGCAGCAAATGCAATTATTAACCGTATAGACGTTTTCCGGGATACAGGAGCGTATGTGTCGAAATAATCAACACATTTAGTTTGTCTGTAGCCTTTTACTACAAGTCTAGCCTTGTACTTATCTACAGTACCATCAGCTTTCATCTTCCTCTTGAAGATCCACTTGTGGCCTAGTGGTTTACAACCTGCAGGAAGATCCACTAGTTCCCAAGTATGATTATGTAAGATAGATTCTATCTCACTGTTCACCGTTTCTTTCCAAAGATCAGAGTCTTGTGAAGACATTGCTTCTTTGAAAGTAGTCGGATCTTTTTCCAACAGATATGTTAGAAAATCCGAGCCAAAAGATTTCTCTTTTCTCGCTCTTTTGCTTCGTCTAGGCGATTCTACATTCTCTTGTGATTCTCTATCCCCCACATTTCTCTCAACATTGGTTTCAGGCATTGTCGGAGTTTTGTGGGGAAAGATTTCCTCAAAGAACGAAGCATCCCTAGCCTCAATGATAGTATTTACATGCATTTCTGCATTATCTGATTTATGCACCAGAAAACGATAGGCACTACTATCTTGCGCATATCCGATAAATACACAATCTACTGTCTTAGGTCCTATCCTAGTCCGTTTAGGAGGAGGAATTGGTACCTTTGCTAGACAGCCCCAAACCCTTAAAAACTTGTAACTAGGTGCACGATCTTTCCACAATTCATAAGGCGTTTTATCCAACTTTTTATGTGGTACTCTGTTTAGCACATAGTTGACGGAAAGCAGAGCTTCTCCCCACAAATTCCTAGGTAAGTCAGAACTTATAAGCATTGCATTCATCATTTCCTTAAGCGTTCTATTCTTCCTTTCAGCAATACCATTTTGCTCGGAAGAATAAGGCGCAGTGGTTTGATGAATAATGCCACTCTCAGCACATATTTGTGCAAATGGTGACTCATATTCACCGCCTCGATCACTTCGAATAATTTAATCTTTTTATCAAGTTGATTCTCAACTTCATTCTTATAGTGAATGAACATATCAATTGCTTCGTCTTTACTTCTCATTAAGTAGACATAACAATATCTTGTACAATCATCGATAAATGTTATGAAATAATTTTTACCGCCTCTAGATTGTACATACTTTAGATCGCATACATCCGTATGAATCAAGTTTAACGGTTCGGTACTTCGCTCAATTGAGTGGAATGATGACTTGGTTAATTTGGCCTCTACACAAGTCTCACACTTGTGTTTATGATTGATGTTAAATTTAGGCAATAGATTAAGAGACATTAGCATTTGTAAGGACTTATAATTCACATGTCCTAATCTACCATGCCACAAATGTAAACACTCGCAAGAATAATCAAACTTTAAAGTTTTATTAGCCACATTGGCAACAGTCATTACATTATTTTTGCTTGTGCTAGCCTCATTTGCTGCATTAACATCAACCTCAACATCTACACTAGACTTAGCCTTAGGAGCTAAAGTCATTACACTCATCTTGAAGAGGTTATTGGCCAAGTAGCCTTTGCCCACAAACATGCCACCCTTGGACAGAATGACTTTGTCGGACTCAAACACAAGCCGGAAGCCTTTCTTGTTCAGCACTGCTCCGAAGATGAGATTCTTTCTGATCTCTGGCACGTGGAGCACCTCGGTAAGAGTCAACTCTTTTCCGGAAGTCATTTTTAGCACAACCATCCCTTTGCCTTCAACTTTTGAGACTGCTGAATTTCCCATGTAGCAGTGCTCATCATTCACCGGTTGATAGGTCTTAAACATCCATTTGTTGGCGCAAATGTGACGAGTAGCCCCAGTGTCCACCCACCATTCCTTGGAGTTCCCTCCAACAAGATTCACCTCCGATACCACAGCACTCAGATGCATGTCATCCATGTCAGAGCTCAGATTGTCCTCAGCAATGTGGGCATGTGCAGGCCTCTTGCCTTTACCTTTGTAAGGGACTATCTTCCTCTTACCGTCATTGTTTTGACGTTGAGTTCTGTTGTTTTGACGTTGAGTGCAGTCCTTGGCCTTATGGTTAGGCTTACCACACACATAACAGTCACCGGTGAACCTCCTTGTCTGAGTATCTCCCTTGGGTTCAAAAGTACGTTTGCGCTTATTCCCATGGGAGTTGTTCCCAACTTCAACCACGTTGGCCTTGGAAATCATTCCAAATGATTTCTTGTCAACTTTTCGGTTGTCTTGCTCGATGCGCAGCCTCCTGATAAGATCCTCTAGACTCATCATCTTTCGCTTGTGCTTTAGGTAGCTCTTGAAGTCCTTCCAAGATGGCGGTAATTTTTCAATCATCATCGCCACTTGGAGAGCATCATTTAGCCACATACCTTCGGCAGCAAGTTCATGATATATCAGCTGCAGCTATACGCATTGCTCAACAACGCTCTTGCCATCTACCATTCGATAGTCATGGAATCGCCCGGCTACAAATTTTTTTGCGCCTGCGTCGTCAACTTTATACTTTATCTCTAATGATCCCAAAGATTTTTAGCAGTCTCCTTGGGGGAATACACATTAAAAAGTGCATCGTCAAGAGAATTCAGTATGTAGTTACGACAAAGGTAGTCGGCACTCATCCAGGACTCAACTATCACAGCAGATTGAGGATCCTCTTTGTCCTCCACCGGTTTCTCCTCCTTCAGAAACCTGGTCAAGTTCAAGGTGGTAAGGAAGAACATCATCTTCTGTTGCCAACGTTTAAAGTTGGAACCCTTGAACTTTTTCGGTTTCTCAAATTGAGAAAACGGCATTGGACTTCTCAGAATTGACATTGCGGCCTCATTACCGCTAGCTTTGATCACCGGAATCTCATTATTCACAGCAGGTGGTTGGGTAAACTGGTCAGCCATTAGCTAAAACAAAACACAAATAGGAGAGCACAAATAATATCAAAGCAGTTTTGAAACAGTAGGTTTAAACCTTTAAAAAATTCATGAACAATGTCTTAAGTAAATATGAAAGCTGGGTTTTGATAAAACAGAACAAAACAAACAAAAGAATTTTAGAGTTTACGATTGTTGGTTCTGTTTTCTTAAAAAAAACAAATAGACAAAGCATAAGAAGATCACAAATACTCTGTTATAATAAAATGCTCAAAACAGTAAAAACTTACAACAAACAGTTTAAATAAACTGGGCAGAAACTTTGTTGTTGGACGAGGCCACAGTAAACCGTGTGCCCGTAAACTCTAAATTGCCCGCCTACAACTTCTGGCCTCCTGGACAAGAGAGTTCCAAGGTACAACGTCCCAAACACCTCTGTATGGGTTGAAGCAGAAACCCAGACAGACTCACTCGAACACTAAGAAGTGTGTAGTACTCTCAAGAAGATGATATGATATTCAAATGCAAATTCGGGATGAGATAAAGAATGAGGCTGGAGCAGCTTATATAGCTGTAACAGCAGACCTACCAAAGGCCACAACTTAAATGACAATGCATAGTGGGTTAGATTAAAAGTCTCAACACTTAACATCATATTCATTTCGGATTTAAGTCTCACACTTAAATCTGACATCAATTCTGCAGGTAGGTGAAAAGTCTCAAACTTAATACTCAGCAGAATATGAAAAGTCAGGCATATGAAAAGTCATTTCAGAAATACGAGTAGTAAAAAGATAGGACTGCCTTCGCGACAGCGACGCGCGACGCGACGCGACGAAGCGAGTCGAGACGAGCCGAGCCGAGCGGACGGACGGACGGCGCGCGAGGGGCACCCATCTTTTCTACTTAACTACACTCTAATGATTTGTATCTCAATATAAACAAACCATAAGTGCCTCAATTACTCAATGTGGGATTTCTTTAGCCTAATTGCCTTTCATAATTAACTTACCATAATTTTGTTCTCATTAACAAAATTAATAATAATATTGGGCTTTTAATGATTAAAACCCAATAATCCTAACAACCCCTAATTATTCTCCACCTCAAATCGTTATGGTTGAGGAAAAACCCACCTCTAATCTTGACTATCATACATGGATTCGCCAAGATAAAATCATTTTTGGTGCTCTCGTTGGCTCACTCACCCAAAACACCATCTCTATAGTCACGTAATGTCAAACCTCTCGTGGCATGTGGATCATTTCGGCTAATACATATGCTCATCCCTATCGCGGGCACATCAAACAAATCAAGGATAAAAATCAAATGGGCTACCAAGGGAACTCAAACAGTTTCTGAATTCATGCAACAAATCAAGGCATGTGCTGATGAACTAGCAACTCTAGGCAAACCCATGGATCCTGAAGATCTGACAGAAACGATTCTTGACCGCCTTGATGAAAACTTTAGATCTGTCATTGATATTGTCAATAGTCGTGATACACCCATCACCTTTGATGGACTTCATGAAAAACTCATCAACAAAGAGCTCTCTCTACCTCCAACCACACTTGGGCAATCTTCATTTCCTATGATAGCAAACTTCACCCAATCACAGCCCTCCTCGAGTTCCTGTGGGCATCTTCAATTCCACTGCTCCCACAAATGGCCGCATCAACAAACTTCCACCCCGTCCCTAACTTGGCCACTGCCAGTGGTGCCGAGAACAAGGCCACAGGTTTCCACATGCCCGTAATTTCGTCAAAGTCAACCAATGTCTCAACCATTGCCTCTAGGACGTCCACCTACCCACGGTCATTCACAGGAAAGAAACTTGTGGCAGCCGCGAGCTCATATGGCAACAAACCATACAAACTCCATGCCCCAATGGCTTATCGACAGTGGAGTATCACACCATGTCACCAGTGATCTAGCCAATCTCTCACTCCACTCACCTTATGAGGGACCTGATAATAGCATGATCGGCGATGGCTCAGGATTACACACACTGGTTCCACATCACTTTCTCATAATAACACCACATTTCAGTTGGTCAATGTGTTATGTGTCCCCTCCATGCATCGAAACTTGATCTCTGTATAACAATTTTGTCACTCTAACAACACTTGCATTGAATTCTTACCTAATTTTTTTGTTGTGAAGGGCATTCGCACGGGGGCAATGCTACTGCAGGGTTGAAATAAGGGCGGCGTCTACGAATGGCCAATATAATCACCTGATCCGCCCATCCTCTCATTCTCCAGCATAAAAAAACAAGCACTCCATCTGGCATCACCGCTTGGGCCACCACTCCACTGCCATCCTTAAACATCTTGCATCTAGGTTTTCTTTAAAATTTTCTGTCAGTTCAATGATCAATTACAATTGTAATTCTTGTCAATGCAATAAGAGTCACCAACTCCAATTTACTACTTCCTCAATGGTGTCTTCCTCTCATCTCGGCATAATATTCTCTGATATTTGGACCTCTCATATACTATCAATTGATCAATATAAATACTATGTCATATTTATTGATCGTTATTCCAAATACATATGTTTCTATCCACTCAAGCACAAGTCTCGTGTTTATGAAATATTCGTCAAATTTTGAGCCCTTGTAGAAAACCACTTTTCCCGCAAAATCAAGACCTTATACACGGACAACGATGGCGAATATCTCACCCTATCCTCATACCTTTCGACTCATGGCATCGCTCATCGTACCTCACCCACACACACTCCCAAACATGATGGATATTCGAAGCGATGACACCGGCACATTGTTGAAATCGGTCTCTCCCTCCTATCACATGCCTCAGTTCCCTTACTCTACTGGTCATAGGCCTTCAACAATTCAGTTTACCTCATCAACCGACTACCAACACCCATTGAAACTTGCTTCCCCGTACCTTACTCTCTTTGGTCAAACACCCAACTAGTCAAAGCTCCGCAGCTTTGGATGTCTGTGATACCCATGGCTGCACCCATACACACTCCTCACAAACTCGATCCCCGTTCCACTCCATGTGCCTTTGTTGGGTACTTATCGACTCAACAAGCTTACCTATGTTTAGATTTTTCCACATGTCGTCTATACTCCTAACATCATGTTATATTCGTGGAATACATATTTCTTTTCATGTCTCTACTTCCCTCACTCCCTCGCCCATCCAATGATACATCCACTGATTGGCGCCCCTCGATCACCCTAATTCCCACTGTCACGTCGTCCCCCGATCTCCTTTACCACTTCCAAACACTGGAGAATCGACCCCTGAGCATAACACCAACAATATTATCATTTCAGACACACAATCCAGCACTAACATGCCCACATCGACCACATCCAACTCTCCATGTACTACCACGGAACCACACCCAAAAAGGGTGATCTTGACTAGATCCATGAATAACATTCAGAAACCCATCTCCAAGCTAAACCTCATGGCTACAATGGACTCCTCGGCGAGCACAAACCTACTTGTGGCAGCCACACTGTCAAGGATCCCCGTTGGCATAAAGCTATGTCAGAGGAATATGATGCACTTTTTCAAACGGCACATGGGAACTTGTTCCATGTGATTTTTCTCAAAATCTTGTAGGGTGAAAATGGATTTTTCGAATCAAACTCCGCGGATGGCTCCATTGACAGATTCAAAGCCCGTCTCATGGCTAAGGGATTTCATCAAAGGTCGGGCATTTACTATCAAGAAACGTTCAGTCCAGTGGCTAAACCAACTACAGTGCGTCTCGTGTTGAGCCTTGCGGTGAGTCGCAACTGGTGCCTTCGCCAACTCGATGTCAACAATGCCTTTCTCCAAGGCACACTCACTGATGATGTCTTCATGCTCCAACCAGCCGGCTTCATTGATCCTGATCACCCGGACCTTAGAGAAGTTCATCTTTATTCATACTCATCTCTGGTATGCATCAGGTACTTGTTCTTATTTACGTTGATGACATAATTGTAGTAAGAGACCACTAACCCACCTTAGAGAAGTTCATCACTCTCATTTACAACCGGTTCTCTGTCAAAGATCTCTATCCTCTCTCGTACTTCCTTAGGGTCGAAGTGCTTCCACACTCTCAGGGTATATTGATATCTCAACGCCAGTACATCACTGAGTTACTTCAACGTACTAAGATGATCACTGTCAAACCAATTAGCATACCCATGGCCACATCTCCTACACTCCGGAGCCTCCTTGACAGAACCTTCAGAATATGGCACTATAGTGGGCAGCCTCCAATACCTATATCTCATTCGGCCGGACATAGTTAACAAGCTCTCCCAATACATGCATCGTCCCACCGACGATCACTGGTCCGCGCTCAAACAACTACTACGCTATCTTTGCGGCACAATAGACTACGGGATCATCTACCAGCGCGACTCGTCCACTTCTCTTCATGCCTTTTCAGACGCTGATTGGGCATGTAACAAAGATTATTATACCTCTACTGGAGCCAATATGTGTACCTTGGACGGAATCCCATCTCGTGGTGCTCCAAGAAACAACGAACGGTCACCCGATCCTCCATCGAAGCCGAATATTCACAGGCTAAAATGCATATTTTCAAACCACAGGGGATAATTTGTCAAACCAATGGAGCTATTTGCCACTAGCTCCACAATATGCCATCACTTTTCATCCCTCAGTCCACTCACTGTTCTTCTTATTGCTCGTATTTATCAATTGTAGCTTCTGTTGATCACTAATGAAATTCAGCAACAAATTTCATATGGGCAGTTCATGATGCACGTTCTGTACACATGGAGACAGGCGCAGTTGCATCAAATATCCATGCGCATTTTCGTATATGCTTCGGTGGCTCCTTCTGGAGAAAGGAACCAATCACAGTCGGTTCAATTGGTTTGGGCCTAGCCCGATAACAACGTTGTGGACTTGTCTGACCCAGACCCGTTCCAACCGCTGTTGCCGACATGGATTTTAATGTCTTTTACCGCCATTTATGCCAACTTTTATCTTCTTCTTTTTTTCAATGATCGTGATCCGTAGCAGCTATCTTTTGAATATGTATTTGATAAATTATTGGGTAGACGTAATTTTGAGTATATTACTAGTAATGAGCATATACGATAAAAATTTGTAAAATTTAGAGATTATATTCAAGTTATATAAAGTTTTTATAATAAAAATTTATGATATTTTATAATAATTTTTGGATGAAAAGTGGTATAGTCAGTAAACTTGGAAAAGATTAATGTAATTTTGTGCGGCAATGAATTTATAATTGATATCATCATTGTGATCTTCAATAAAATCGAACATCAATTCAACAAATGGTTTATTTTTAATTAAATTGAATTGAATTGCTTCAAAATATATTTATTTATAAAAGAAAAAGGGTGAGAGAGATCTAAGAAACACCAAATTTTATTTATTAACTTTTTTAGAAGGTGGCTATATTTTGATTTATTGTGGCCAGAGTTTCAGTCTCCTTTTCAGATGACATCTTGCAATAAACGACGCTGATTTTCTTGAATCCAGCACACATCCTTGTCAATGGATCCTCCAGAGGTTTTCTCCACCAGCGGCGGCGGAGGCGGAGGCGGGAACAGGCCAACACCCAGAAAAGAGCTGCAGGGCCCTCGCCCCACCGTGCTTAAAGTCAACAAAAACTCCTATACGATCAGAAAACCACCAGTTCCGCCGCCGGCCCACCACCAACCACCGCAAGAACCTCCTCCTCCGGAAGACCGACATCCGGTCATAATCTACACAGTTTCTCCCAAAGTCATTCACACTACCGTCACCGACTTCTTGGAATTGGTCCAGCGCCTGACCGGGAACACTTCCTCTGACTCCGCTTCCGGCGGAGCAGCTGGTGATGTCTCCCCCGCTGCCCGAATAGCTTCCATAGAGCAAACAAGCGCATCTCCGAAAGATAGAGAAATCACAGTTACCAGCAGTAATCCTACTGGTGTTGATGATATTATGTATAATATTCTTGAAAGCACCGACGTTGAAGTGGGCCCAGTTCCCGGAATACTATCTCCGGCACCCGCGACTCTGCCTCCTTTTTCGCCGGGGTTCTTCTCTCCGGCGGCCGACCCATTTACGATGATGGGTTACAATAACATGTTCATACCTAGTCCATCGACGCTGTTTTCTGCTCCAATGGTGTCTCCATCGACGCTGTTTTCTGCTCCAATGGTGTCTCCTTCACCATCTTCTCGCTATCTATTCAATCCATTCTTTGACTTTTAGATAAGTTGAATTGCCTCTTTCTCACTCTTCTTTATTTATTTATCTATTCATTTTTATTATTATTTTGATGTAATTTAGCATAGTTATCTTGAACAAGAAAGTGGGAAAATTTGGGAGCAAATCATCATGTATACTTTTTAGAGCTGACGCTTGATTAGGGCTGAAAAAGGAATTTCTTGATTGTTTTAATTAGAAATGTTTCAATTGTACTTAGCTAATTGTTGTTAAATTTGCAGTTTAGTTGGCTGTTGGAATTAAATTCAGTATGATTCCATTGTATTCTTAACCTTATATTCATATTTTGAGAATAGGACTTGAACGAGCTAATTTGTTGAGAAGATTTTAGCTTTTCTTTGGATGATCATTTCATTGTAAACAATTTAGGGATTGAAATGCGGATATTAAGATATCGATTCTGAATTTCAACATTGAATTGTATCACATCAATAATTCCCAAGTATCTTCCATTTTTGTATTGATATTGGGAGATAGACACTGTATTTTCACTTGTCCTATTGTTAACAATGGAAGAATTTGTACTTGTTGGTAGAGCATGAGTCCTGATGAAAGTAAGCGGGTTAAGTTGTGTTATAAGACGATAATGTTGGAGCTGAAATTTGTAGAATCAGGCACTTGTCATTTGGAAGACTTTATAAGTAACCGTACAACTCCAATTTTTTTAACCATGAAGTACCTCAAAAAACCATGCTGTTGTGCCAATGGGTACAATTGTTGATCCCAGAACGCTTAATCCCACATATGAAATGTTGGGAAGGTTTTAGGTGATGCCTATTAGCATTGCTACATATGATATAATTCACTAGTCAAGTTGAGTAGAACATAAGGCATGCAAGATTAGGAATATGGACTTTCAACATCGCATAAGGAGATATGCATCCGATAGATGCATCGATTATTATTAGATCATATGACCGAATTGAAACTAATTATTGGTCATCATGGCTGTCCACAATAATGAATCTGATTTTTATGCCTGGTATAGAAGCTTCATCCCCCATTTATAGACCATCTCATTTGCAACATTTATTTCAATTTGTTTTCTTTTCTTTGTTTACATTATATTCAACATCATGATACTTGTGCTCTACCAATAAGTTTCCAATGATACTCGTACAAAACCTAGTTTAGTTGTATGAACTGACATTCAAATAACACAAACGAATGTCCGTACCCCGATGACCGAGAAAACCTTTCATTCTTTTATCATATTCTGGTGAGATTTATAGCAGTCTTCCGATGCACAGACCTAAGAACGATGTCATCCTGTGCCACAATACGTGTTTCTTCTCATTTTAAATCACCATTGGAAATTTGATTTTCACCCGTGCAGTTTTTACCTGCAAATAGTAACATTTTGGGTATCAGCCAGTTTTCTTGTTTCACTCTCTTGTTCTAGCTCTTTGAGGTTGGAGGAATGAAGAAATTAGGAATTAGGAGTGATGTGCTTGGGTGTGATCAAGTTTGATGGTTTGGTTCTGGTCAGGCTTCAGGGATCTTGATCTAGTGTACGTGATGTAGTTTTGGTCTCCGTAATGAGAACAAGCCAAATTATGTGGTGTTTGATTGATTTGTAGGATCTAAAGGTCTAAAACCATCGGTTCTACTGCCTTTTCTTGTTGTGCTTAGAACCTCGGGTTCTCTCAGACGTTACTAATCCAAAGTCGAGTGTGCTCTAGACTCATTATGGTCAATCTTTCCTAGCATCTATCATTTCCTTCAAAGAATCGAACTCGAAACCTTAGTTCAAGTGGAATCGAGATCCTTGCCACTCAAATCAACTAGAATTTGTCTGAATTCTGCATCTTTTTGAAGGATGGAATTCGGCTTCTGTCAGATCAAGAACTCGAAGTTGAAAATTTCTGAACATGCGAGGGAAGAATGAATGTTAGATAGTTGATATCATCATCAAGAAAGAATTTTCAAATTAACAAGTAACTTAACATAAAAAACAGTGCAATCTTGGAAGGATTACTCCCCCTCGAAAGAAGAAAAAAATCTTATTTCTAACCATCCAAATTAGATAATTGGTTAATTCGTGGATGACAAGAGCTTCCCTTTCCAGATTTTTTTATGCTAACAGTGTCATGCGGTGCATATGTCAAATCAATAGTTTGATATGCCCCTGAAACATGGACAACATCAAATTATCCTCCATTTCCCTGGGCGCAAGAGAGCTGTTCTCTCTCACATTTTGGAGGCAAAGCATCTCATGTTATAAAGTCATGCAAGATTTACATCTTCATACAACACAATAGAAAATTTCTACCAAGTGGACAAAGACACAAGGTTAGAGAATTATTATATCACAGAAAATAAATTTCTATAAGAAATTAAAACCAGTTTCATGAATCTGATATGATGGTATATTGTTACTTATTTAGAATATTTATAATGATAAAAATTGTCAAAGTGATGACACCAATGGTCTAGCATACTGTTTGCCGTGATTCCAAAAATGAGATTAGATTTGGGTTCGAGTCCGTGTAAATCACCCCCTCACCTTTTATCAAAAAAAAAAAAAAGATTTGTCATGCCGCCTTAGGCACATCTCTCTTTCTTCCGAGGACTCACAGAAATACCACGGATGGTGCCAGCGCCCCATCAGTTGAAACTCTTTATCCAGTCGATGAAAATCCCGGCGCATGATAAACAAGAGTAGCTTCCCGTCCGTTACTCTCTTGTCTTAAATAGACAAAATAGTGGGCTTCCTTCTTCTATGAAATGTCATCACTAAGTTTGTGTTCCGTTCATGTTTTATACTTCGAATGGAATTTGGCCAAGTGGACCAAGTGAAGGTACCCCAGCAGCATTTTGGGAAGATCCACATGAATTTTTTTTTCAAAAGTTGGAACATTTTTATTTAATTAAATTATTCTATTTAATTATGTAATTAAAAAATAAACTTAATTGTCATATTTTGAAAGCCATCCTCAAACCCCAGGGAATATCCATCCTCAAGGCATCATCTTTTAGAAGTATACAAAGCACTTGTCACAACAGCTAAGTCAAAAAAAATTATAAAATGGAATTAAATTGAAATACTTACAAACTTTGGAAAAAATGAAATTATATCACACAAAAAACACACACACACACATATAAATATATATATATATATATAAGCAATTAACTGTATCATTTCTGGTAAATATGTTACATTTGAATTTTGGATTATCAAATAAGCAAAAAAAAGACTACACAACTTGTTGCTTCCCGGACCTAAAAGTACAATGACCGAGAATCTTCATGGCCTTCAGCTGATACAGAAATCAACTAAGTGAAATGCATGTGTACATTTTGAACAAACTTCCCAACATGGGATCATATAAGCCAATACCATATTTCTGCTGCAACTGCTCCTCCCTCAATCAAAATTTAGTCGGATGAATCGTCTCATTTTAGGAGAAAATGCCGACTCCTATGTTCTAGTCGGAAGTCCATAGTTATGGAATGTCCTGATCGTGCCATCCCAATTGGCCGTCACAAAAACGAGACCCCATGTCGAGGATGCGATTCTTGAGCTATGGTTGTCTAACTTATGCTGATGAAGATGATGATCGCCATAGTCGTCGCATGGCCTACAATCTTGCTCCCATGATGGAAGTTTTTCTTCGGGCCATGTTATTGAGCCCTTAGACGAACCATCCATGGAAAACCAATTTGCTATGGAGAAACCATCCGAATCCCACAACCTTGCTGAGGAATCTTGGCGATTCTTTGTTGCCATACCAGAACTAGAAGTGTCAAGCTTTTGTTCTGTGTGGAACTCTGACCAGGGTATAGGCCACAGACACTCCTTCGCAGAAGAAGTGCTCGAAAGAACGTAGAGATTTAGCTTGTTTCGACATTTGGATGGGTAAGTCATCACTGTTCCACATATAGATGCGCGAGTCCTCCCCAACTGATATTATGTGCCTTCCGTCTGATGTAAATGATGCCGACATCTGAGTACCCGATTTTGTCAACCCTGTAATGATCAGATCAAGATACACCGATCAAATCATGAGTAATATATTAGAGCAGAGCGCCTCTTGCTATAGCAAGAGTAACAGTACAACTCGATATTTTTAATCATTAATTCAAATGATTTCTATACCTTTGTATTTTCGGACAACCTCAAGCCCATCAAGAATTCGAATCTTGGAGTCCTCCGATGTTATCATCACTCTTCGAGGGTCGGTTTTGAGAAACTGAACATGAAAGTCGCATAAACTTAGTGGAAAAAGACCACCATAACGACCATAAAAAACGTGTAATACCAGGAATTGAGAGTAGTGATACACACCTGGATTCCAGTGATTTTGCTACCAGATGATTTCTTTCTTCCAAGAAAGTTTATCTCTGCATTTAGCAGTAACTCATCGTTCACTGATGTTTCATAGAATCGACATGTGCCGGAAACCGAAACCAAGGACAAAACCCTGTAAGAGAAGAGAGAGAAAACTTTGAACAACTCAAAGGTAGAAACAGTTCATTAGAATTCAAGATCAACATATATAAAAGCAAACCTTTCCACTTGGCTGGTAGCATACTGCGGTCACGATATCACGAGCATTGATCCAATCCTCAACTCTCCCACTCGAGACTCCCCAAATTCGAACTTTACCATCTATCGAACCACTGATGAAGTAGTTCTCATCAACAGGATTGAATTGAACACAAGTAACTGAAACCAAAATTCAAGAATTTCTTAACCTTTGGAACATAACAAGTTTAAAAAAATAAAACAATCACTGTAGCACAGAAGATAATTACCATAATTGCTATGATGGAAAACACCAAGACATTCATCCGAGTCTACTCGCCACAATCGAACTGTTCTGTCCATTGATGATGATAGGAAGATACTGCAATAAGGAAAAAAACACAAATCTTGATTAGATACAAATAAGTTTAACTGATTAACACCAAGTACACAATGGAGGAATATCAGCTACTTCGCTTACATTAGATTTAGACCATGCGAGGTCTAAAACATCACTGCTATGGCCCCGAAAAGTCTGAACTGGCTTCTCTTCAATGAATAAACTCTTTTCAGGGATGATGATTGATAAATGGCTCGACTTTTTCTTAATAGAACCTGTCCTTTTTTTCGACATCTTGGCTACCGAATCTGCATTCTCTCAGTATTGGAATCAACATCCACAGAGCCAACACGCCAAATACGAACTAATCCATCTTCACCTCCACTAGCCAGGTATTGGCCATCAGGACTAAATTTCATGGTCCAAATTAAGCCATTATGAGCATTAATTTCTTGTCCGGGATAGACAGCACTGCACTCCACACACCGCTTCCCCGTCTGTTCGATTCTAAGGCGACTTGAGCTTCGTGAATCAGCCAATGGTTTACGCTCATTTGATGGTTTAACAGCTTGGCTTCTCTTCATTTTTTGTGTCAAGTGTCTCCACCACCTTATTCGCTTTCTTCGTTTTATCATCCATGATTCCACCCTCTTCAACACTAGGCCTGAATTTGATCCACTTCACATTTGTTTTACAGATTCAATGTTTGCATTGGTTTCTTCAAGATCATCCAACCAATCCTGGTCGGTATAATCCACCGAAAAACCTGTTTCACTATTTGATCCCCGTGTTTCGAACGGTATAGTGTCACCGTCCCGGGAATCAAACAATCCACAAGAACTCGAAACGGCCCCAGCTAGATTCAGTAAGCCCTTTCCAACCCCATTGCCTTAGATTCATCTAAAGCACTAGAACTCTCGACAAATCCCATTTTCCATAAGAAATTTTCCCTTCTTTCCTTAGCACTCTGCGGCTTCCCCAACCAAATATCATACTCTGAATTTGCATACACCATTTCTTCTTTTTCAGAAAAAGCTACCCTTTCTTGAAATCAAGAATCCTACATCAAACTAAGTAAACTACCCTCCCAAAGTGAATGCTTCCACCCTTTATAAATGAACCGAATTACCCAATATCACGGGCCTAGTTTCGCTCCCTAAACCATGCAAAACAGGGGGGATAACCCACAGTAAAATACATATTATACTCAAATAAGTCTTTATACTTGGTACCACGCTAAACCCAATATCAAAAGATTCCAAATTAAGCTAAGTTGGGGTGCCAACAAATCATTAAGCAATAAAATAATGGGAAACCAATGGAAAACGGAGAGACCCAAGGGGTTCAAATGGTTGAAAATTTGGTAGTGCACCTTGAAAACCTTGCAAAATAAATAGCAAATCTCCACAGAATCACCGACCCTCCCTTGATTCTGGCTTCAAAGCTCTTATCACATTAACATTAATGCATAAACAAAACAAAACAGCCCCCACCACAAGAGCCGAATACTCCTCCAAGTTCTTAGTATCTTGACTTGGCAAATGTCTGAGGCTTAAGGAGAGCAATCTTTGGTTTAAATAAGAGTACAAAAATATTCAATCTTCACAATAAACAATCCACAAAAGATTGAAAATTCAATTAATGGGCATTGAGATCTGTGAATCGTGAAGTGGTATTTTGGGAATTTTAGGAGTACACAAACGGCGCAACACAAGAATGCTGCCGATATATATACACACACATTGTATGGACCAAGAACACACTGAGCACAGTTCAGAACCGTTGATTAAACGATTTAAAAAACATCGACTATTAACCTTCCTAGATGGTTTCGATTATGGTTCATAAATCGTCTGTTACGATTCTGGTTCCAATTACGGTTAATCAACGATTACGGTTCAACCTTATTTTTTAAAAAACTTTTAAAAATTTATTAAAATTCGAAAAGGATAGTTTAAAAAGTATTTGAACTTGTTTAATCCATGGATTAATTATAAAATAATGTGAAATAAATTCAAGCTCAAATAATCAAAATATTTAGTTTGATTAATATTTATATATATATTATATTATAAAACTCTATTTAGATGCTCTTATAGCTTACTGTTTGAATTTAACTATTTAAGTTGGAGGTCATCAGTTCAAATCTACACCATAACATATGCTTTAAATTTATAATTTTAAAAAAAATTAAAATAAATGCGTGAACCATCGGTTAACAGGTGATTTAAGGGTTCTAAAATTATGACCCTTTGCCGACCCGCCTATAAATGGGCCGTGTGCGAGTCCTACCCATCAAACCGTTATCCCGTTTAACCGGCCAATTGACCTCGGGTCCGTTCCAGCTGATTCATGGTCATTGTAAACATGCCGATTCAGGGTCATTTATAACCCTTGCTCGGGTGTTACAAGATCCTAAGTCATTCTCCCCCCACACACGAAGCCCAATGCGCCGCGCCCACTAAAAACCACATAGAAAATGGTGTTTATAAAATAAAATAAAAAACGAGTTTAGAAAAACCAAAAAAAATTCGAGACTTGCAGCACACACAGGTACTGAATTGCAAAATGAAGAAACAGAAATTTCGGAAAGATGGGAAATTTAAAAGGTTGTTTCTTTTTTGGAATTTTGTGGTGGGTGGAATTTTATAGTATTAAAGCAAGAATCAAGATCATTATTGTGGGAAAATATTACATTTTGAAAATCAAAAAAAGCCTCTAAAAAAATCGTAATGGGGTTTTATATTTTAGTGCAAACTTGGTGGTTAGAAGAGTTATGAGAAATTGATGTCAAAATATATAAAAGGCAAAATTGAAGGTTGGACAGATGCAGGATTTACAGGCTGTGCACTGTGGACATTGAGACAATGATTGCATTATATCTCTAAATTTGAATATAAAAAAATTAAAGTCAAATTTATGTTTTTTATTTACAAAATAAATAGACATAAGATTTTTGACCAAATATAGATAGTTTCCCAAACATCTAAATTTCTGAATATGTGAATTAGTACTCAAGTTTTTTATTTTTATTTTACATATTTTCACACATTTTACACTTTATTATTTTAAAATATAACATATTTTTTATAAATTGTTTGATCTTCGTTATCAAATTTTTTTTTATGTTCATATTTTTATAAATTATACTTTTTTGCATATATTTATGAGGGTTTTTAGATATTATCGAACTTATTATTTTATTTAATCATAACCAAATATAAAGTTGTTTAATACTAATTCTATCAATCAATTTAAAATATTAGATGTATTATCGATTTAAAATATAGATAGGCATAAAATAATACTAGCATTTGAGTACAGACCAAAATCATACAGAGAGTTATATATGATAATTTAATATTTTATGACCCTAATTAATATGAATTAAAATTATTACTATATATTACAAATAAATTTATATTTTTTAAAAGTTATCTGCAAAACCAAATTGGTTGAGAAATCATATTTCAATTGCAAGTCCAGCTAAAATCAGGCTCATAATTTAAATGGTGTTTAATCATGGTTTCTAAACACTCCGTCGATCATATCAGATGTCGACAAATTTAAAATCATCGATTTCACCTTCGTTATATTCGTTTAGATTAGCTTAAGGTGAATTTCAAATTCAGTCTTTATTAAGTTAATGCAACTTTAT
Source organism: Haberlea rhodopensis (assembly GCA_907163345.1). Classification (NCBI taxonomy): domain Eukaryota; kingdom Viridiplantae; phylum Streptophyta; class Magnoliopsida; order Lamiales; family Gesneriaceae; genus Haberlea; species Haberlea rhodopensis. The sequence goes on from CAJQUN010000071.1 coordinate 772,781, forward strand.
TAGTAAATTATGATAAATTTTAAATATATCGAACATAAGTATGTTTGAAATCCAAATTTAAAATATGTTCTGAAATTAAATCTCTAAGGGTGCATTTGGCTTGATGATTTCAAATCGTTGACTTTATTATATTGAGGAATGAATTTATATTGAGTATAGTTCGAATCCACATCTTTACTAATTTTTTTGTAGATGTGATAGTAATTGTGATGGATTTGAAAGACACATAATATAGATATTATTACAAATCCAAGTTTCAAATTCATTCTCAAATGAAATTTCTCAATTCAAATGAAATATCTACATACAAACACGCTTTAAGTTTAAATCAAATAAAAAATACAACATTATATCATTTTAAGCGTAAAATATGTAAGAATCACATTATATGTAGGAGTCTATAATACTCGGTTGGTTTGATGTTACTTTTAAATGTATTGCTCGTAAAGATACATCAAACTATTAGATGATAGTATTTTCATCGATCCGATGATTGTTATCCATCGAGGAATCAATAATGCTCCATGGATCCCTGTGAAGTTCTGTGGGGTGATTTGATAGTGACGGTCGGTTTTTTAATCACTTTTCCATTTATCGAAGCTTCCAAACTTTAAATTAATTTTAATTTTATTTAATTTTTAATTTTTAAATCAAATGTTTCTCTGATTCCCTTATTTTGTATAGTGTTTACCACTGTTTTGCCTGTGATGAATGTCAAACCCTACTGCTCAAGTTTATATGTATACTAATTATAATGATCCATTCATTTTGGGTGCCCGGTAATTTCATAAGTATTTTGTTGATTTTTAAAATTAATATTTTATTAAGATAATGTTTATAATTGCTTATTAATCACTTTTATATTGCTTTTGCTCAAAATTGTAAAAAGTTATTTTTAATGTAAAATCACTGGATGTTTGCTATTAAAACAAATAAACAGCTTCATGAACTTTAATTAATTACAAAATTGTCGCACCTCAACTTAAACAGCGAAAAGCATCTCATTACTCGGTTCTCTACTTCTGTTTTTACCTATTTTTTTAACGAAATAATAGCAAAGTAGTGAAATCAATCACCAAATATTTTTTTTGTCTGAAAACTGAAAAATATTTACAAACACACAATAAGTATGAGGGTCACGTGCATTTAGATGGGAGGATTTCAATCCAAGTTTTAAACACATATCACTTGTTTGGGCAATCTTGAAAACCGTGGATTTGGATCACTCAATTAATATTTTTTAACTTGTTTATTAATAATACAAATTACAATTGATTTCAAATTTCTATAAAATTGAGTCATTTAAAATTATTCTCTCAATTCTTTATCAAATTTAAATCTTTCAACCAAATGCTTTAGTTGCATTTGGATGAGTGGATTTTAAATCAAAAAATTTTAAGTCTAAGATTTAAATTTATCCCATTTGTTTCGTCACTCTTGAAATCATTGGATTTGAAATATCTCACTTTATATTTTTAACTTATTTATAACAAATTCCTACAACATTGACTCATTTGAAATCATTCACTCAAATACATTTTTTTCAAATCTTAATCCTTCAATACAAATACAACCTTAAAAAAGTAACCTTATTGAACTATAAAAACTAATAACCTCTAAAATACCAAAAAAATTAAAAATACAAAAAAAATAATCAAAAATTTTAAAACAAAAAATCTATTCATTCAAATAAATTAAAAAAATAAATATTTAAAATAAACTCTAAATACATGCGAGGGAGCTCAATCCTACAACTATAAATGAACTGAATCAAGCTGAATAAATAATTAGGCTCGAATTTGAATTGAAAAAAACTCGAACATTCGAGCTCGGCTTGAATTCAATAATTTTGAATATGAATCAAATATTTTTTGAACCAGCTCACAAATTTGCACCTCTATTCGAGTTTATAAGTATATATTTAATTGCAAGTTCTTTAAGAAAGACTACCCAAAAAAGCTCGCGTTTATTAAGCTAAAAAGTACTAATTAACTAGTAAAAAAGGAGTATACAAATTAAATAATTGCCAACAATGAAGGACGAAATTTTATAAAACTGTCTGACCAAAATATATAAAATTTTAAAGGACGTACGAAGCTGCCAAAATCTAATTTATTGTCCTAACTTATAAATTCGTTCGTATAATTTGTCATTAAGAGGTCAGATTAATTGTCTCCTATAAATCACCTTCTTTTAAGGTTAATTATTCTTAAACTGTCATTAGTTTTAAGGTTAATCATTATATATAAACGGTTGTCCTTAATTTGTTTAATTTCTCAACTACGTACTTTTGTACTATTGGAAATTGGAATAATATATCTATTTATATCGATATATATTAAATATAAATATTAGTGATGGATATTTATCCATTCATCCGTACTTTATGAATCATTAATCATAGTTAACTTGTAGAAAAAAATATTCTTTTTTATATTAATGTTTTAAGTAATGAAAAGGATGACATATGGGCAACTATTTCAATTTAGATAAAATTACAAAATGATATCAACGAATCATAGAATATGGACATTTTAGTAGTAGTCTCATAAATTTTTAGGATTAATCAAATATAGTCCAAAATATTATTTTTAACCAAAATAGTTCCACATTAATATTTTTAGCAAATATAATTCCACAAAAAATGTTTTTTTTGGTACAAAATGACTGAACCCTTAACAAAAGTCGTCAGATCGAATTGTGGCGCTTGGGTTGATGTACGATTTCAAAATATTTGAGTTGCACAGTGTCCATCAATTATAACTTTTGTAAAACGGTAGCATATATATTGCATGTGTAATACATATTATATCTATTGTAATTTTTGTAAAACATTTTCTGTTCACTTAAAAATATAAATAAAAATCCACATTGGCTGGTCGTCGGAGGAAGGAGTCCATTAGAAGATTTTGATATATACAATTTTCTTTGTATAACCCACTTCAAATAGGTTTTTTCCTCACTCAACTGGAACTCCTAGCATCTCAACTCCCAACTATAGATGGGACAATAAGTCTCACAACCAAGCTTACAACCCATCTTCTATTCAGACAATAAATCTGTCAGTTACAACAACTATTCACGTATCTATTCTAGCTCACAGCACAAATGATTGAGTGAATAGATCAACACAAATGATCATTGAAATTGGTTTGATTTGGCTTGGTATGAGGCGCCTATATTCTGGGACGTGCTCTCATTTAAGCAGATCTATCTTTTAATCTCCCCATGATTTTATCCACTTTGTTGTGTGTTGTTGATTCTTCTTGTGTATATTGTTTTGAACTCCGAAATGTCGTATTTATGGTCTTCAACAATGATATATATGTTAGATACAAGAATATCTCTGTTGGAAAATGTCTTGTCTGATTTCTAATATTCTAACAGTCATATTTGGGTTGTTGATCGGTCTTGCAAATGATTCTGTTGATCTGCTCTGCTAGTTAGGTTGGATAGTTCTTCTTGTCGATCCGTTGTTCTCGTTGGTTATGCTCTGCTGGTCATCCAGTTGGTCTGATCGTATTAGCTCTGTTGTTTATTTTTTATTACCCAGTAGATCTGATTTGATCAGCTCTGTTGCTTACTCAGTTATTTTGCTCTCTTACTTGTAAGTCTTAATTCGTTGATCATGAAAGCTTTGTCTTGGATTTCCACGGAATCAAAAATCACTTGATCTCGACATCGTATGAGAAGATATGACCAAAATACAGAGATGGTCATTACTAAGTTGGTGGCTGACAGATTTTTTCATCAAACTCAAGACTCAGCCGAATTTGTTATTATCAAAACCAAGATTGTTCTGGTTTCAAGAACCCAACAATATTAATCCAAATATTATTCTTGATTTCTTTTCTATTATATATGAGATACCACCCATATATATTTTTAAGAAATATGTCGACCAAATACAAATTATTTTCTGAACTTTAAGAAAATAATTTAAAGAATATAATGCACTAACTTATTATTTTTGTAATAAATATAACGCGCTCTTTAGATATCAAAAAATTGATATTTGCGATCTTGGGAGAAATTTTGCATGCATCTGTGTAGGGGTCGTGACAGACAACTGAGTAAATGTTTTTATTAAGTGGAACATGCTTCATTCTCATGGTCCAAATGCCAATTGTTAACCCAGTCAATAAATAAATAAATAATAAACAAATATTAAATAAATTAGTGTAGTTATTCTAAAAAGCAACAGAAAAAGGTTGTCCCACAAAAAAATGGTCATGCATGCCATCATCATTTATCAATAATTGAATTGGATTTTCCTTCTTTTCTAAACGCACAAAACTTATCCTTTTATCTTGAATATACAAAAATAAATAAAAATGTATTATTTATTTTATATGTATGATAAATTATATGATTTTATTATTCTCATGCATTGGATATGAAGTTGCCACATCGTCATTTATTATTATATTTATAGTGTTAAAAAGGGAGAGAGTTCACTGCTACTATGAAGAGACTCGAATTTGAGTCGTATAGTGTACGGAAAAATATTTAGACCATAGTCTCAAAAAACATTTGTTAAACAAGTTGGTTCACTCTCAACTTTGACATTTTGGGGATCCTTTTTCCCACGTAGAGCTAGGTGATATCTATTAAAATATGTATAGAGAAATACATATTATTTATTTATTAAAGTAATTTAATATTTAAATGACATAAAATTTAAATATTGTCTAAACTATGTGGTATTTATTAAGATATATAGTAAGAATTTCCATTAGCATTTTCAATGAAATAGTTTAAGAAGTTACATATTGTTAAATTAATTTATAGGTGCTGATGTGCGATTTCAAATATTGGAGTTATATTGTTACCGATAGATATATCTTTAGGTAAAACGACAAGCTTTTGATCCTGTAATTGATATTAGAGTCACTGTACTATGTTGGATTCTCATGGATTGCAGACAATACAATTATGAGAATGAGTGTTGTTGGGGAGTAATAAATGTCTATGCCATGAGAGCAATCGATACGCGACGCTTGGACCTGCTGCACGATTTAATATTTGAGTTATATTGTTACTTTCAGTTATAACTTCTGATCAAGTGTCAAACACTCAATCCTACAAACTTGTTAAATAATAAAAAATCTAAATCTAAAAAATTACAGCTTGACGATATATTTTATCGAATTCAACATTCAAGTTGAGATTGTGGGGTTATATGAAGAAACTTGTTATATTTTTAACTCGTAGATGTCGTTTACCAAAAGTTATAGCTGGTGGTAATGGTACCTCAAATCTTTTATACAGTACAACAATTCAAGTATCACACTTCGATCGATCTCCAATCAATGACAATTATTACACTCCATCAATCCCTTTCCAATAATAACACTCCTTGTAATCCTTGGGAATCGAACACGTGACCTTGACTCTATGCCAATTATATGATCAAACGCTTGTCACTTTACTAAATATTATAGTTAGTGATAACGATGTAACTTAAATATTTTTAACAGTACAACATCCCAAGACTCACGTTTCGACCACTCTCCAAGCAAAGATAATTATATTCCAACATTTAATTTAAATACTTATACATTTGTGTGCCTTATATTTATTTTAATCTAAACTACTATCTCAGTTCTAGATATGAGCTTCATAATAGAATATAATTTTAAACTAATTATTTGGTAGCTTGGTGAATTTATTTTAAACATCCGAAATACCTTCTAAATTCTTACATATTATTAGTTTTTGATTGGCTGAAATATGTACAATTTACCCTAGCTATCTTGCTTGGCTTCGTAATGCTTTTTCAATATTTTTTAAACAACTCAACAATTCTTTAATTTTATCATAATAATATTTTTGAGCTATTTTGAATTCAATTTTGGTCATTTCTCAACAAAAAAGATAAAATTTTGGTTTACATTACTAATTTATATAAAATCAAATGTAATTCATTTTATTACAAAAAAGACAATGAATTTTTGAGATAAAATGTTGAATTGGCTAACTTTAACCTAATAAAATACATAGAAAACAAATCAAATTAATAGTTGATTCCAGCTTTGAGGGGTTGAATTAATTGTCACATGGACTACTCATAGAAGAAATTAAAGCAATATGGACAATATACTTCATATTTATTATATTATATATATTAATTAAAAATAATATGTGGATATCGACTACCATATGACATATATTAGCTAGCAATATCGAGCTCCACTTGTTTTGAAGATATTAACTCGAATATGGACATAGACTATACTTAAAATAAGACATACACACACAATATATAATATTTTAAAAAAGATATGATATGATATATACTTTATATACTATAAATTTTTTTATTGTAGCTATTTTTCAAACCTATCCATTCTTCCAATCTAACAGACCAAAAGGTGATTCTCAAACATTTTATGCCACTTGGGTTCATTCAATCTCAATGTTTCTTGGTTGGCTATGCATTAATTTTAATGTCATTCTCTAAAATGTCGATTCTTCCTTTTTCATACAACTATTTATTATTATTATTTTTTTATTTTTATTTTTATTAGCAAATAATAAATAAATAATATAATTGATTATCATTGATTTCATACGTATCTGCGCGACCCGACTTGATTTCTTCTATGGTTCATGTAGCTTACCCTCAGGAGCGGAGCCAGAGAAAAAAAAACTAAAAACTTTTTTTTACCCTTGTTTTTTTAAAAAAAATTCGCCCCAATGAAATTTTTTTCTTGGCTCTGCTATTGCGTACCCTAATCCATTGTGATTAGAGGCTTATTTGTTGTATTATCATTTATTTCAGGTAATTTATATGAGTTGAGACATGTTTGTTCACGGTCATAATTTCAAAAATTTGGAAGATATAGACAATTAATATGTTAGATCAAATGTTGGCTCAAAATCAAATCGAGTTTTAATATTTCAGAAATCAAATTGAATCGAATTTAATTACATAATTATAATTTTGATAAAACTATTCACTTTGTAGATCAACTAATACTTGAAAAAAGTTAATCGTCAAACTTAACGAGCTCGAATTGGAAATATATGCTCGATCAAGCTTGAGGTTGATCGAAGCTTTTTCCGGAGTTGGGCTCGACTAGGGATATCGCACCTCGACATGCAATGATATTTTGAAAAATTAAATCATAAAATGTCAATGTTTAATGAATTTTCTGCACATAAATTTGATTATTAATTCATTTTTTGAGTAGATTATTATTTCATTTTTGAAATTTATGAATTCATTTATGTCACACTTCCAACACAACACTTATTATTATATAATTCTTTATTTATTTATAAAGGTTTTGCCTGTGTGCAATGCACCTATTAATTAATGTCGAAAGAGAAACCTACCAATGCACGGGTGATTCGAAATGGGCGTAGACAGCAACTACTCCCCTCTTTGTTGTAAATATATAAATAATCTAATATATATATATATATATATATATATATATATATATATAACCGGTTAGTTTTTCGTCAAAATACTGACATAATGTTGGACATGCCACAAATGTGCAACATCATATCTGAAATAATTAACAATCAACTTAATGTTATAATAACGATGAAAAAAGCATTAGAAGTGCAAAAACACCAACTTATTAGACCAACAATAAATTTTATCTAATTAGAATATCAAAACCTAAAATAAGCTAACTGAAGGAGGATTTTGTTAAATTTTCCTACACATATATTCGGATTTTTTTTTAGCATAATAACCTCATTTTAAAAGAAATTTAACAAAATAACATGAAATATGATTATTTAATAAATTGACTCAAGACGCCAACCAATTGGTTTTTCTTATTGGGGAGGGGCTAAATTTTTTTGCGCTGAACACGACTCGAACTCGAGTCTTTTCCCAGAAGGGGAGGTGAGCTTACCACTCCGGCAAAGGCCGGAAGCTCAGTTGGTGTTTTCATTAGAGATAAACATGTATATGAAACTGGAGGTGCAGAGGAAAGATAAGATCATTAATGATGAGTTGGTGAGGTGCAAGCAGTCAACATCCTCCACTCTTATATATTATTCGATAATTTGGATATTTGTAAGATATTATTATTATAAAATATGATGTTGATATTTAATCATACTTATATTTTAATATTTTTTAAAAGGAATGTTGGTAAGATATTATTTTTTAAAATCCGGTACCCTCGATTAATCATGTTTGGTAAGATACAATTGGTGCCAAAAATCTTCATTAAAATATTATATACGTAATATATAATTTAATACTTATTTTTGAAATACGCTGTATTTTTTATGAATTGGTTTATAAATCAATACAAAGGGTGAGTGTTTTTGGAGCACATGTGATCCTATATATGATCAGATTTTCTATCCAATGATGATGCATGTGTGTGGTATGCTCTCTATTAAGCTGATGTATCTCTTAAGCTCCCTTCTTGGATCGATCTCTTCTAATGATATTAACGATGAGTTGTGGCATGTATGAGATCGTCATCCACTCTCTCTTTTGAATATTCAAGTGTATATTTATTGCCTTCAACTTGATTTGTCTGTTAAGCCCATAAATATGTACATTGGAGAGTACTTGTGTGATTTTTAAATTTTCTGCACTTTCTTCTGGACTTCTCCAGCATTCATATTTGTCTAGATCTACAGTTTTGTTGTTGACAACTTCGCTGGTCTGCTTGTGTTATGCTGAGTCGAACATTCACTGGTCTGGTCTGGTCTTATCTGTTCAATTGAGTTGAATACCCAGATGGTCTATTTTGTTTAGTACATTTGACTCAGCTGGTCTTTGTATGTATCAATTGAGTTGAACACTCGACATATTTCTTTCGTATAGCGAGGTTGGTTGATTTCGACTCTACTGGTCAAGTTGAATAGATTTTCCTTTGCAGTTCTGCTGACCTCTTGATGCACTGGTGTAAATTAGCTCTGTCAACGCTGAACTGGATATATAGATTGATCCCTTTGTTTGTTTGTTTTTGCTTATATTTGAAATGCCAACGTAACCACTTCAACAATTTTATTTTGTTATAATCTCTAATTGTTTAGATAAAAGTTATGTAACGCCCCAAACAATATTTAAAAAGGATACTACTATAAATTTTAAATTTAGACCCCACAATCTCACATGTTCTATAAGTGTAATTCCAAGGCTTTCAAAAGTCGCTGATTGGCTTATTTGTATTTACATTTCATTTGGTGGATACACATTTGCACGTTCACTCGTATCTTCCCAACATCTGAATTCTTATCTCATTCAAAATCGGACAATCTTTTTAAAAAACAATATCGGACATTTGACTACTTCTTCTTTCAAAAATATATAATAACTTTTCTACTATTATTGATCTATCGTCATTATTTATTGATTGTGCATTTCAAATCAAATTTATTATGTATGAGCACAAATTTGCTTCAATGTTTTATGTGACTCTTAGACGGACACATCGAATGAAACTAAATAGATAAGTTATAAGTTTTGAGATGCATTGTCACTAATAGATACATAGTTACGGATGTGAGTGTATGAGTTTGATACAAATTTATGCACGTTTTGTGCGAGCGTGTCAGGTACAACAATATACCAATTAGTAGGTGTTTGCAATTGCTTATGAAAACTGCTTATCTGCTTTTCAGATAAAAAAAAGCAGTTTTTGGGTGTTTTATTTGTTTGCTTCTGCTATTGCTTCTCTAAAAATAAGCAGAAGCAGAGAAGCAGGTCATGACATGCTTTTGACTGCTTTAAGTTGTTTTGTGGCAATTTCGTAATTAATTTAAGTTTATTAAGCTGCTTTTTATTTAAATAACAAACACTCAATGCTTTTGCTTAAAATCAACTTTTTCCAACTTTAAGCAAAAGCAACATAGAAGTGCTTTGAATAAGCAATCGCAAACACACCCTTAATGCGAAAACAAAATCTAACTTCTAATCAAACTACTTGATTTCCAATTTAGTTGTCAATTCTAATTTGTGCTCGACATTATAAAACACATATTTGATTGAGAGGTGAAATTTTTTCGGAAATCTAATTTTCCCTGTTTTATGATTGTTAATTGTTAGGATCAAGTGCATACTACTAGGCCAAGAATTAACGATGTTAGCAGAGACCCATCTTTATTTCCTTATACTATGACAGCACAAAACATCATACTAAGTGACGGATGGACATGAGAGGTTGCATTATGTTGGTGCCAAATGAATCAGGCTTATGCCTTAGACGGTACACCTTCGTCCACGAGCACATATAAAACTTGCTTGGTACACCACTCCTAATAACCCCTAGAAATTGCTTCCTATGTGGCTCGTGCTCATGACATCGCTCTGATACAAATTGTTAGAATCAAACGTTCACCACTACGCTAAAAGTTATAGTTGTGAACAGAGGTGCACCTTTATTTTCTTATAATGTGGCAGTGCAGAGCCATACTAAGGGCGGACGGAGATGAAGGGCTGCGCCATGTGGGTGCCAATGTGTCAGACATGTTATACCTTAAAGGATACACATCCGTCCACGAGCAAAAAGAAAAAAATGTTTGGTATACCACTTCCAATACTAATTCACCACCTTCCTCGTTATTCGTGTAAACACGAGATATTATCTTTAAAAATCTTTCTTGATTTGTTTGTTTAAAAAGAAGAAAAGGCGAATCAAATAAGAAGAATATTTGATTCCAAATTTGTTTAATTAAGAATAACCAAGACCAACAAAATCTTACTTTTCCAGTTGGGATTAGTTGGAAAAAAGGTCTTCTTCAGCACAACGTTCTCATCTGAAAAGGCTCGATGATAGGAAACAATAAAGAAAAACTTATCAGATCTCCTCTCCAATAATTTCAGATATATACATATTCATTAATATAATAATTAAAATATTGATTAATAATGTTATAATATATTTATTTAGAATATAGGACAATTTACAACTTTTTTCTAAAAATATGAGAACTTTATTCTGTTAAATTACTCCATCACAATTCTTTATTGCTTGAACATTTCGAATCCAATATATTATATATGTGACACCTCTTGACATTATTATTTTATGTGAATCTTTATGTGGCATTTGGATTTCAACCTAATGCTTAGTTTTAATACAAATTTAAAGTCGTGGTGCACTATCACTAACAAATACATACATATATAAGTATTTATGTGCATTATATATATATATATATATAGCTATCTCCAGTGTAGAATAACTTTAATACGACTTTTGACATCTATTTTGAACAATGGATGAACCCCACCAATTCCCCCTAATTTGTAAAGGATGGAGGAATATTATTGTCTCCTCTAAAATTTGCGTAAAAACACATAGTAGCAGATATAGACCTTATTTTTAAACTAGAGAGGGATTTGTAATTGTTCAAACTAAAGGGAGCTATATGTAATTCACTCCAACTTTTTTATAATAATCCAATCGGAACAAATAGCATTATCATCTACGTGAAAATCCAAGAAAACACATAACCCTCGGTATAAAATATGATCATTCAAAACCATGTGTTTTTAGAAATCAAACACACTTGTGCCATTTTTCAAGGATTTTCTGTTTTATTTTTAAAAATATTGGGTTTTTTCTATAGGGGATTTTTTTTATTTTTTTGATATTTTAATGAATTTTTTATATAGAAATAAATGGTTCTTCATTAATCTGTTAAACAGTTTCAACCATTATAATATGATGTATAAATCTCGGAAAATTTGATAAACCATAAGACGATGTTACTGCTTGCTTTGCGAGATTATGTGCAGCTTCGTTGCCAGTCCTTCGAACAATTTAATGAATTGCTATATACAATTTATCTTATCGAACCAAGCAAGTTATTCACCAAGACAATTTAGTAACTAGATCAAAAGAGGGACCACTCGATCAGCAAATAAATAAATCAAATAGTCAAGAATTTTTCCCACCAAGAAGATAAAATCAAATCCATTTTGGATCAATAATATATATATATATATATATATATATATATATATATATGTATATATATATATATGACTTAAAAGTATCGTGGCACAAGGAAGTTCATATTTTGAAACGAAAAATATAAGACAAGTCACTTTCTAATCTGAGATGTATAATTAATTTTTTTAATATTTTCAAGATTGAATTCCAACTGTACACAATAAAAAGGTTGTCTTTGACCTATTGGGACTTGGATTTTGGACCATTTCTGTATTTTCTCTGATTTTTAAATTTTAAGTAACACGTAGCCTCATCTAAATCACTTAAAATTGTAAATCTATCGTGGATATAAATAAATAAATGGGATTGATTCCAACCTCCTAAAAATATAAACAATGAAGATAAACAATTTCCAGGTATTGGAAGATGATATAATTAGTGGAATGCGAGCTATTGAGAAAAAAATAATTGGCGTGGAGAATAGAAGAATCGTAGCGCGTAAATCATTGTTATACAGTTTAAAATATTTGAGTTTTTTCATTAGCTCTAACTTTTGATAATGCGACAACCACTTGATTTTTTATGTAAGATATAAAGGTAAATTTCAAATTTCCGTAAATTGTAGGATGATATCATTGTTGAAATGTGGAATATTAAGAAGCAACAATTTGGATGGTTGGTAGAGTAGTCAAATCATAACGATTAACTATCGTAGAATTTAATATATTTGAGTTACATCGTCATCATCATCTCTAACTTTTGATAATGCGACGCTCGATTTTTTAATGATATAGACAAATATAAGGGTGTTGAAAATGGATATAATTATTCTCTAATGATTTATGAAGAAACTAAGGTGTAGAGGTAATTGATACGTTGGCCAATTCTCATCTCATTATTTAATTTATTTTATTTAGCGATTTGTATTGCAATACTTCCATTGGCAAACAAAGTCAGCACATGTCTCGCTTCATTTATCTAACATTTGATTGGTCCATATATGAACATGATTCAAAATTCAAAATCAACAAGTAAACTTGGTAAATACGACTTTTGACTTTTGACCCAGAAATTTTTTTAGTGACGACTAAATTTATTTTGGATAATACTTATGGGTTAAAAAAATATGGGTGCAAAAAACTTTTTTTTTAAAAAAAATAAGGGAATTTTTTTTTCATTAAATTTTTTTTTCGGAGCTTGGGGTCCGCCCTAATAAGAATAATATACTGTTTAGTGCGAAGAATGAGATATTAATTGATTCAACATCCTTATTTCATCCAGTTTTCATCCAATATTTAGCTCAAGTTCTACAATATTGGACTTATACATCCTTTTATTATCAATATATTTCAATTATTTATATAATATTGTACATTCTTTATTATCTTATTCTATGAACCAAACGTGCATAAAAGTATTTAATATATAGTGACGAAATCGAAATACTTTATATTTTTAAAGCTTAAATTTTGATTTTATGAAATTTTTTAAATTTGAATAATTCCTTTTCTATGCAAAGGAATGACCCTTCTCATTACTTGATAAGATATGAGAATCAAGAAACTTGAGCAAGCAAACCTTATACATGACATTTTTTGGGTGAGAATCAAATTTTAAAAGTTGGACACTTCAAATAATCTAATATTATGTAAAATATATAATGCTAATTCGTAATGTAATGAAATGATAATACGAAATATTTAAAATAATTATTCATGTAATACTCGTTTTGCCGATTTGGCGGCAATGTATTAGCTAAATATGCATAATCAATATATTCAAATATTTTTTCCCCTCAACTAATAACATAGTTAATCTATTGGATTATTCTTGTGACATAGTTGATTAGTGATAAGTTTTTTCTTTCTTCAATTTGACTTCTATGTCATATTTGATTTGAAGTTCAACTGAATGTAAGAAAAATAGGGCCGAGGAAGACGTCTCTTGGGCCTTGTATCAGGTCCGCCCCAATTAGCAATTGTGGGATTATTACAAAATTTGTTTTATTATTATTTTGAATATGGCATGTTATATATTGATCATCATTTTGATGTATTTCGAAGATCGGATTGAAATTCAAACCTAGTCATTTGTCTTAATTTTAAAAGAAATTTGTAAGCCCACAAAAAAACTTAGATAAGAACAAGTGTAAATCAATCTGAAGAATTAAAAACATACACTAATCAAATATAATATACATTATCCATAAATCTGAAATTGGGATCCGTATAGGGTGGAACAACTCGCTGGAACACTTCGGCAATTTGTCGTCACCAATAATGAGCTGACGTGGCAGCACCGCTAAGGATCCCAATTTCATATTTACTGATTACGTATATTTGATTACTAGTTTGGCGATGCAATCAGGTCGGTTTTTGCAGTTCCAATGGTGCAAACCGATTCAGGTCGGTTACGAGGTTTCGACATTGCATAAAACTTCAGGTCGGTTATGCTATTCCGATTGTACAAACCACGTAACTTGCCACGATGTAACCCCATTCGTCTGCTGGGGTGGTCAGATTCAAGAAGTGCCCATTTCTTAATGTGCCCACAAAATAACTATCGGCCCACTAAAATATGGGCCGCACAGCTACAACTCACACACACACATGTTAATGATCTCACCGGTCCTTTAATTTAGAATCCAATTCCATTGCCTAAAAAATAGGGAAAATTGTATATTGGTACTGTTTCCAGAAAGATAATTCAAATAAGTCTAGCAAAAAATAATGTTTACAAAAAAATACAGGTAGGAGATAATTAAATTCACATAAGTTCACTTTTTAAAGAGCTGGTTTGCAAAGGTATTTTTTAGTTCCCAAAATACCCTTAACTTATAAAAAACTCTAAACCTAATTTCACATTAACTCTTTACGTCATTCATTTTCCCCATTTGCACGTAAATCTCCAATTTTCCGGTGATTTTCAGATCATTTTTTTCTTCATCATCTTGTCGCTTCATCTCGTCGTCCTGACCTAAAAATTATTTGCTAAAATGTTATGCACATGAAATATGTTTGAATTGAAGCATCTAAATTATTCGTAGCATTTGGAAACTTTTTGAATCGAAGAAGACATCGGACTACTCTGCACATATAATTTCCAGATCTGCTCTGCGCATTCCATCGTGTGTGTGTATACTATGTGTGTATGTGATTATAAATTTGAATACTGATGCTAAATTTTAGATAGCGAAAGTCCGTTGGTATGTTTTTTTTTTTTAAAAAAAATCTCTCATGGCTTTTACTGAAGCATATATATGAAGAAGTAAGGTATGCATTGGTGTCCGAGCTTATTTGTTCATTTCCAAATTTTACAGTCTGGCATCAAGATATTGCAACGAAGAAGATGATCCAGAGAAAAATAATTGGTGCACGAAAATTATAAAAAGTAACTGGTGCACGAAAATATAACATTGGTGCACGAAAATCATAAAAAGTAATTGGTGCACGAAAATCATAAAATGTAACTGGTGCACGAAAATATAACATTGGTGCACGAAAATCATAAAAAGTAACTAGTGCACGAAAATCATAAAAAAGTATCTGGTGCACGAAAATATAACCTTGGTGCACGAAAATCATAAAAATAACTGGTGCACGAAAATATAACATTGGTGCACGAAAATATAACACTGATGCACGAAAATACAACACTGGTGCACGAACTTTGTGTTAATTAACTGATGCACGAAATTTGCAAAAAACAAACTGGTGCACGAAATATAATAACTGGTGCACGAAATTAAATGGTTCGTGCATCACCCACTTGCGATTATGATTCGTGCATCACATACTTTTTCTATGTTTCGTGCATCAGTGACTGATTTTAATTTTCGTGCATTTATTACTGATTTTCATTTTCGTGCATCAATAGCTGATTTTAATTTCCATGCTTCAATTACTGATTTTTCGTGCATTAGTTACTGATTTTCAATCTTTCGTGCACTAGTTATTGTTAATAATTTTCGTGCACCAGTTATTTTTTATAATTTTCGTGCATCAATTATTTTTTATCTGGGTCATCTTCTTCGTTGTAAATTTTAGACTGTAAATTCTGAAAATAAGCAAAGAAGCACGTAAACCAATGCATAATGACTAAAAAACTCAAAAGGCAACAAACAGTATATATATATATATATATATATATATATATATATATATATATATATATATATACTCTTACACACATACACACACAAACACACACACATACCGGAATTGAAAAAAAATCTAGAACGAAGTGATGAAACAGAAAATCGAAAAGATGAAGAGAAAAACCAACTGTAAGAAACCGTAACTGGCGAGAGAGATTTACGAGGAGATTTGAATCGTAGTGGTGAAAGAAAGAGATTTAACGAAATGCTATAACATATTGAAAATTTTTTAGATTGCCGCTTTTTCTTATTAATGGCAGTTTTGTCATTTTAACCTAAAATTGACTTAAATGATTGCAAGTTTTTTCATGGACTAGGATGAATAAAGTTTTACTATTGGGTACCGGCCTAAACTTTCCCCTAAAAAATATTTATACAGGAATTAAACTTAGGGAAATATTTAGGGGGTGCTGTCAGGTGAAACTTTGTTCAATCTATTCTAGATATTTAAACTTCGATCATTTAGGTCCACTTTTTGTTTAAATAACAAATATACCCTTACTTTCTGGATTCTTTCTCTTCTTTTTCAGATTCTCACTTTTCCATTTTCTCTCTTCTTTTTCGGATTCTCTCTCTTCCTCTTTGCATTCTCTCTCTTTTTTTACATCAGTGTAAAATCATGCACCAATGCAATGTAATGCACCAGTGTATAGTAATGCACCCGTGTAATGTCATTCACCATTGTAATCTCATACACCAATGTATAATGCACCATTGCAATGTTATGCACCAGTGTAAATATTCATGAACCAGTTATTTTTATCAGACTTCATGCACCAGTTGTTTTTGAAATTTTCACGCACCAGTATCTTTTAAATTTCCATACACCACTGGTGTATGGTTTTACAGTGGTGCATGATTGTACATTGGTGCATGACTATATAATGGTGCATGATTGTACATTGGTGCATGACTATATAGTGGTGAATGATTATGCATTGGTGCATGACTTTACACTAGTGCATGATATTACACTTGTGCATGGCTTTACACTAGTGCAAGAATTTTTAACTGGTGCATGGATTTTTAAAAGGTGCATGGAAAATTAAAATTTTCATACATGACATTACAATGGTGCATGACTATACATTGGTGCATGAATTTACACTGGTGCATGACATTATGCATGAATTTTTAACTTGTGCATGGAAAATTAAAATTTACATGCACCAGTTATTTTTAATACTAAATCCTTTTTTAATTAAAAAAATTAATGTCAAAATGAGGAGAGAGAATGCAAAAAGTAATGGTATTTAGGAAATGAAAAAATACAATTTTAAAACAAAAGTTTGGAAAATGAACTTATGTGAATAAAGAATTCTCCACCAAGTATTTATTTGTAGACATTTTTAAAATGAAGATTTATGTCCAAATTGTATTTGGATAGGGCACTTGGCCGCAAATTCCCCGTAAACTTAATCAGATTTCAATTTTAATAATCAGTTTAAGCAAAATCAATAGGGAATAGATTTAATCCAAACTATCAAAACTCTTAAGAAAGATCATGTGCTACAAGTTAATTAAATCATTTGTCTAACAAGATTTAAAATATGACACAAGTATCGTGTAAAACTACGCTCCTCCTATATTAAACACGCACTCTGGACCCTCATATTTTACTAGGGTTCACCTCATGTATTGGGGATTCAGGGATCAAGCTTCTTACATACAACACGGGGATTAAATTTCCCATTGTTGTAGCATGGACAAAGCTTTAAATGGCAACAAAATCTTGCAATACTTTTCAGACCTGGTCTGTACTCATACTAAAACTACTTGTTTCTCCGATTTTCACTCAAACTATTTATTAGCTACTAAATCTTGCATGCTAAATATATAGGTTTAAAAATTTGAGTTTCATCGTTACCACAAGATATAACTTTTGGTAAGCGTCTGATTCTACATTACGTTTGACTCAAATTTTTCCATGCAAATAGTGTTTCAAGATTTTTTTGATATGGATGTTTGGAATATATGAAGGGGCGGACTTAAGGGATGTGGTGCGGCAGCACCCCAAAATTTGTTTTTTATATTTTTTTGACCCTTAAGTATTATATAAAAAAAATTCGTCCCCCCAAATTTTTTTTCGTCCGCCCATGAATATATGGAATGATCACGTAGCTTATTCGAGATGCTACTCTCCTAAAGAAGATGGAAAGAACATAAAGAATTGAAAAACATTTCAGAGAAGGAAGAAGTTTTGTTTACTAAAAGCTTGATTGTTTACATATCACTCTCACTCTTTATACATGAGCTGGCTCATTGTATTTAAACTTTAAAATTCAATCTTTTTACTAAGTTATTTTTTTTAATGGGGTAGCATAGATCAACACGGTTTGTTTGATGATGCCTTTAAGAGTAGTGCCCTTAGGGGCATCATCACCATTCATTTGGAATTTTTTTTTTAAAAAGAAAAAAAAGATTCCAAATGGATGGTGGATGATGCCCCTGAGGGCAGTGCCCTTAAAGGCATCATCAAACAAACCGTGTTGATC
The DNA here is from genome assembly GCA_907163345.1 of Haberlea rhodopensis. Taxonomy (NCBI): domain Eukaryota; kingdom Viridiplantae; phylum Streptophyta; class Magnoliopsida; order Lamiales; family Gesneriaceae; genus Haberlea; species Haberlea rhodopensis. The sequence continues at coordinate 791,317 of CAJQUN010000071.1, forward strand.
TATGATACCAACTGTGACGGCCCGCCCAGACGGGTCGCCTGCCGTATTCAATTGCTTGAATACAAGGCTTCACTCAATTCAAAATCTTGTTATCACTTTGAACTTGTGTTTAGCGGAAACGTTTTAATTCTTATCGGATGTTTGACTTACTAAATTTTTACCCGTGACTTTTATCTTAGAAAAATTTGGGCAGAATCTCCTCTTAAAAATTGTGCCCTGTGATCTACCAGATCACTACAACCACAATAACAAAATCATAAAATCAAATAACTAAACCCAACGGAAGTCTCAATATCCAAAAACAACTAAAATCAAAATAAAGTCCTCAACATAAAAACATAACCTCTCAACATAATTAAACTTTTCATTTCATAACTAAATATCCTCCGCATCATCTAAGTCTTCAACTCCATCTGTAATATGTCATATTACAGGTAAAGGTAAGTTGCAGCATTTTATAGTAAGCATAATAAACATTTGATAATAAGTATTAAAACATCATTTTTCATAATGTGACGAAAAATAATACGATTTCGCATCAAAATAACTTTCACACATATATGGTTTAATCCGAGCAGTTAACGGAACTAAATTTCACAAAACGGAATCATAACGGAAATAACTGCACAGATAACCAACGAAACCTAACGGAAACGAATAACAATATCATAATCATATAATGTCTTAACCATATAGAATTAACCATTAATCATAGCCATGCTGTAATGAAACAATTGCATACTCAAATACGGATGTGACACAATGATATCATTCCAGACTATACCCGCTGGAAGGGTATCGACAGATATTATACCCCCTCTGTTTTCGGGCAAAACGAAATGCGTTTCTTTATTCTCGTCGCCAACGAGCAGAAAGTATGCGCGTTTTTATCCTCGTCGCAATGTGAGACACAACGAAAAGAAAATATCCACAGTTCACAAACCTCAAATCATATTCATCGAATCAATACAGACATGGCATTTCAAAATAGTTTTTCACACACAATAAAATGTTATTCAAAATTCTATTTTTTAACAAAATACTTTCTTATCGAAAATCATCTTTCAAAATATTTCTTGCATGCTTACTATCCGAAAATCATTTCAAAAATAAACAATACGAAATACTTAAAATAATTTGCGGAAAATTGCAACTTCATTTACGTACCTCCAAGCTTCTTAACAATGCTCAAGTTACAAACCTTCCCACAATCTCCGATATGTCAAGTATTTTCTATTACCCATTTCAACATTATCAAAATATATTCATTTAACTTGATTCTAAAACAACCTAACATAACCCTAACTTATGTTATTCAAACTTAGGTTCACTATTCAGATTACCAAAGCCTGCAAGTATTTTTTTCCTACTAAATCAAGAAACAGATTTATATAAACATTATGCTCAAGGAATTAACCCAAAATTTTCGAACTCAAATTCTTCGAATTATCATATTCGAACTTCATCAAAACCTTCAAACAAAATATGAAGTCTTTGAATTCCATCCTTAACAATTTCAGTAAATTTTTGAAACACAATCTCAGATTTCTTCAAAATTCCAAATACATTTTCGATCTTAAATTCCAGAAATTTTCGAACCAAATCTTAAAATTGTTTTTCTTGACAATTAAACCACTAAAACTTCAATTTAAATCCAACAAACCTAACCATAACAATTAAATCGAAACAGCAAATAAAATCGAAAATAGAAAATAATTTCGAAACTTTAAAATTCGAATTTCATACTAATTTCTTTATGATTTCTGCTCAAATCCGATTTCTTCTCTGATGTTCGCTACAACCCTGATTTAGAAGTGATTTCCGAAGCTAAAAATCGAAACCAACGAAATCTGGAAATTTTTCTGAGTTGGGAAAAATAAAACATACGGAAATGGTTGGGTTTTTCTGACCTTATACAATCCAGAGTAGATGAAGAGACGAGAGTTATTGACTTGATGATGGGAGAAGAAGAGGCGAAACGATTGAAAAATGAATCGGCCATTATGAAGGAAGCGAAGCAAGCGAAGAAGAACAACGAGCAACGAAGAGAGAAGAGAAACAAATCTGATAAAGTTTTTTGAGAATTAAAAACTCGATTCTTATTATTATTATTATTATTAAAAAAAATATTATTATTATTATTATTATTAGATATTATTATTATTTATTTATTATTATTATTATTATTATTAATATTATAATTTATAACTTACACAATATTTGGGTCAATAAATTCCTTAAAAATTGAGCCATCACGATTTTCTTTTCCCTAAATTTCATTTCGTCCGCTTCAGTTCTGCAATTTTCTTCATTTTCGCTTTCAATTCATCTCACTTGTTTCACCTTCACCGTAAATCGATTGAGCTTCTCACCAATGGACTATTATAGCAACTTGGGTTAACCATTTTCGTAGAGCGAGGACGGATACGAAGTAGTTGCTATAGAAGCCCATTGTGCAGTCGCGCTTGCGCGGGCCCGGGCCTGGGGCGTGACAGAATGGTATCAGAACCTTAGTTTATAAGTTTGGATTAGACCTTTGTTATTTGTTTGGATTAGATCTTTGTTATGTTTGGGATTAGACTTTTGAACTTAAGAATGAAGTAATTTAGGTTTGACTATCTATCTTCTTTGTTTACGAATCTTACGATAAATTTCACTTTCGTTTTAAGATTTCAAATGGCTAGAGGAAGAACCAGTAGCAATCAGAGTGGTAGCCAAGAGCAGGACTCGAATCACGACTCAGGAGATGGTCAAGATAGGAATGTGAATCAAGGTCAAGATGGAGTCCCAAATATAAACGTGGGATCAATGAATGAGGTGGACATCACGAACATATGTCGCATCATAGCTGGAGTGTTACAACAAAATGTTGTTTCGGCACCACTACAGCCGGAAACACAGAGAAGGACTGACTTTGAGAGATTTCGGGCACTCCGACCACCGTACTTTGGAAACGAGACTGATCCAATGAAAGCTGAGGAATGGCTGACCAAGATTGAAGAATTACTGAAAGCCATAAACATTGTCGATGGAGAAAAAGTTACAGTGGTGACTCCATTTCTGGAAGGAAATGCAAAGCACTGGTGGACTTCAGTGGAAGTAAGTATAGAACAAAACTCCATTACCTGGACGAGTTTTAGAGAGAAATTTCTGCAACAGTATTTCCCTGACGCTGTCCAAATGGCTAAAGAAGATGAATTTTTGAGGCTGAGGCAAACCGAGAATACGGCTGTGCTGGAATATCTGAGGAAGTTCCAAGAGCTGAGCAGATTCTGTCCTTTGTATTTGCAGTCTGAGAACAACAAGATTACAAGGTTTACACAAGGTCTTCGCACTGGCATCAGGCTCAAAGTAGCACATCTCATGGATACCAAATTTGATGTACTCATGGAGAGGGCATTGTTCGTGGAATCTGAACTGAGGAATCTAGAGACTCCTCAAAATCGAAAGAGAAAGCCTGAATTCAGAAACAGAGATCAGAGACCGCCAGCTCGCAGACAGATGATCGTTGAAACTAAGAAGAATGAAGTTTGTCCCAAGTGTAATCGGAGTCATACTGGAGAATGTTAGTGGAACTCTGGAGGTTGCTTTAAATGTGGATCTAAAGAACATCGGATTAGAGATTGTCCCAGTTTGAAGCAAACCTTAGGAACAAATCAACCACGTGGACAACAACAGCGCAATCCAACTAGATTGTATGTTGTCCGTGCTGAAGAGGATCATGAGTTGATCGGAGGTAAATTTAAATTCTTGAATCAAGATGTTTATGTGTTATTTGATTCTGGCGCCTCAAATTCTTTTATCTCTGAGTCTTGTGTGGAGAAACTTGATATGCACTTCAGTCCACTGTTATATTTAATGCAAGTATTGAGTCCATTAGGAAAGACAGTAACAATTAAATATGTATGCAATGATGTAACACTGATCGTGGAAAGCAAAGAATTCAAAGCCAACATGTTCATCATCAACATGAAAGAATTTGACATAATTCTTGGAATGGATTGGTTGAGTAGTGCAAAGGCTTGCATTGACTGTTACCGAAAGATCATAACCCTACAAACGAATTCGGGTAAAGAGATCTGTTATGAAAGCGTGAGCTTGCATGAACGATTTTGTGGCAATGTCTCTGAAGTGGAAGCAAAAATAAATAAGATTTGCACGGTGAAAGAATTCTCAGATGTTTTCCCAGAGGATTTGCCAGGACTGCCACCAATTCGAAGCACAGAATTTTCCATTGATATTATTCCGGGATCAGAACCAATTTCCAAAGCACCTTACAGGATGGCACCAGCAGAGCTGAAAGAATTGAAAGGACAATTGAAGGAACTACAAGATAAAGGTTTCATAAGGCCTAGTGTGTCACCTTGGGGAGCACCAGTACTGTTTGTAAAGAAAAAGGACGACAGCATGAGAATGTGCATTGACTACAGGGAGTTGAATCGAATCACTGTGAAGAATAAATATTCGCTACCAAGGATTGACGATGTGTTCGATCAATCAAGGTGCACAAATATTCTCGAAGATTGATTTGAGATCTGGGTATCATCAACTCATAATTAAAGAGTAAGATATTCATAAAACTGCATTTCGAACCAGATACGGACATTATGAATTTCTAGTGATGCCTTTCGGACTTACGAATGCACCTGCAGCATTTATGGCATTAATGAATCACGTATTCCGAGAATGGCTCGACAAATTCATCATAGTATTTATTGATGATATATTGATCTGTTCCAAATCAAAGGATGAACATGAAGAACATTTGAAGATGACATTGGGGAGACTACAACAACATCAATTATTTGCAAAGTTCGAGAAATGTGACTTCTGGTTGGATCTGTATCATTTCTTGGACACATCATTGATACTCAAGGAATCCGAGTAGACTCAGCAAAGATTCAAGCCATTACCAATTGGAAAGTTCCGACATCAGTAACAGAAATTCGAAGTTTTCTGGGATTGGCTGGTTATTACCAAAAATTTATGGAAGGATTTTCTCGAGTTGCATTACCCCTTACAAAGTTAACTAGAAAGGGAGTAAAGTTTGAATGGGATTCTAAGTGTCAGGCAAGTTTTGAGAAGTTGAAAGATTTACTTGTGTCGGCACCAATTTTTACATTGCCAGATGGACATGAAGGATTTTGTATCTACAGCGATGCATCAAAGGAGGGATTAGGTTGTGTACTTATGCAAAATGGAAAGGTGATTGCATATGCTTCACGACAGTTGAAAGAACACGAAATAAGGTACCCCACTCATGATTTGGAACTGGCAGCAGTGGCTTTTGCACTGAAGTTATGGCGACACTACTTGTACGGAACCACATGTGATATCTACACTGATCACAAGAGTTTAAAGTACATTTTTACTCAAAAGGAGTTGAATATGAGACAAAGAAGATGGTTAGAGCTGATCAAAGATTACGATGTGAAATTGCACTATCATCCTGGAAAGAGTAATGCGGTAGCAGATGCATTAAGCAGGAAGAGTTATGGATCAATGCTATTGACTACGCAACAGAAACTCATTGATGAGATGTCAAAGTTAAATCTGAATGTCGAATCAAGAGACGACCAAAATGGGACGACGATATTGTGTAATCTCATGGTACAACCTGATCTTATTCTCAGGATTAAGGAAGCACAATCAAAGGATCCTATGTGGCAGACTTTCTTACAAAAGGCTCAATCAAACCAAGAAAGTTTTAGAATGCATGAAGATGGGATTTTGAGATTCAATGATAGACTATTCGTTCCAGCTGTATCAACACTCAGGGGCGAAGTCTTACAAGATTCACATCAGACAATATTGGCCATGCATCCAGGACAGAATAAAATGTATCAAGAAATTGAGCACGGCGGGCGACCAATCTGGGCAGGCCGTCACACCGAGGTCCTCAGTTCGGCCCATTCCTCAATTGAAAGGTGGCCGCTCAATTGATATTAGAACTACGACCATGTTCCATTCTCAAGAATAGCAAGATAGAGTGGGAGGGGGATTGTTGGGGACAACAATTATTCATGCAGAGAGAGCGATAAAAATGTTGTGCTTATGCGGTTAAAAAATTTGAGTTACACTATCACAATCAGTTATAGTTTTTGATAAAGCGTCAAAATCGAGATCTTACATATATATATATATATATATATATATATATATATATATATATATATATGTGTGTGTGTGTGTGTGTGTGTGTGTGTTTTAAGAAATGGATCATATTTCAAAATGACAAATTATGGCAAATATTTGATAATATTTTGTTATGTCAAAAAATGATGGCATCATACCCTCCATATCATTTGAGACAAACCTCAGTTATGAACTTTGAAACTATCAGAGATGTGATGCAGGAATTGTATGGTCCATGACTTAGGCCATTAGCGCGCCTGTAGTTTCATAAATTTTATCCTGATAGATCGAAACAAACCATATGCTAGGGGATATCGTGTTCCAGATTTCAACTTGTTATCGGAGGAAGTTGTCACTTTGCACTTGAGCACATCAAGAGATTCACAATTCAAAAAAGTTGCTAATTTGAAGCTGCGAATGTTCCCTAATTCACTTACTAGAACGGGCTTTACTTGGTTTGTATTTCTCCCTCAAAATTCTATTTTTACTTGGCAAGAAATGGAAAGATAATTTGTTCCTAAAGCCTTATCAGAACCGAACTTGAAGTGAGTATAGTGGACGAATAATCCAAAAGTACAGAGAAAATGCATATATGTTCATTGATAGATTCAAAAGAATGAGAAGTTGTTGTAAGGTGTTTCTTCCAGAAATTGAATTTATAAAATTGACTCAATGTGGTCTAGAGTTTGAACTAGGAAAGAAGTTACAAGGCATGAAATTTCGAGATTGTTATGAATTAGTTGCTAAGGTGTCTGAATATGACGAGTTACTTAAAAGAAGAATCATATAAATCCAAACATAATAGATCACACAAGCTTTCCATCCTGGGGTGGATCTCACTATCTTGTATCCCACAATCAAACACCGACAATATGAAACTAAATGCATATAAATATTGATACACCTAAATATGAAGACACCACCTGATGAGCCGATCTGGCTCCGTATCGTATTACTTGCTTTTCTTCAAAAGACCTCGACTGTTCTTTCGAGCTCTTTCTGTAGACCGACGTGTTTTACCCCACCTGTTTGTCCTCCGCTAAATTGTCTGGCGACCTCTTTTGAACTCCGAGCTCATTGGCTGAGCTCTTCTCATTCCCTGCTTGATACGTACGCTCAACAAGGAAACTAAGTCCCCTAAGCTAGGTAAGTCCTAGATCTGCGGAGCAATATCAGGGATTTGATTGTATTCACAAGATCTTAATATATCTGGGTAAGATTTGGATAAACATGGAAAGAGTCCGTTTGGCATGGTAATTCTCGGGTCTCTGCCTATAAATACCAGGTTTGGGGTATCAACCAAAAAATTGATAATTGCCTTTACTTACAAACATATTTTTCAATCGTATTCTCTCGCCTGACTTGATCGTCGGAGGGACCGCCGGAAAAACTTCCGGCCCCCTTCTCACGGTTACTTCACACTTTCAGGTCATTTAGCCATTGCCGTTCTTTTGAATATTGGAGAAGAAAGAGAGGTGAACCCTCTCTCTATTGATATCGGTAGGTCATCGCAATTTTAGGTGATATCAATTGGCGTCGTCTGTGGAAAATTTGAGTTGAAGACGTTGATATGGCTGGACGACGTGGAATTAGGAGGAACCTGGGAGAAAGAGAAATCCTACTATGGAAAATCATGATATCCCTCCACACCAGGAAGATCAAACACCTCCTTCTGTTATGAACGTGGGAGATATGACTATGGAGCAGCTGTCACAATTCATCAATCATACCATGCGAAACACTTTTTTCCAACACCAAGTTCCACCGCCAACGGAGTCTAACCAAGCTCCACCCCCTCCACAAACAAATCAGGCGCCTCCGCCTGTTCAACCAGAACAGGTCCCTGGAAAAAATAGGGTAGCAAGTGCTGATGCAGATACACAAGTAGAGACTCCGCTAATAGATCCAATGGAAGCTGTATGGGGAGAGATAAGGCGATTGGGTCAACATCTAGGTGGCCGACCTCCAGTGGCTAGGAGAGAAAGTCCATTCTCCCAAACTATTTTGGGAGAGGAGCTACCGCCAAATTTCAGACAACCCGCAGTAGGAGAATATGATGGAAGCACGGACCCGGAAGAGCACCTTGGAAGATTTGAGAATGCTGCTCTGTTGCATATGTATTCTGATGGGATCAAATGCCGTGTTTTCCTTACCACCCTGGTTAGATCAGCACAACAATGGTTTAATTTAATTAAACCAAACACTGTACGCTTGAGGAGTTCAGTTCGGCTTTTCTAAAACAATTCGCCAGCAACAAGAGGTATCAAAAAACTTCTTTAAGTCTGTTCACTACCAAGCAGAATAAACAGGAGTCCTTGAGGGAGTTCGTACAACGCTTTAATCGGGCAGCCTTAGAGGTCCCCACTGCAACGGTAGATGTCCTTATTAACGTCTTTACACAAGGGCTTAAGGCAGGAGAGTTCTTTAAATCATTGGTAAAGAAACCCCCTCGTAGTTATGACGAACTTCTAGGAAGAGCTGAAAAGTACATCAATCTGGAAGATGGTCAGAGACAGTGAAGGGTTGATCTACGGCCATCAGAAAAGAAAGATAAGTTAGAGGTAAGCAATAAAAGACCGGCTGATAGGACCGATGACAGTAGTCGAACTAGAAGTCAATTTGCTTCACGCATACCTCTGTCCATGAGCTTGGAAAGAGCTATGGAAATATGTAATGATAGAAAGAAAATGGAAAGACCAAGGAAGTCGGATAAGGGACCCCGTCTGCCTCCCTCTGATAAGTACTGTGAATTCCATAGAGAGTACGGTCATATAACTAATGAGTGTCAGAAGCTTGAAGATGAGGTAGAGAGAATCATCAAAAGAGATTCTGAAATAAAAAATCTCCTGACAAGGACTCAAGAACCTTATCAAAAAAGTCATGGTAGAAGCCGATACCGAGGTAACAGAAGAGAAAAAACACCATATAATGGCCGAACCAGGTCCCGTGAAAGGGATAGTCCTCCTAAAGAAATAGATAATCAAAGGCGGAGGGTCGAACAGGTGGATAATAATCCCACCCGAGGAACTATCAATATGATCTCGGGGGGACCACTGATGGAGATTCGGGCAGAGCTCGAAAAAGTCATGGTAGATTGGAAAGTTTCGAAGTATCGGAAGAGCTAATTTCAAGGGATGAGCCAGTCATAAGTTTTGGGCCTGATGATCTGAAAGGAGTTGCAACACCGCACAACGATGCCCTAGTGGTCACTGTAACCATAACTAACTATGACGTAGCAAGGGTCTTCATTGATACCGGGAGCTCAGTTAATGTTTTGTTCAAAGACACCTTAGAAAAGATGCAGATAGAGGAGTTGTAATATGTTCAAACTTTGACCCCTTTATCTGCATCTTTTCTAAGGTGTCTTTGAACAACACATTAACTGAGCTCCCGGTATCAATGAAGATCCTTGCTATGTCATAGTTAGCTATGGTTACAGTGACCACTAGGGCATCGTTGTGCGGTGTTGCGACTCCTTTCAAATCATCAGGCCCAAAACTTATGACAGGCTCATCCCTTGAAATTAGCTCTTCCGATACTTCGAAACTTTCCAATCTTCTACCATGACTTTTCCGAGCTCTGCCCGAATATCCATCAGTGGGTCCCCCGAGATCATATTGATAGTTCCTCGGGTGGGATTATTATCCACCTGTTCGACCCTCCGCCTTTGATTATCTGTTTCTTTAGGAGGACTATCCCTTTCACGGGACTTGGTTCGACCATTATATGGTGTTTTTCTCTTCTGTTACCTCGGTATCGGCTTCTACCATGACTTTTTTGATAAGGTTCTTGAGTCCTTGTCAGGTGAGTTTTTATTTCAGAATCTCTTTTGATGATTCTCTCTACCTCATCTTCAAGCTTCTGACACTCATTAGTTATATGACAGTACTCTCTATGGAATTCACAGTACTTATCAGAGAGAGGCAGACGGGGTCCCTTATCCGACTTCCTTGGTCTTTCCAATTTCTTTCTATCATCACATATTTCCATAGTTCTTTCCAAGCTCATGGACAGAGGTATGATTGAAGCAAATTGACTTCTAGTTCGACTACTGTCATCGGTCCTATTAGCCGATCTTTTCTTGCTTACCTCTAACTTATCTTTCTTTTCTGATGGCTGTAGATCAACCCTTCTCTGTCTCTGAGCATCGTCTAGATTGATGTACTTTTCAGATCTTCCTAGAAGTTCGTCATAACTACGAGGGGGTTTCTTTACCAATGATTTAAAGAACTCTCCTGCCTTAAGCCCTTGTGTAAAGGCGTTAATAAGGACATCTACCGTTGCAGTGGGGACCTCTAAGGCTGCCCGATTAAAGCGTTGTACGACTCCCTCAAGAACTCCTGTTCATTCTGCTTGGTAGTGAACAGACTTAAAGAAGTTTTTTGATCCCTCTTGCTGCTGGCGAATTGGTTTAGAAAAGCCGAACTGAACTCCCCAAAGCAGCGTACAGTGTTTGGTTTAATTAAATTAAACCATTGTTGTGTTGATCTAACCAGGGTGGTAAGGAACACGGCATTTGATCCCATCAGAATACCTATGCAACAGAGCAGCATTCTCAAATCTTCCAAGGTGCTCTTCCGGGTCTGTGCTTCCATCATATTCTCCTATCGCGGGTTGTCTGAAATTTGGCGGTAGCTCCTCTCCTAAAATAGTTTGGGAGAATGGACTTTCTCTCCTAGCCACTGGAGGTCGGCCACCTAGATGTTGACCCAATCGCTTTATCTCTCCCCCATACAGCTTCCATTGGATCTATTAGCGGAGGCTCTACTTGTGTATCTGCATCAGCACTTGCTACCCTATTGTTTTCAGGGACCTGCTCTGGTTGAACAGGCGGAGGTGCCTGATTTGTTTGTGGAGGGGATGGAGCTTGGTTAGACTCCGTTGGCGGTGGAACTTGGTGTTGGAAAAAAGTATTTCGCATGGTCCGATTGATGAATTGTGTCAGCTGCTCCATAGTCAGATCTCCCACGTTCATAACAGAAGGAGGTGTTTGATCTTCCTGCTGTGGAGGGATATCATGATTTTCCATACTAGGATTTTCTCTTTCTCCTAGGTTCCTCCTGATTCCACGCCCACGTCCACGTCGTCCAGCCATATCAACGTCTTCAACTCAAATTTCTCACAGACGACGCCAATTGATATCACCTAAAATTGCGATGACCTACTGATATCAATAGAGAGGGGGTTCACCTCTCTTTCTTCTCCAATATTCAAAAGAACGGCAAGGGTGTCAGTAAATATCCTCTCAAATGACCTGAAAGTATGAAGTAACCGTGAGAAGGGGGCCGAAAGTTTTTTGGCGGGTCCCCTCCGACGATCAAGTCAGGCGAGAAAATACGATTGAAAAATATGCTTATAAGTAAAGGCAATTATGGCAACTACGTAATCCACAGAATGCATAGATCAACACAAATACACATAACTCAAGCTCGAATGATCTACATTCTAAGTTGTCGCTGGGTATGTATGTAACTTAATGTGGACTGAATCCGATTTATCATCCCAAATTATCTACGAACTAAGTGAATAAAGTCCTGCTGATATCAATTCATAAGATTACATCTCCAAATCATGGTATGAACTACGTTTAATACGCATTCGATTTTCATAAATTTTAGGCCCTCGTATTGCACCGTCTTTTCTTGATTTAGTCCCACACATGTTAAGGCGATAATACCAATCAACCGATTCAGCAATTACTACGAGCTTAATTAATCCACAACTCAGTACTCACCGAGTCCCGATCGTGTCTTCCTAACGGTAGATTTGGATCGTTGCTCGATTTCCCAGAGTGCCGTGCCTTATTTCACTGAAAACATCACTAATGCAACACAAAAGATGTAGGAATGATTATATGTTAATTCGGAGCATCATGCAAAAGTTGGTAAACCCAAAACAGTACCTATGATTCCTCTAAACCACGTCTGCACCCCAACTCGGATTATCACCCGGTTGCTTCAATGTTCCTTGAGTAATTCCTGGTGTTTTTTCACCGAAGTAGATACTAGAATCAAACGGAATTGAAACCAGGCCACGGAAACGACTCGAACTTTCACCATTGTTCTTGGCTGTCCAGCTTCCGGTTTATTTCGATGTTAGGATCTCTTATAGATGCTTGATGATGTTCAAATGGGAAGGAGCAAGAATAGTAGCTAGAATGAAGCCATTAATCCAGATTGATGAGCTGAACCAAAAAGAATGTTGATGTTTCGATCTTCATGCTGTCCAAATTTTCTTATCGTTGTTCCCTTTCATTATTTAGCTGCTTAACTCGGTTGTTCTCGTTGCCCAGAATGACGGGTCAATGTAAGATGAGAAGTGAGTGAAATGGGAGCAGATATAAATGCATTTCCTGTTTCCTCAATACTGCTTTTAGACATTATCAGTTTATAGAGGTTGAGCCTCTTGCAAAAATATGAGCATTTTACATGATTTAAAAATCCCCACAGGACAGATGAAATATCATTCCCGTGTGGAGTTTCCGTTTTCTCCCGTGTGGAGCTTCCGTTTTTTCTTCCATTTCTATGGGTTCGTCTTCGTCTCTATTTGTCGGTTTTTGGGTCTTCATTTGGCTTTCTGCTTTTGTTCTTTTTGATCTTGTTAGTGGCGGCGATTTGGGGGCTGGCGGGGGTTTGGCTGGTGAATATGGGTTGGGCGGCGGTGGTGTTTTCGAACTAGGGGGTGGTCTCGGTGGTGGGTTTGGGGGGCTTGGTGGCGGTGCTGGTGGTTTCGGCTATGAGGCTGATGGTGGTAGCCACGGTGTCGAGCTTGGTGGGGGGCTTGGTGGTGGGTTTGCCCAGGGTTGGGGGCGTGGTGGCGGGGACGGTGGTTTCAACGGTGTAGCTGGTGGGGGGAGACTTGGCCGAGGGCTTGGTGGCTGAGGTGATCTCGGGGCTAGTGCTGGTGGTGGGCGGCTTGGGGGTGGCGGCGGTGACCTCGGTGGTGGCGATGGTGGTTCGTATGGTCCTGGAGGAGATTTAGGGGGCGTTGGTGGGCTTGGGAGTGGCGATTGTGGCTGGCATGGTCCTGGAGGAGGTTTAGGCGGTGTTGGTGCTGGTAAACTTTCCTCATGTGGGGAGATTGGCGGGGATAAACCTTTTCGCTGCGCGCTAGGAGGCGAAGGCTTGATTGGTGTTCTTCACAGCAGTATCTTCGGTGGGGGAGCTAGTCTTAGTGCTGGTTGGGGTGGCGGTGGCAGGTTAGACGGTGTTGCTGTGCATTTTCCACCAGGGATTTGTCCCCTGTTTTGGCTGTCTACTTTTTTCTCGGTGGTGGTTGCACAATAACCCCGCCGCTTGGCATGGGTCCGTATTGGAGGGTTGCACGAGTTTGGGGAGTGTCTTGTGCAATTTTTTGTTTGCAACAGGTTGGTCGTGTTAGCTCCCTCCTTTTGCTTACTAGCTATAGTTACTCACTTTCTATTTCGTTCTTAGTTGTGGTGCTTGGTAAATACTTTTTGTTTGTAGTTGTCATCGTGTGTCAGTGTCTAGCTATCTAGTGGTGCTTGGGCCTCATTTGACTTTGTTTATTGGGTGTTTTGGTTTCGTGCGCCATCCAGTGGTACTTAATGGTTGTAGGTTCTTCGTTCGGGATGAAGACACGAGAGCCTGCTTGTTTAATGGTTGTGTTTTTTATTCTCCTAAGGCCTTTTATGATTTGGTTGTCGTTATGTCATTGCCTTATGGTGGTAGTCATACTGTTTGTAATTTGATTTGTCTTTATATAATATCTGGATTTCCGTTAAAAAACAAAAAATTCTAGGACAAATTTTACAGGATGGATCAAAGTCCCTATGCATAAGTTCATATTTAAGAAAGATTGAGATTGTCAAATTGATGGAGATAAATACTATACTTGAGTACCTTCAAATTAATAATGGGGTTTATTTTAAAAAATAACATTTGTAGACATGGTTTTTGAAATGTAACATTTTCAATTTACGATGTTTGTTTGGTGTGTTTGAAGGTCATTTGCAAATTATTTTTAAAGAAACGTCGCAAATTAAAAAGAATGTTTGACCAATTCATTTTAAACTTAAGTGTGCTATTGACATTCCCTAATATAATTATTAATTTTATTCAATTTTTCATCACTATAGATATACACACACATGTATGTAGAATCAAATTAGTATTTGATCAGTAATTCATTAGCAATGTATTCAAATAAATATTTACAAGTATACCTTAGATTACCCTCAAAACTTCTGGACATGCAAAACATCAGCATATATTTACTTGAGTGAAGCCTTAAAAGCAACATCTCAATTCAGACTAGACACTTCAGAATCATAAAAGCATTAGCTCGAAAAATTTATGAAAAGAAATGGGATGATGCCGCCAAAATCACGAGGATACTGAAAGAAACTGCTGGTCCGCCATAGGATGCTGCATATAAATCTCCCAAAGAGAGTAATATTATAAGTTTATGCCTGAGAATCTTTACCTTTCTTCAGTAAATCGTCTTTCAGTTCTCCATACTCACGGAGCTCGTTCAGTGCATCAGCTGTAGTCTTGTTAGAATACCGATTGCAGTTCTTTTGTGCATCAGGGTCGGGACTTTGTCGGAGAAAAGTGGTATCATGCCGAAGAGGCGGTGCATTCTGGAGCATATGGACAAGAGCGCCAACAAGCGACTCTTTAGCTGGCTCATTTGGCACGGAGGGATGCAATGAACTTGATCTGGTAATATACATGGCATATCAGGTTGATTTGAAGACAATGTAAATGAAGTTGAAGGACTAAACATAAAATTAAGCTGTCAAAGAAACAAGAAATTTATTATAACTGATCTCTAGCGCGTCAAAGAAGCAGAGGCTTGACCTGCCTCTGGACCCTCTCATTATACAATTTTCTTATACAAACCGCTACGCTTTTTCTTTTTCTTTTTAAATATCCATCAGATACAGAAAATCTGCAACTAACAACCCCCAACATGGTTACCTATGAGGCACGTACAATATGGTAAGAACATTCAAAACAAGTAGCATATTAAGCATCTCATAGTTGCTCTCACGTTATTATAATAGCAAAATCGATACTACAACGTAAAATTGATAAGATGAAGGTGTTTGAAACAACAAAGTTATGATAACAAAGTTGGAAATTTGATAAGCTATTATTTTTTTCTCCCATTAAACAAGCTTTTTATGTTGAGAAAGTACCAAGATCTTTTTACATTGCATGGACAAGCTACGAAGGCAAAAAAATTATTCTACTACTCTGAGGATGAAGTATCCACATGTCACTTCCTTCAAGTTGCATTTTGTTAATGATATCCAGTTACACTCACAGGTCTGGCTAATAATAATGAACAGAACAAACAGAGATTAAAGAAGAATATGGAATGAAAGGTAATTGTATTGATCTTCAGTATCTGCGCAGAGTTACATACTCTGTACAAAAAAAAGCACTCAAAATTCTCTAGCTCTGCTAATAGCCTCCCCAACAAGAAATAATATCATAATAATCCAACAAACTACCACTCCCCACACTCTGTTTCCCCTCTCACGTGCCTATCTCTTTCCTATTCCTTCTAGTGTAGACATTTTTAATAATGGCCTAATTCTACTAATTTCTCGGGCCATCTCTACTCAGTGCCCTTAACATATCCACATATAACATAAGATTTCATTTAAATTTTTACATAAGAATCATAGCGAAAATTTTATACTACACAATGAAAAAAGTAGTGAACACATTGGAACAAATGTTGAACCAGAAAGAATGCAGAAAGCTGTTGAATGAGTAAGGATAGAAAGTAAAAGTCTACGGGGTAAAATCTATCATGAAATCTAAAAATGGATTAAGATTCATTGCAGAGAGTATGTATTTTCTTCAAGTTTCACATTACACATGCTAATCTACGGCAATTACCATGATTCAATAGTGGCAGACAACAAGATGACAAAACACATTAGTCCTGAAAATTATCTCCAAATCAGCTAAGCACCATTGACTTCTAATTATTAGTCCAATGATCCAATCAAGTAAGCAACATGATTACCTGGAACCAAAACCAATTATGGCATCATCATCTAGAACAAATGCCCCAGAAAACTCTGAATCATCATTACCGCCCCAAAAAGTTAACCTACTAGAGATTATTTTTGATGGTGAGCTATTTGACGACGGTTTCTCATCAGATATCTTCCTGAGTTCATCCTTTATGAAAGGTAACTGCAAAAGACAACGTCATTGTTTAAAATGATTTTGGGAACACGGAAGCACAAATTACGATCACTGTATATATACCTTGTCAAATGTCGAGATGGTTCGATAATCACTTGAACTTGGGCCTTGCTTAGAAACACAGATTTGAGAAGCTATATTAGGAGTTGAAGGAAAAATTGTACGAGTAAGATACTCCTCGTAACTTGGATTCTTTGAATGACTTGCTTCTTGCTCAGAAACGGGGACTGAGGTATGAGACTTGGAATACGAGTCATAACTCCAGCTATGGCGCCTGCCAAAAACGCATGGAGATGGAGAGCTTTGTGACTCAGGAAAAGATGGAAACCATCTATGTGGTTCTGCCATTGGACTGCCAACATATTCGGGTATAAACTGTGGAGACATAGGGGTTGATGGCTCAGACCTCACGTCCAATAATGACGAACAATACGACACCGAAAGACAAAGCCTACCACAAGAAGTATCAATAGGACTAAACACAAACTGTTGCATATCCGCCTCTTCTCCACGGGTAAATGGCTCAACAAAAGATGAAACGCGATGGCCAAGATCATACGATCGAATTTGGGATGATGAAATAAGATCACGGAATAACTTATAAGCGGGCAAAAGCCTAACAGTCGCATACAATGATCTTAACAACAACAAAGATTTCTTGTACAAAACATGAGAGCTAGTACAAGTGGATCTCTTACTCTCAGATAAGCCACCTCCTTTACCACCGCAGCCATTCTTACTTTCATACTGTATAACCCACCTCTCAATAATCTTTTCACTCTTTTTTTCACACCCAAATTCATCACTTCTCAAACCATAATAGCAAGGCTCTTTCCCGGAGATATTCCTCACAAGACCACCCCTTTTCGGGGAAGAATTCAAGGGATCCGAACCGCCGTGCCTCTTTATCAAAACAATATCAACAATCACAGGTTCAAGATTACTCTGCCGCCAAAAGTCTATATTTTCAAAAGCATCAGGGCATTCCCTTAGTGCCAAATTAAACCACTTATCCCTCGGCCTAAAACTTGAAGAGGAAGATGATGACGAGGATGGCGAAGGAGACAATAAACTCTGTTCGCCGCTATAATTACGAGACGACACATAAGGGCACCGAGATTCCAGTATCACGTGAAGGCTTTTAGCAAAAAATTCAGTAATAATCTGTTCCATTTTCGCAGGCTCTGAAGGAGTGTTCCCATGAGAAGAAGCCATGGATGCTCACCTCCCACAACCAAAAAAATACCAAAATTCCGCAAAAAAAAATTTTCTCAAAAAACCCAGAATTCAAAACGGCATATTTCACTCGAAACTCAAACCAAATAAACAACTCCGCAATAAATATGCAAAGAATCAAATTCCCTCAACAAAACTTCCCAGAAAAATATGAAATTGAGCTTGAAATCTACTGCAGTAAGCATCAATAAATAATTATATACCAGTATATGCATAGAGGAAGGCAGAAGAAGAATATAGAGACTGACTATTTCATTGTGCTTGGCTTGCAAGGAATTCCAAAGGTAATTTCTTTGATATTCATCTATAGCTTTTATATATATATATATATATATATATATATGGAAACTTGGAGTGTCGTATTATGTACATAGAATCACTCAACCATATAGTATACACAATGATTTGGGCGGGTTTTGGATAAAGAAATTCGAGGGGTTCTTTTTTCTTTTCTGTGTTGATAAATTTCGAGTCGTCGGAGACTTTGATCCCTTTAATAAGTCAATTTTTAATCTTAATTATTAGATTTTTTTTCAAAAAATTAACACTTTGATTTTTTTAAAAATTTTAAGAATTATAAAAATCTGTTTTTTTTAGATATCATATAGTTATATTGATTTCAATATATGAATTGTTTTGATTTCATTATATTAATATAATGTCAAAATATAACATTTAATGTGGTTTAAAAGATTTGAATTATCCCGTATCAATCACTAGGTATAGTTTTTTTGAAGACTCGAGTATCTGATCAGTTTAATTTATATAAAATGATTTAAATCAGATCGAACATAAGTTGGATTTGAAATTAGATTTCAAAATATATGTCAATGTTTGATCACAAACCGAAAGTAGGATTTAGTAAATTTTATTTTATAATTGAAAAAGAAGCTTGATTTTTAAAATAAATTCAAAGAAATAAGGTTTTAACTTTTAATTCCAAATTTGATTGGTGTCATAAAAATACAAAATCCTTGAATTTTCAACAGAAACGAATTCAAAAACTAACATTAAATTAAAGCAAATCCATATTTTATTTTAAACAAGCTTTATTTATTTATTTTTTTATTTTTACAAACAAGTCAAAATAAATAGAAATAAATAATAATAGCTGAATGAGCCAATAGCCCAATCTTATGAATCATCGCTCCATCTATTGGCCGAATGAGCCCAACCCAATGTATTTTATACTAGTCAAATCAATGTTTTTCCCATCAACCCATTATCAAAAGGGAAAATTACGGGCCGGTACTCTTTCCTGAAACTTAATCTACCCTAGTCCAGCGAAAAAACATTAGTTGATCTAGGTTCATTCTTGGTGGAAATGACAATAATAACCAAATGTGGTCCAAGTGGTCCATGCGATCCATCCAACCTTTAATAAAATTGCATTCTTAACCCTAGGAAAATGTTTAAAAATCAAAATTGCATCTATATGCTGTTTATCATCTTCTTTATCCTAATATTCACCAAACATTAGCATTTTATGAACATGAGATCCTTCAGTTTCTGTCATCCCCGGATGAACCCAAGAGCATACTTTTGCAAATGACTCACAGTTCATATAACGTTTTCTAAATATAATTCAAAACTCGATTTGAAGATCATGTTAAAAATAAATAACAGGCTCATCATGCTTCCATATTACAATAAAATTTTAACAAACTAAAATATACCATTTTGACCATAATGGCAACGGGTGAGTGGGTCGCAAAGCCACCAGTCGAAAACTTACTGCCTCCAGACTGTTTTACGAATGGCTCATCGCCATCCAACCTCAGCTCACAGGCGAGGTTAGTCTACCAGTTATCCGACTCCTTCAGAAACCTCACAGCACAGCCCTAATTCGTTTCCTACCTTAGGGCGTAAGGTATAATCAAGATATAAGAAAGATTTAAAGAAATTTGGGAGATAGATGGGCAACAGCCTTATTTTTATTCTAGAATACTTATAATATCTAATACATTAAAACGTTACCTTTTGGGAGGAGACAGACTTGTTTAGCCTCTCATATAGATGATGCTTGACTCAAGAACACATAAACTAAAACCCAAACATATCAATATTACAAACGATTACAAAAGAAAGAAAAGAAAAGAAATATTACACAGCTACGAAAGTTGAACAATTACAAAGCTTGGAGACTATAATTTTTATTCTAAAAAAACTATGGAGAATTTTCGATATCCTTAGCTTCCTGAATAAGTACCCTTATATAGGCATGAATCCAGATTTCAACTTCGGATTCCAAATCTTGATAATTGTTAGGTGCGCCTGTGAGTGCGCTTTAACTTTCACATGGTCTGGCATCTTTGTTTGGTTATGCCAATTTTTCTCGTGAGTGGTCCATTAACTTTGTCTGAGTGCGTTGAACAGTTACCGCACTTAATTTTTAATGGTCCACAGCTTTTCCTTTGTCGGGGAATCTTTACATTATTGGTTTTTGTGGTCCCCGAGCTTTAGGAAAACAGGCTCTCTTGTCAGCAAGTCCTTTGTCTCTTCCTGCCTCTAATCTGTCGGGTTTGGATCGGAATCCTTTTCCGAACTCTGGTTCTTTCTGCTCCGGGCATACTTGGCAAATATGGTCTATCCATCGGCCAACGTGTGCCATGTTGCAGAATTTTAGGTAAGTTTCTTTTCCCGCCAGAATCTTGTTTTCCCAAAGAATTCTTCTTTTTGTTTCAAAGAGTTCTTCGGCAAATCTTGTTGAGGTTCCTGCCATGAAATTCAGCATGAAAGTTCCGTTGGCTGAATTCTGAAAGAACTTGAATGAGTAATTGACTTTGTCCATTTCCGTTAGACAAATCCAAAGACCCCATCCACGTCTGGTTGAAACTTTATCTTCCGTGATAGTCCTAGCCAAAATTGGTATACCTTCTGGTAGAGCCATTTTTATATTTTTTAAGGTGTTTCCGTATGGTCATCTAAGCTTGATAAAATGAAAAGCTTCAATGAAGCCATTCTTCGCTGGCTCTGGAGCAGTACTGAAACAATACAACTCCAAGATATCTCCTCTGGCCAAATGTGGATTGTTGGCCCAAGTCTCGTGAACAACTTCTCTGATCCATTTTGCTAATTTTGAAATTTCAGAGAAAGCTGGTGCCACAGTATAAACCGAAGCCAGAGCTCCGAAATTATACCATTTTCGAACATCGTTTGGATGGCTGCATGGTTTCATCCAAACTCTCGAATATTTTTTGGAGATATCAACTATAGATTTGTCTGGGTTGATACCTCGCCTGGTAATTAGTTTCTCCCAAGTACGTTGGTAATCCTGCATAGGTGAAGAAACTAAATCATCATTAGTTTGAACCTTAGAATTGCCAGTCATTGGCCTAAGATTCAACTCCCCTTCTTTTACCCCAGAGGTGCTAGTTGACTTGAAGGTTTAGATTGTGATAACACCTGACCTCAACATTCGCTACAGCTTGTACATCCTCAAGGAATGCATCATCTGCAGCACTCGTGACAGGGGTACTTGAATCCCTTGCCTCCGGGTTAGATGAGCATCGTTCTCTAAACACTTCTTTATGCACCGTTGGTGGTGCAGCCTGAAGGATAGGCCCTTTCAAGACTTCAAACAAACGTTCATGGTCCCGAAAGTATGCTTGTATATGATCAGTAGCAAGTTCCTGATATGCTCGTTGAAGCCGTCCTGCGACCTCGGCATTGAGACAAAGTGTCCCAAAGTCTCGTTCCAGGATTTCCAGGTTTTCCCTGAGATTCCTTACTCGTTTGAGGGTATCGCTAGCAATGTGTCCCTCCATCTCGTGTTAAAAAATCTGCAAGAACATTTTTATCAGATTACACTATGACAATATCATAATCATAATATTGACATTCAGCTTGCCATCTTAATAGTCTAGCCTTTTTCTGGTTTTGATTCAATTTTATTTTTAAGAAAAGACTTAACACTAGTATTATCTATTTTTAAGATAAACATTTTTGCAAGTAAGAATAATGACCATTTTTTGAAAGTCTTTCGAACTGCAAAGAATTCTTTTTCGTTGATGTGCCATCTGATAACTTCGCTGCTATCAAATAGACCGTTGTAATATCTGCATAGCACTTCTCCATCTGGTGTGGCCTTCATAAGTATTGCAGCCCACCAATGATCGCTAGCATCTGTGTATAATACAAGTTCATCCTCGTCGTTTGGAATTGCAAGCTTTGGTAGTTGCCTACAAACTTCTTTAAGCTGTTTGACAGCTTGTCCGTGATCTTCATTCCACTCAAACTTAACATCTTTCTTGAGTAGTGGACTGAACATCTTCCCGTGGTTTGCTAGATTGTTGATGAACATTCCAGGAAAATTAACAACTCCTAAAAAACTCTGAAGTTGCTTTAAATCCTTGAGGTCATCCGGATATCCTTGTACTTTTTCAACAATATGATTCTGCAGGATGATTCCAGATTCGTCGATCTCGATTCCAATGAACTCGATCTGTCTTGTAGCAATCACTGCTTTATTTTCGGAAAGCACTAATCCCTCCTTGTAACAAACATTTGAAAAGATTTCTAAATGTTTAAGATGTTCTTTCATGTTTTTTGACACTATGAGGATGTCGTCAATATAAACGAACATGAAGCTGAAGTAATCTTTGAAATGATTATCCATCTTTCTTTGATATATCTGGGAAGCATTTGCCAATCACATTGGCATAACATTCTAGATATAATGTCCTTGTGGTGTGGAGAATGCTGTAAACTTTCTGCTTGTTTCCTCCATTTGAATCTGGTAGAATCCAGACTTGCAATCAAACTTAGAAAACACTTTGGCATTCTTGATGTTATTTACCAAATGTTCTCTGCTTGGGATAAAATATCCATCGAACTCCAAAATTTTGTTGATCCCTTTATAGTTGATCACCAATCTTGGCTTTCCTCGTTTGATTTCTCCATGATTCCGAACAAGAAATCATGGACTGTTGTATGGAGAAATACCTGCTGAAATTAACTTGAGGTCAAGATGTTCCTTAAGTAAATGAGATCAAGATGTATAAAGGGGATCCAACATGTATACACAATTGTATAAAGAAGCTTTGTATTGTGAGTTCTGTGTTGTAAATTCTCTATTGTGATTTATCAACAATTTTTGCCTACATTGAATAATATAATACATTAAAAATCTGAAGAAGAAGTCCTTATTTTTTGTGAATATCGCCTTATATAGTGGAAGAGGAAATAAGTTTCCTTGTTGACTTCAAACTCTTCAAAATTCTATTTTTTTCTGGAAATTCCCGTCGACCGATCGATCGCGCGTCATTAATTCTCGTTTTTGAAATTGTCTGCCTCGACCGATCGATCGCTCCCTTTTTACTGATCGATCGCACCTTCAATAAAATTGTTGCTCAGCACCCTGCCATGCCCGATCGATCGCTCCAATGCATCCGATCGATCGGGCGTTGAAATTTTCTACTTTTCTTTGCTTTTCTTCCTTCCGCTGATGTGTTGGCTCGGTTGAGTCCTTTCCATTCTTTTTAGCTCATTTCCCCCACTTCCATGCACTTGAAACTAGATTCCTGAAATAAACAAATATAACACCAAAAGCATAATATTGTTCCAGAATCACTATAAAACCACTAGAAAATCATGGCAAAATAAGTGTAAAAACGACACTTATCACGTAACTGTTTCATTATCATATGTCAACAACACAAACTCATATTGGGTCATGATAACATTATATTTCCTCCTTAGCCAAATCATTCACTCATCAGTTGCAAACAATAACTAAAAGTTCACCAGCTTGACATATTTTGGCATAAAGTTCATAACTTTTGCATGAGTTTCCAGAAACTATCTTAACTTTTGCATCTCAATTCCAAATTAAGTAATTCTAGTGTCAAATCGAAGCTAACACATAGCACTACAACATTTGTTCAGATCATTACCAAATTCGAAACTTATAATTCCCAGAAATTCGATGAACATGACGCATGCACACTGATTTTCAGAATGTACACATTTGGGAAACTAGCATAAATTATACTCCTCAACTCCAAATTGAGTGATTCTGGTACCAATCGATGCTAACACATAGCACTATAATTTTTTTTCAAACCATAACACCAAATTCGAAACAAACCCAGAAATTCGATGAACAAGATGCATGCACACTGATTTTCAGAATGTACACATTTTGGAAAACCTATGATAACTTTTCCACCTCAACTCCAAATTGAGTGATTCCGATGCCGAATCGAACACATATCACTACAACTATTATTCAGACCATAACACCAAATTTGAAACTAATAATTCTCATAAATTTGATGAACAGGACACATGCACACTGATTCATAACAAAACATATTTTACAGCTTCATTCATCTACATACTAATGTACTTTCACCAGTTAACTCAATTTCAGTATATAAATTCGAAGAATACATGTATACATTCGATTATCTTCAAGATTTGAAGCCAAATCATCTACCTAAATCGTCCTTGCTTGCAGATTACGATGAACTGATGATGTTTCACTCAATGTATGAGCTTTCCTTCGATTTTTGCTTCGCTTCCACAAATTCTGTGATTTCTCTTCGTTGTCCAGAAAACCGAGCAAGTAAATTGAAGTTGTAGCAAACCATAATGGTGATGAAACAATAATAGAACAAGAATAAAGAGAAAAATGGGTAGATGAGTCAATTTCATCGATTAGAGAGTGGGAAATAAAACATTGTTTAAATAGGAAGTGTAGACATTGAAATTGTTGATTAGAGACTGATTCCTAAACGGAAATAAGCTTTGAGGAATTTTAAGGCAAGTCTCCCTTATAAAAAAGACATTATATAATCATTTAATTGCAGAAATTTATTTTGTAGCTTTAAAAAATATGTGGGTAAACTAATTCATTTATTTTTATCACGGTGCAAGTCCGATCTTTTTTTGTGACATTTGAGGAAGTGATTTTACACGACTTTTGAATTCGAGACATGTCCCTTATTAGGACATCGGGTACTGCTGGACAGGGTGAATCTCCCTCAATTTTTTTTTATTTTAATATATAGTATATAAAAAAATATTATATATAATATATTTTTTACCCCAAAATTTTAAAAACCTATATTTTTGCCCCCTAAAAAAACCTACAATTTTTTTGAGCAACTATTACAACTACGTGGAGGAGGGAGATGTAAACTTGAACATGAGACCAACCATCGACAAAAATTCTACAATTTTGCCCCCTAAATATTTCGGCTCGCCGCTGGCAACATACCCCTAAATGTTTTTTTTACCATCTTAAAAAAAAATTGCATTTAACCCCCTAAAAGTATATTGACCCCCTTAAAAAAAATTTGTCATTTATTTTTATGTTATTATTTTTTGCCCTCTCCCAAACAAAAGTTCTAGATTCGTCACTGCTCCTGGGTCAAGAGACTTATAGCGCAAGGCTTAATAATCAAAGTATTATAAAAAATAAAATTTGTCAAATATCGTAAAATGAAAAAATATCTACAAATCTACCGCAAACTTTAGAAAACGGTTTCAATACTAATAAAATTTGTATTGAAACCATTTAAACGGTTTCTATACAAAATTTATTATTATTATTATTATTTTTTGTATTGAGTTTGAAATTGCTAAATGAAATGGCAACATGAGCTTGTACAAATTTAATTTTTTAATAAGTATAATTTTTTTAATTGTATTAACTTATTTAATATTTTGTTTAATTAAAATTTTTATTATTGAATACTTTAAAATATTTATTCTTTAATAGTTTGAAGTGGCCACGTGTTTGTACAAATATTTATTACTTTAAATTAATATTATAACAATGACACCAACATGTAATGTACTGCATCGCTCCTCTTCGTCGACGTGCTTGTTCCCTGAAAACGAGTTTATGACCAATCTATCTCATTCGGTATTCGGGAACTTATATTCCTTCCAGATTGGGGAACAATTCGAAGAGTGTTATCATGGAATAAGTGAAACTCAGCTTCATCCAATATAGTTCGGCCAAGTTGTTCTCAAATACACCAGCATAAGTAGCCTGATATATATATTACTTGTAAAATGACTTTATAAATCTGTTGCATTAAGTATATATGCCTTGCAAACAATTTGCACGTGAGCAAGGGATCCAAACTCAGTCAATTTGCCACATGTGTGTTCACATGATTTGATCTTCACGGTATGCTTGTTTCCACCATGTCCATGTCGTTGGTCAGTGATCACATCAGCAGATTGTTGCCCTGATTAATCAATGTGACAATATGTTGACCGGATAACTGCTCCCATTGTGTATACAATTTGGTAGCATAAGATGTTCACATCTGATTATTGTACATCACATTCGAAGCATTTTCCATTCGTGTATAGAAGTGCTTAGCAGTACGGTAAAAGGTAATTTCAACAAGGGATGTGAGAGGAAGTTTTCTGGCACCCTTTAGTACTCTATTGATGCATTCAGACATGTTGGTTGTCATAATTCCACAACAAAAACCTCCATCATGAGAGAATGACCTCTTCTCCTTACCATTTGTATTTAAATAATCAAATGCATCCACATTTATGCGCTTGATATCTTGAAAAGCATTTAAGAACTTATATATTTGATATTTACACCCGGCTCTCCAGCACATGTGTGATGCCCGGGAATTAATGGTATTAATCACGGAGTGATAATGATCCTTAATGGATTTTAATTGTGGCAATTATGAATTAATTTCGGTGTTGGGACACCCAAGGATGTTAAATCCGATATTTGGGATCGTTGGATCCAAAGGTTGAGATTGTATTCTCATCGTGGTGAAAAACCTTGGAATTAGGTTTTTGGTAGGATCTGGGATCTGGGGTGCTTTGTATTGGGGCTAATGTTGGAAATTGAGGCTTGAGAGATAATTATTAAAACAGATGATTTTTAATGAATCATGATGTATTTGTGGAGGACTTGGTATTTTGGAGTCTTGGTACTATATATACCAAGTGGACTCGGTGTTCCGGCATTGCACGAATTTCCTCTCTCTCTCTCTCTCTCCCTCTCTCATTTCCCCTCCCCTCTCCCCAAACCCCTCATTTCTTCCCTTGGAAGAATTGGTTGGAAGCTCGGCTCGAGAGCCGGATTTCTTGAAGATAATAAAGTATTATCCTTCCCCTCGCATTTATCTTCGGTTTGATAGTAGTATTGTGGAGTATGGTTTAGTATTATGTTGAGTTGAGTTTGAAAATTTTAAAGATTTTGGGGTTGGATGTTTAAGGGTTTTTATGATGTTTATTTTGAGGATTAATGATATAATGGGTGTTGGGATTATTTTCTGGAAGTTTAAACCCAAAAACGCCATTTTTAGGCCATTCAAGTGCTCGCCGATCGATCGGCAATAGGGGCTCGATCGATCGCGCGTATTTTGAAAATTGGAAGACGATGAGCAGTAGGCTCGATCAATCGAGCAAAACACTTGATCTATCGAGATGGTCGGATCGATCGATCGAGCAGGATGAGCAGTAGGCTCGATCGATCGAGCAAAACGCTCGATCGATCGAGATGGTCGGTCCGTCGATCGAGCATGATGCTCGATCGATCGAGCAAGGGGGAATTTCGGGCAATATTTGTTGGGGCTCTTGATCGATTGAGCCCATTTGGCCGATCAATCGAGATGCCCTGTTTTGTGGATAATATGGTTTTATTGTTATGGAATCGATGCATGCTTCGCCCGGGGTCTTTTAAATGGTTAATCGTCATGGATTGACGGTATAATTGGAAGTTGTGAACGTGCTTGGGCACGTGGTAGCATGCTTGTTTTTAATTGCGAGTTATTTATGTGTTTAGCACATGATTCTTCGGGTCACGGGATCAAGCAGAGTTTGATTCGGACTACGGAATTATAAGGTATGTATAATGTACGAGCATAACCCTTTTACATTATTGCAACGATTAAATGCATGGAACATGGTAATTGAAATAAATGAGTATATGATGTGAAATGTATGGTGCCGCTATAGATCGAGCAATGGTCGAGATGTTGTCGCTACGGAGCGAACATCGATTATGAATGCCGCTGCTATTGAGTAAGCGATGAAAATGGAATTGTGGAACCATTGGTTAGATATCTAGGATATCTGTATCTTTGTCTAATGAGATAATATTATTGATTTCGGAGATTGGAAATCGGGAACGGATTAGTTAATCAACGTAATGATTAACTGGCTTTTGGGATTTGATGGTTTCGATTATTTTGAGAACAGGAACAGCACAGGGGATCCCGGATGAGGATGATACCATACAGGGAGTATCTTTTAAAAATTCATGGCATTTACATTCTGTAAATTATAAATGTGATATTGTGCTCATTGGATTTGTGGTATTGGTATGCTCATCCCGTGTGGGGGCTGTCTTTGTTGGAACAGGTGAACATGTACATTGATGGCTTTGGAGTTGAGCTCGAGCGGTCGATTGGAAACACCTCCAGGGCTGAGGTACCAGAGCCCTGGTATTGAGTATGATATTCTATACATTAGATACACATATACTTATATTCGATGCTCGCGTGTGAGCACTATTATGTGTATATGGTTTGTATAAAAAGGCAAGGGTCTTTCTCTTTTCATTTATGTGTTGCATACAATTAATTAGGAATTGCAAAATGAATTGAGAACGTATTAGTGTATTACAAGGGTGCATGATATGTTAAATGGACTTGGTTGAGAAAAAAACTGGATATTTAATGGAAGGGTGCAAGAAATTTTATAGATGGCATTTTATGCCATGGTTGCATGTAGTCTTTCCCCCGATAGCATGATTGTATGCACTAATTGCATGGGTTAATACACTAATAATGGGTTAAGGGCACGGGGTCCTTACAACATGTCCTTTAATTGGACGTTCTTGAAATGACTGTTGAAGTTTTAGAACACATGTCTCAAGCAATATCGATGACGTCAGGAGGGTTGAATGCATGTATTTCCATCAATTGCTCGAATAAGACCAGTGTGTCGATCAGAAATGAGGCACATACCATAACTCCTCGTACAAAGTGTATGCTCAATCTTCCGAGAAACCATTTCCAAGATAACAATGTTTCATCAACTATTGCAAACGCAAGAGGAAAAACTTGTTGATTTCCATCCATTGCTACTGCGGTCAATAATTTGTGTTGTACTTCGTGTACAACTGAGTGACATCAACACTAGTGACTTTTCGACTGTGGGAGAATCCATCGATACACGGCTTGAATGCCCAAAAAACATATTTGATGATCTTATGTACTGGATTGCATGTGTTGTTATGTTCCCATTCAACCACCAAACCAGGATTAGTCTTCTAGAGAGCACCCATAAATTAAGACATTTCCGTATGGAACTCTCCCACGTCTCATTAGCGATCCTCACGAGATCGCTTCAAGCTATGCCATACTTTCGCATACTATATTTGAAACCCCAATTTTTCATTCACTGTTTCCTAGGAATACTTAATCTGGCATTAAGGATTGCGATGCACCATGCCCACCAACATTGTTGCAATATAATTCTTACACAAGTTGCGATGATCAACATTCATCTCATTCATTATAAATGCGTGTTGTCCACAATCCTTGTTATTTTGAACAAATTCATATTTGTTTTCAACAATGCTCATAGGTGCCATTGACATCGATTATCTTCATTGTTGTGTTTGCACTCAACCTTCCATAGTTTTCGGTGTAATCTCGACAACTCTGTACTCACGCCACGCAAATCCGTATAGAAAGTTCCTTCACCTTGGAAATTAATAAACTCTTATCCTCAAATAACATACTCACATCAAGAATTCCTTTATTCAAATAATAAGATTTCCCCTTCTTCCCAATTGGAATCTGATAAGAGTCGGCATATATTTCGGAGTACATGGTCGAGAAGTATGTAATACTTGGGTGAACCATGCGTTCATTTGAGGTGTGGCTAGGTGCATTGACTGGAGCATTATCAACATATGGTGAGGAAGTACCCGCAACATGTGCCGATAGTGTTTCGAACATGGTCTCCACAACAATATCATCTTCATTATCCTCCGAAGTATCATCAGGTTCTGAATCAGAAGGTGCATTAGGCCCATAATGGCCTGCTTGTGGCTCTTCAACATTTACATCCACTGGAGTCACTTTCAATCCTAGGATTATTATCTTATGTAGGCACTCCAACCCTAAACTCATTGTATGCATGTGAGAGCTCAATCCTAATTATGTGATTAATGATCACACGATGATAAATATAGCGTAAACAACGGAAGATGAGTTTCTCATTTATTAACATGTGACCCTAAAAATTTCGGCACGATCTCATCGTATGAGGAACATACCACTAATACCAATAGATATATACTAAAAATATTTATAATCACATAATTAGGATTGACCCTCACAATACATGACAAGGAGAAGGATGCACTTCAGATATATATGCTTAACCAGATGAATAAGCGACATACTTTGTATTGTCATGCGCCAAGGATAAAGGAACATCAAGGACATCATGTTGGGATAAAAGTGATTTATATGTGCCCCAATCCTGGCTCATCGACATATGCGAAGGAGACACAATTACACTATGTATTTGCTCTTTCTCAATATAAATATCCAGTTCGTTCAATTCTGCATCATGACTCAAGAATATTTGCAATGTACTGTTATATGTGATCTCAACATATAATTTCAATGAAAATTCATTGCTGTCAATACCGGCACACTCATATAACTTCGACACCAATTCAGAAAATGTTGTTGTACGCGGTATCATGGACAATTTAGTAGGAAGAATGTCATATGTCACGGACCAATAATCATGTGATAAATTACCTCCAGCATACACATACAATACTACATTCCTCCTAGGTGCCATATCTTCACAAAAAAAGACAAAAATATTTACTAACACAATTCAAATATTATTAAGCTTTTTACGCTATCAACAAAATACCACCAATAATTCACATTTTCATACCCAAAATAACAGTGACCTCTGTCACCTTCGTTGCCGCTGTTATTCTGTCAATGCCTATGACGCCGCCGCCATAGTCAATTGTGGTGGTTGTGGTGTGAATTTTCGTTGCCTTCCGCTGTTTTGCTCAAATTGTATGAGAAAATTTGTTATCGTGCGTGTATTTGTGTGGCCATGAATTTCATTTTTTTTTTAGTTCAAGTGTTCAAGTGACCGCTAGCACCGGTCACTCCAATAATTAAGTACAAAACAAATAGAAAATAAAAAAAATTTTGGTGAAAAAATCGTTCTCAGAACACGGTTTTTCTTCACAAATAAAATTTGTGAAGAAACTGTTTTCTCAGAGAACGGTTTACAGTAATTTCAATAAAATATTTTCTGGTTACAGTATTTAACAAATTGTTTTTTATTATATTTTGATTATTATTAAGCCTACGGCGCAAATCCAAATTTCAAGAATTGTAAAATTAACTTTACTTCATCAAAAGAGTATACATGGATGTCCCATACCTATCCTTCTTCATCGAAACCGTCCTATGCTGAATTCTCAATTTTACATTTTTTTGAGTTTCGCACGACTGACAAGGAGAGGTGTAGTATCCATGGTTAATCTTATTAAAGCAGTTCGTTATAATGAAGAATGTGAATGCCATGATATTTACTCTTTTACTATTTATAATAATTATATTTTAAAGTTATCTTAAGTCCAATAAAAAAATCTATATATATGTACTATACAGTTAATATATGGATCCTACGTTAGGGTGTAAACGAACCGAGCCTGTTCGTTAGCTTTTCGAGCCGGCTCGAAAAATATTCGATTCGTATTCGAAATTATCGAATTCAAGCTGAACTCGAACATGCTCAAACTTTTTTTCGAGCCGAACTCGAGCCTAAATTATTTTGTTCGATAGCTCGCGAGCTTTAATATTTTATTAATATATATAATTTTATATTAAATAAATATATTTCGAGCCTTTCGAGTATTTATTTTTGATTAATAGTTCGAATATCTCGCGAGTATGTTCGAATTTTTCGAGCCGAACTCGAGCTTTTAATTCAAAATTTTAAATTATTCGAACTTCGAATCGAGCTCGAACTCGAATATATTTATTTCGAGCCGAATTCGAGCCTTAAAATTTCCTTTATATTCGACTCGATTCAGTTCGTTTATACCCATATTCTTGGTTAATTAAATTGTAATATATTTTTGCTTTATTCCCTGTATCAAAATATATAAGTAAAGTTCCCTAAAAAATATATATATGTAAATTGACGTAGATAGCTTTAACACACTAGGGGTGTGGGATAGGGAAATATCTTATAATTAATTTTTTGTTCCATGTTTGGTTTATTTTTAGAAAAAAAAATTTTTATTTCATCATATTTATCCAATTTCAATCCCACTTTATAACAAGATGACATATATATCATTCTCACATTTTTGTACTATTTCAAAATTTGAAATTCCCTCCAAAAATTTCAATTTATTTTCTATAACATAATCCTAAAAAGCTGAATATTAAAATTTTTGAGGGTATTTAGTCGTTATACCAAAAATAAAATTAATCCACCATTTTAAAATCATATCAAACATCATATAACTTATCACATTATATTATTTATGCTCATCTTTTATTTTCTAATCACTCAATTTTTATCACATTCTACACTTCAAATGGTACCTAAAGATAGGTTTCTCTTGTGTCCTTGTGTTACACATTCCATTTTTTTTTTGGACTGTATATGTTTTATATGATCAGCGAGTGCTTCAGCTCTTGTATTTGAAGCATACATTGTTTTAGAAATTTTTTATGGATGGGCGTCCGCACCTCTTTCATATGTAACCTAAGACCTGTTATGAATATTTCTCAATCAGTTGTTGACCTTCAAGTTCTCAAGTAAAGTATATATGCCTGAGTTTTGGTCAGAGCTTATATTGTCAAAAGCAACACTTGTATGCCCTGTGGGATTTCAATATTTGCCCACATAGGAGAAATTGGAAATGTTTGATTTTCACAAGATACAAGGTTAAATAATCATTAAGAGGAGCATGTATTAGCATCAGATTGGTGCTGAAAATTGGGTTTTTGATTGATAAAAAGATTTACAGTTCAAATGCTAAGGAGTTAGAGGATTGATTGAGTCATGGCCAGTATGTTGGCCACTAACCCATGTTCAAAAGCATGGGGCAACATGAGCAAGAAACAGCCGAGGAATGATAGAACAAAATATTTCAGGTTTCGACTTTAGCTTAATTTGCTTCATTCCAGATTATATATTTCCACCTTTCCTAATTTAGATTTCTAAGTTGTTTCAGCTTTATTTTCCATATTTCTAGTTTGTAAATAATGTTCATTTTCGTTCTTGATGGCATAACAATGTGTTCATGTCAATTGAATAATGTATTTTGTTTTTCCATTTCCAGATAATTTTATTGAAGGAGTTCCTTAGTTTTCGATTTTAACCGAGAAGATCAGAACTAACAGTCGAATCGAGGCTCACATTATCTTGTTAGTTAGATTTTTCTTTAGGCATTTTTGGATCATACCGATGAGAACTCAAGTAAACACTGACAAAGGTGGTGGAAAAAAATCAACAACCTAAGGAGCCACATCAAGCATTGCAAGATGGCAAATCCACAGTTCTGGAGCTGAAAAACATTAATTTTTTCCTTTTTTTGTGAAGTGAATAACATGTCAAACATACCAGGTTTTGGTCATATACTTAGACTACATGATTGAAAATTATATCTAAGATTCTAGTGTAAATATTGATATAATTATGATATATTGATAGGTTATATGTCACGACAAGGTAAAATGCACCATAATAAAAAGAAATATGTAACGCACAAAATAATATAGGTTATATAATCGTGTGTAACAAACGTCCTTGTATAATTCGATGGTGTGGTTAAATACTAGGTTAATTGCATCCTCCCTCCTGTGTTTAGTCTAAAAAGTATAAGTCCCCTAAAAAAATTCAATACGTTGAAACTCCACCTCCTTTTAAAAAAATTAGCTCAAAACCACCTGCATGGCTGCATCCGAAGTTGCGTGTACACACAATGTAAATGCGTGTCTACAGTAGGCGACTGGTATTAGCGGCCGCGACGGTTGCTTGGATTATGGTTAAGGCTATTTTTACACATGAATTAACATAATTGCCCTCCCCATTTAAAAACATTGCTAACCTTAACCCCAATCCAAACAACCGTCGCGACCGCCTTAATACCAGTCGCCTACTGTAGACGACTGTGGGGTCCTCGTTACTTAATCCGTTATGTATTAGTTCATTATACATATGTGAGTAAGAATTAAGTAAAAACATACACCTGATTAAGAGTTTAGTTATGTAGGTTATTACAAGTTGACAAAAACATGTCATAATACACATCATATATACATCACAACAACATAGACCAAAAACTCATAAGCAGTGGTTCAGCTCGCAGCGGAATAGACTCACAATCCCGTCCTCCCACGTCTGAGTCCCTACAGAAACAATCACACAACATGAGTATAGATAAATAACCATCCCAGTGCGATATCAATACAACATAAACGATAAAGCACTACAAACATCAAATGTGATTGTCCTGTATTTATGCATCATCAAATGCAATTATGTCATGACATGTCTCATTCCTCATCCTGTTATAACCAGACCAATACGATATGTCTATCTCAGCTCAATATGTCAGTGGAACCCTCTCACATCTTCATATTAGCAGCACATATCATAGTACCGTCCTAACATGTTATAACAGCCAGAGCATATACCCAACCGGCGTATATCTCTCATGTCAAAGCATATGTAGCATACCTATCGTGGCAACAATCTCAGCCAAAGCATATGCCCAACACTGGCATATCTATCGTGGCACCGATCTCAGCCAAAGCATACGCTACACATCTATCGTGGCATCCCTCTCAACAATATAATCATGAATGCACATGCATATGATGTCAATAATCATATGATACCATGCTCACATCATCATCACAACAATATCATATACTCGTACGTCAAAACGTACCTGTTATGCGACACAAAAGCTATAAATTAAGCGTCAATGTCTAACCGCATCGTTGCCCCGTCCCCTGTGATGATGCTACATAAATACCAATAATGTATCATTTTATCATAGGCATCAAAATCAAAGTCCACAAAAATATAACATTTAAGTCTACCGATCGATCGGTCCAAACATGCAACCCTAGCGATCGATCTCTCATAAGCTAGCGATCGATCGCTCTAAACTCTGAATTTCTTAAAAATGCTACGGCATTTGAGCGATCAATCGGTCGCCTTCAGCGATCGATCGGTACATGAACCGCCTTACTTTCCTCTGTTTCACCGATCGATCGGTCGACAACAGGATTTTAAAACAATGGCGATTTTGATGCTTATCTTCATGTTTCTTCTCATACACCTTACTTCATACCATAACAACTTGCCCACTAGATAAATTAGCATCATATACACAACTTTCCATCATTTTATACTTTCAAATGTTTACTTTAAACTCATAGCAATTCATATACAAGTAGTACTTCACATGCTTCAAGGTTAATACACTAAGCACATATATTCATCAACTATGGTAACAAGCATGTAAATTCTACTTTCCTTACCAAGTTATGCACTTCCTTGTTGTTCTTGCAAGTCCAACTCCAACAACAACTCAAGGAGAATTAGAGAGAGAGTGTAGAGATTACTAGGTGAGTTGAGGTGTATTGTGTGAGTTAAATCTGATTTTAGCTATATATTGCAACCTCCAAATGCAACACAAATTCAGATACACATTCTCCCCAAATTCATGTCAAATGTAGGACACATTAATATTCAACTATGTGTTGCACTTCAAGTCTCTTTTCCACTATAACACAATAATGTTAAGTCCCTCTATCACATGTTCATGTTCTTAACTCACTCTCTTTGATTTCTCATATCTACATGAGGTTTCATTCATGCATAAAATTAGTCGTGTTCGGTTCAACCCGAATCCGAGTCCACATCGTACTGTAATTAATCATAATTACACCATAAGTATATTACACATGTATACGTCAGATCGAGGCATGGCATTTCTCCCTTACTCATTGAATTTCGTCCTCGAAATTGCACATACAAAACATACATATGTGTATACTCAACTCAACAATCCTACTGCAAGAAGATAAGAAACATGATCATATTTGCAACATTGCAGTACGTACTTACCAACAGGATCATAAAACTATAAAATCATACCAATAAATAACTCAGGATACTGCTGTATCATATACTTCTCCGTCTCCCACGTTGCCTCCTCAACACCCCGTCGATCCCACTGTACCTTGACCATTGGTATCACTTTGTTACGCAATGTCCGATCAGCTCTATCCAGAATCTTCACTGGTTGTTCCACATAAGACACGTCTGTATCCAACCGTACTTCAGATGGTGGCAATACATGACCCGGATCCGGTTCCTATTTCCTCAATAGTGAAACATGAAACACATCGTGGATACTACTCAATGCTGGCGGTAGTGCTAATCGATATGCCAATACACCAATACGTTGCAACACCTCATAAGGACCAACATATTGTGGAGACAACTTTTCACATTTACCAAATCGTACCACACCTTTAAAAGGTGAAATTTTCAAAAATACTCGATCACCAACTTGAAATTCAAGTGGTCTACGTCGCTTATTGGCATAAGCAGCCTGTCTATCCTGAGCATCTTGTAATTTCAATCTGATCAGTTTCACTTTTTCCTCCATCTCACGTAACATTTCTGGTCCATGGAGTGCAGTCTGATCAACATCATCCCAATATAATGGCGATCTACATCATCACCCATATAGTGCCTCAAATGGTGCCATCTGGAGACTAGTTTGATAACTGTTATTGTACGAAAATTCCACTAATGGCAATGACTCTTGCCATGAGTTATCAAACTCCAATACACAGGCACGCAACATATCCTCAAGCGTCTGTATCGTACGCTCTGTTTGTCCATCTGTCTGAGGATGATACGTTGTACTTAATCGTACTTCAGTCCCTAGCGTTGATTGCAATCCTTCCCAAAAATGAGAAGCAAATCTCGGATCTCTATCCGATACAATTGACACTGGTATGCCATGTAGTCTCACTACATTTTGAATATAAAATTGAGCCATCTTCAAATAGGTAAATGTCATACTGTAAGGTATGAAGTGGGCTACTTTCGTCAATCTATCAACAATGACCCAAATCGCATCAAAGCCAGAGGAAGTCCGTGGCAAATGGGTAACAAAATCTATTGTAACATGTTCCCATTTCCATTGAGGAATCTCCAAACTCCTCAATTCACCTCCTGATCTTTGTCGTTCTGCTTTTACTTGTTGACAGATCAAACACCGTTTCACAAAGTTCAGCACATCCTGTTTCATGCGTTTCCACCAAAATTGTACGCAAATCTTTATACATTTTCTTTCCTCCAGGATGTATACTGTAGCGACTACAATGCGCACGCTGTAGTATTTCTTGGCGTAGTCCTAATGCAGCAGGTACTACCCAACAGTTTCTATATTTCAATGTTCCATCACTTGTAATTACAAACTGAGATGTTTGTCCTTGACATAACATTTCCTTCCAATGTTGTACCTCATCATCAGTAACTTGTGATGTTCTGATTTTCTCAAAGATATCAGGTTCAACTAACAATGTTGATACCCGTACTGGCTCTGTGTCTGCATCAAATTCATAACCCAAGGTACAACAAGAAGTCATCAAGGCTGATAAATGTATCATCTCATCAGCAGTATTGTGAACTTTTCGACTTAAGGCATCTGCTGTGAGATTAGCCTTTCTTGGATGATATTCGATCTCGCAATCATAATCTTTTAAGAGATCCATCCATCTCCTTTGCCTCATATTCAACTCTGCTTGAGTGAATAAAAACTTTAAACTTTTATGATCAGTATATATGGTAAATGACGTACCATATAAATAGTGTCGTCATATCTTCAAGGCAAAGACAATGGCAGCCAACTCTAGATCATGCACTGGATATTTCATTTCATGTGGCTTCAACTGACGTGAGGCATAAACCACCACATGGTTATCCTGCATCAAAACACAACCTAAACCAAGTAATGATGCATCAGTATAAAGAGCAAAGCTGTCATGCTCTGATGTAATAATCAACATTGGAACAGTAGTTAACCGATGTTTCAATTCCTGAAAACTATGCTCACATGCGTCTGACCATCGAAATGGTATTCCCTTCTGTGTCAACTGTGTAAGTGGTTTGGCAATTGCTGAAAATCCTTCAACAAATCGTCTATAGTATCCAGCCAAACCTAGGAAACTACGAATCTCTGGCACAGAAGTAGGTGATGACCAATTCAACACCGCTTCTATCTTTCTCTGATCAACTGATATACCGTCTTTAGAAATCATATGCCCCAAAAATACTACACTGGTCAACCAAAATTCACACTTACTGAGTTTGGCATATAACTGATGTTGTCTCAATAACTGTAACACCATGTGTAAATGTTGGACATGGTCATTTTCACTCCGATAATAGATCAATATATCATCAATGAACACAATGACAAATTGATCAGTTGATAAGTGTCATTTTACACTTATATTTGCATATATTTCTTGCGATTTTTATAGTGATTCTTGGAAGATTTTATACTTTTGGTTATGTTTTGTTATTTTTCCAGGAATCCAGTAGAAGTGCAAGAAATACTGGAAAAACCCCGTTTTATGGACTAGAATGAGGAACTATGACAGGACGAGGCAATCCATG
Organism: Haberlea rhodopensis; assembly: GCA_907163345.1. Classification (NCBI taxonomy): domain Eukaryota; kingdom Viridiplantae; phylum Streptophyta; class Magnoliopsida; order Lamiales; family Gesneriaceae; genus Haberlea; species Haberlea rhodopensis. The sequence continues at coordinate 829,599 of CAJQUN010000071.1, forward strand.
GGAAAAGATGTGAAAAGACTAAAAAAATGATAAAAGCAACAGGCGATCGATCGTCTATCACAAGAGATCGATCGCCTGAAGCCAGAGAGCTCATGGAATTTTGAAGCGATAGGCGATCAATCGCAACAAACCAGGCGATCGATCGCCTTGGGGCAGAACATATAGGTGATCGATCGCCTATCTCGAGAGACCGATCGCCGAGGAGAAAAGCTGAAGGCGATCGATCGCAACAATTGAAGAGACCGATCGCCTGCAGAGTCCCAAACTTAAAAAATTCCTTAATTAAGTTTTTGGGCTATTTTTGGTACCAGACCTCTTGGGCTCGGAAAGGGACATAAATTGAAGTTTTTAGGTCAAAGAGGGGGTTCTTTCAGCTCTGGATAGGCAGCCACCCATTGGAAGATAAACATCATCCAAGAGAATTCAAAGGAACGCAGCTAGAGACGGGAACAACGGATCGACGCACGATTCAACATCGAGTGTTTATTAGTATTTCTGAACTTTTGTTTAGTTTTATTTTAGAATTCCAATGTTTATAATGTTGTTAGATGTTATAAAATGTTGTTTTTCCGTTAATATGCTAGGCTAAGTTTGTTATCGAGACAAGGAAATCTTGTGTATGAACCCACAGTTTTAATTCTAGTTTTTGATTAAGTTTATGTTATGCTTTTAATGTTTTTAAAGGATTAGCTACTCTTTGAATGTTGTTAGTTTGCCATTGAGATCGAGAGATGATATTGTACGACGGAACAAATAACATAAACCGTGGATTTCAGACCGAGATCGAGAGATGACGTCAAATACACGAGTGATAGCCATAGATATCTAGTAATCGAAAGCTAAGGGTTTTCATAGAACGTATGCAACATTGAATTGTTAAATAAGTGAACGAGAGTTACTTACTGCAATTCGGTGTTAGGTTTAATATAGCTCGAGAGAGTATATTGGATATAACCGGAAAACTTGTCACCTTAGATGCATTAATTTTAATTAGAACTAGTAGGTAAATTGTGGGGGATTACTCAAGTGAACCGAAGTCTCGATATTTATCTCTACTGTTTATTATCTTAATTCTTTGTGGTGCGGTTGAATATTGGAGTTGATTAAATTAGTTTATCTTTCAACCAATTTCGTAGGTTAAATATAGAACGCTAGTTAAATTTGTTAATTACTACTAGTCCTCGTGGGTTCGACAATCCTTACTTCTAGATCATGATACTAAAACTTGACACCATACACTTGCGGTATAGAATCGCTAGACTGAGAAATAATTGTTTAAAATAAAAGCGATCAAGTTTTTGGCGCCGTTGTCGGGGACTAGTTTAAGTAATATCATAGGAGATTAGTTGACTATAATTTAGCCATATTTTTTTTATTTTTAATTTTATTACGGTTTATACGATTTCACTAATGTTGTTACTTCGTTGTGTTGAATTCTGCAGGGAGTTGTCTTTGTAGTGCATGCTACGAAGTGACAGACCTATACTAGAGCCACTTGACTTAGAGATTGAACGAACTTGCAGAAGACTTCGGAAAGAAACTAGAGAGATGGCCGAGAATAATCGAGGGAACGGTAATGAAAACAACGAAGAAGTGCCAATTACAAGATCCATGATGGACTATGCACAACCATCTTTTCAAGGCACCATGTCTAGCATCACAAGACCAAGGATTCAGGCTAATAATTTCGAGATCAAGCCTGCCATAATTCAGATGATTCAACATTCTGTGCAATTCGGAGGATCACCTACTGATGATCCTAATGCTCATATCTCCAACTTTTTGGAGATATGCAACACATTCAAGCACAATGGCGTCACTGACGACGCCATCAGGTTACGACTCTTTCCCTTTTATTTAAATAATGTAGCTAAGAGCTGGTTGAATTCATTGCCTGCAGGGTCGATCACTACTTGGGAGGGGATGGCTCAAGCCTTCCTATCAAAATACTTTCCGCCTTCCAAGACAGCTAAGATGCGCAATGATATCACCACATTCGTGCAACATGATCCGGAGACTCTATATGAAGCTTGGGAGCGGTTCAAGGATCTACTTCGAAGATGCCCACATCATGGCCTTCCGATTTGGCTTCAGGTACAAACATTTTACAATGGTTTATATTCTGCTAATAGATCCATGATTGATGCAGCAGCAGGAGGTACCATTATGAGAAAGTCGCCTGAGGAAGCTTTCACACTCTTGGAAGAGATGGCATCCAACAGGTACCAATGACAGTCCGAAAGGAATGTGCCCAAAAGACCGATAGGGGTGCACCAAGTTGATGAGGTAACAGCAATAAAAGCTCAATTGGAGGCGTTGAATAAGAAAATGGATGACTTGAGCATGACAGTGATGCAAGCTCAAGTGGTCATATGTGATTTGTGTGGAGGCAACCATCAGAGCATGGAATGCCAGGCAGATAATCCTTTTGTGCAATCTACTGAAAATTCTAACTTTGTAGGAAACAGGCCACAACAGGGTAATTCTTACTCCAACAACTATAACCAACCGTGGAGGAATCATCCAAACTTCTCTTGGTCCGACCAAAAGAATGTTTTGAACCCCCAACCACAACCAGGTTACCAACCAAAGCCAAGCATGGAGGAATTACTTGTCAAGTTTATATCATCTACTGAGACCAGGATGAATAACCAAGATGCATCTATCAATAATTTGGAAACTCAAGTCGGACAATTGGCAACCATCTTGGCCGGAAGAGCACAAGGAACTCTGCCGAGTGACACCGAGAGGAATCCAAGGGAGCAAGCCAATGCCGTGACCTTGAGGAGTGGAAAGGAACTTGGTGGTGAGAAGGAAACGGAAAAGATTTCAATGAAGCAAGAGGAGAAGGAGAAACCTTGCAACAAGGGTAAGTCCATTGGAGACACTATACCGATATCACCACAAGAAAAGGTACACATTCCTCTCAGCAATTAATAGGGTGAAGGTTGATTCAAACTTTGCCAAATTTTTAGACATGCTTAAGAATTTGCATATCGATATACCCTTTATTGATGCATTACGAGAAATGCCTAATTATGCCAAATTCTTAAAGAAAATGTTGTCTAAGAAGCAGAAATTGGGAGAGCACGAGACTGTCTTTTTGACTGAGCGATGTAGTGCTATGGTGCAAAAAAAATCGGCCACGAAGTTAAAAGATCCAGGGAGTTTCTCTATTCCTTGCACTATTGTGCCTATTTCTTCTATTAAATCATTATGTGATTTGGGTGCTAATGTGAACTTGATGCCTTTGTCTGTTTTTAGGAGACTTGGATTGGGAGAGCTGAAGCCCACAAGAGTAGTGTTGCAAATGGCGGACAAGTCTATCACCTACCCACTAGGAATCATTGAAGATGTGCCTGTAAAGATAGATCAATTCACCTTCCCAGTGGATTTCTTAGTATTGGATATGGAGGAGGATGTGAGAATGCCATTAATCCTGGGACGCCCATTCTTGGCTACTGGAAGAGCCATCATTGATGTTGAAGAAGGGAAGTTGATCCTCCGTGTAGGAGAGGATCGGGTTACATTCAATATGTTCAAATCTTCAACACACGCACACAACGAGCATGATTATCTAAAAGTTAACATGATTGACACTTTGCTTGTTGATGTGGTGCAAGGCACTAATGAGGTGAACGTGAAGACCGAGCTAGAGACTAAAGAAGGCAAGAGCCATGACATGATAAAGTCAAAAAAGGCTAAGAAGCTCAAGGAGAAAAGGACATTCATGAAGGGAGAGACAGTGCAATTGCATAAATTGCCACCACCTCGCTTTTCCAAAGCAAGCGAAAAGCTTCATGGGTTGGACCATTAACGGTGACTACTGTCTATGCTCATGGAGCAATTAAGGTAAGTGATCCTATTCTAGGCACTTGTGTGGTAAATGGTGAGCGGTTGAGACACTGCAACGTGGATGACATTAATCCACATACTTCGAGCCGTTGAAGCGATTGGGTAAGAAGTCCAGCTTGGGACTATAAATCAAGAACTAATTTTTCTTCTTTCTCCTTCGTTTTTGACTTTAGTAAATAGTTTCATGATTTTGGTTTGGATTTTAACTCTTTAAAATTTCTTCTTTGTAGGAAATGACTTTTAAAAAAAAAACCTACTGGATGTAGGCGATCGATCGCCTCAGATACAGGGATCGATCGCCTCCAACAGAAGTTTGAAAAAAAAAAACTTACTGGAGGTAGGCGATCGATCGCTTAAAATTAGGCGATCGATCGCCTCAGCACGATTTTTTTTAAATTGGCTACTGGACACAAGCGATCGATCGCATCTTATGAGGTGATCGATCACCTGTCGCGAATTTTTGTTTTTAAAAAGACCAGATTCAATCACTCAGCACAATTTCACCTTCTCTTCTCTTCTCAAATCCCTAATTCTCTCATCCCTAAATCCCCAAATCCCCAATTTCCTTCCAAATCTCTTCTCAATTCTTCATATAATCGCAAATTCCTTTCCTCTCCACTACAATTAGCTAAGTTGTGCAAATTTCTTCTACAGATTACAAGCTCGGGTGGACATTCAAGCACCAATGTGAGATTACTCCAAGCCAAGGACCACACTCCATCAAAGTTTCGAAATTTAGAGGTAACTTGGCTTGAGATTTCAGGGTCATGCTTAATTACTAGATATTTGGGGAAAGTTGGAAAGGATTTGAATTCTTTGTTGGTAGGAAAGTTAATTTGGATATTGGTGTTAGAAGCTTTCTAGTATTGATGTTGTTGAGGCTTGGTGGTGCTAAGTAAATTCTTGGAAGTGGTGTGAGGCAAGTTGGACATTGTAGGAACTTATTGAGGCGTTGCTTGTCGTCTTCATACATTTCATATCATGGCACCTAGAAAGAAACCAAGAGGAAGGGCTTCCTCTTCAAAACCCACCCCGACTTTTGACACAACCCGCTTTGCTAACCATGCCGCCTCTGAATTCTATGAAAAATGGCATGCTAGGCCCTTGGTAAGGGAGTGGGGAATGGAAATGGACACACCCGATTCGTCCATCCTCCGAGAGGCGGAACGCCGTGGTTGGTTGCGCTTTGTGTCACCCCCTTGCCATGCCATCATCCTCGTAGTCAAGGAATTCTATGCCAACTTTAAAGTCGAAGCGAACGGACCGTATCTGACTATTCGGCGGAAGAAGTTTCTTTCTGTTAGCGAATGCATCAATCGCATATATGAGATGCCGGATATAGGAGACGATGAATACTCTGCTTATTTGCATCACCACCTTGACTACAATGAAGTGATTGAGACCATATGTGGGGAAGGGGCGGAATGGATACTAAATTCGGAGGGGCAGATCAGACATTGCAAGAAAACTCAGTTGAAACAAGAGGCAGACATCCGGTTTACATTTATCTCTCATCGAGTCCTCCCATCTACTCACACTGCCGTGGTTACCAAGGAGAGAGCGGTGCTGGTTTTCTCTATCATGACACGCCGCTAGGTGGATATTGGGAGCATCATCTACTCCTCGATGAAATTAGCGATGGAAGGCTCTACCACGATTGGTCTCCCCTTTCCGTCTTTAGTCACTATGTTATGCTGCCAGGAGCAGGTACCTTGGGAGTCTTATGAGGAAACGAGTGTGCCATTCTTCCCCTTCGCCTTCCTAGACCATCGTTGGAGCCCGAATCTGCACCAGGGCCTTCAAATGATCCTGAACATCCCCAGTCTTCGCATCGACGAGCTCCTCGTGGCCATTCTACAATAGCTAATCCCACCACCAATGCTCAAAGATTTCAATCTTTAGAGGATGAGCTTAGGGCACTCAAATTGCAACAGCGATTGGTGCGCGATGGGCAACTAGAGCTCCGGCGCAATCAAGAGGAGATTTTGCACAATCAAGATGACATGCGCCTTGAGCTTCGCGAGTTTATGCATTTTTCATACGACTGGCACACAGTCGCAGCACAGACCCATCCAGACTTGGCATTTCCACTGCCACCCACTCTCCAGCCATACCCGCCACCCACCGATGATGATGATGATGGTGATGATGGTGATGCCGGTGCGGATGAGGGTGACAACCACTGACGGTTGTCACCATAGGTATTACGTTGTCCTATTATTTATTCATGTTCACTACATTGAGGACAATGTATTACTTAAGTTTGGGGGAGCAGTTGCAGTTGTTGAACTGGTATTTGATATTGTGGAGTTGAGGATTGTGTTTTTGCTTATATTTGGGGAGTGCATGGTGTTGATTCTGAGTCATAATTTGTTTAATTGTGCGTCTGAGCATGTCTACTGCTGTGGAATCTATGATTTTAGCTTAATATTGATGAGTCCGATAAAGAGCATGGAAAGTTGTTTTTAGTGTAATTGGATTAAAATAGTGACTCCATGCCATGATGATATTAGTTTTACTCTACTTATGACTTGAGTCTTGATGATTGTAAACATGTGGTGAATATTTTTGAGTTGAGTTGACATGTTGAAAATGAGGAATAAATTGAGCACATTGAGTCATGAACTTGTTGATGACATTTAAAGTAGTGATGATATGTGTGAACTTGATGACATGTCTTGAGCATCTTAGAGTAATCATTGAACCTATTTGATGATGGCACTTTGAGGCGAAATTTTTATAATTATGAACTAGACTTGGATATGATTTAGGCGATCTTTGGAACGTTTGAGCCTTTCAAGCTTACCTTGTCTACAATTATCCATAGTGTCCAACTTTGAGCTTGATTGAATAAGAATTGAATTTAGCCACCCTTCGACTTTTGTTGATAAACTCATTATACCTACCTTGTTTAGCCAAAAAAAAAAATTGAAAATTTTTATCGTCACCCAAGGGAGTATAATGAATCTCATTAGATGCACATAGATGTCTATATTTGATGAGCTTATTGTGAAAAGAGTTTGTGAATGAGAAAAAGAAAAGGATAGAAAAAGCCTTGAAAAAAAAAAGAGAAAAAGAAAAGAAAAGAAAAAGTGATTGAATAAGACTCAAAGCGGGCAAGGCTAAAAGAAAAGTAAGAGAAATCTGATATGTGCTGCATAAAAAATGAAATTTACATGATATACTCTCTTCTTTGTGCTTATTCTATCTTTTCGTTGTAACCGACACCAAAATGCCTAACATTATAAGCTTTAAAAGACATTTTGATCAAAGTCTAGGAATTGATTACATTAGTGGAGAAGGGCTTGAAAATTAGGTATATGAGATACTCGATGAAAATCTTGATTGTTATTGATTAACACTGTTTTGATCTATGATGATTGTATGATACTTGGGATTGATAACATCACACACAACGTTCCGAATTTGAAACTGTTATTTGACTTAAAAAGAAAACACTTTGTGTCCAACGATTTGAAGGACTTTTTGTTGTGGTATGAGTAAAAGTTTTGAGGTAAACATATGAGCACGAAATGATCCATGTCACTTATTTGTTGTGAATTCACTGTTTTTAATTATATTCTTGCTCGAGGACGATCAAGAGTTAAGTTTGGGGGAGTTGATAAGTGTCATTTTTACACTTATATTTGCATATATTTCTTGTGATTTTTATAGTGATTCTTGGAAGATTTTATACTTTTGCTTGTGTTTTGTTATATTTCCAGGAATCCAGTAGAAGTGCAAGAAATACTGGAAAAACCCCGTTTTATGGACTAGAAGGTGGAACTATGACAGGACGAGGCAATCCATGGGAAAAAAGACTGAAAAATGATAAAAAGCAACAGGCGATCGATCGCCTACCACAAGAGATCGATCACCTGAAGCCAGAGAGCTCATGGACTTTTGAAGCGATAGGCGATCGATCGCAACAAACTAGGCGATCGATCACCTCGGGGCAGAACATATAGGCGATCGATCGCCTATCTCGAGAGACCGATCGCCGAGGAGAAAAACTGAAGGCGATCGATCGCCACAATTGAAGAGACCGATCGCCTATAGAGTCCCAAACTTAAAAAATTCCTTAATTAAGTTTTTGGGCTATTTTTGGTACCAGACCTCTTGGGCTCGAAAAGGGACATATAAATTGAAGTTTTTAGGTCAAAGAGGGGGTTCTTTCAGCTCTGGATAGGCAGCCACCCATTGGAAGAGAAACATCATTCAAGAGGATTCAAAGGAACGCAGCTAGAGACGGGAACAACTGATCGACGCACGATTCAACATCGAGTGTTTATTAGTATTTCTGAACTTTTGTTTAGTTTTATTTTAGAATTCCAATGTTTATAATGTTGTTAGATGTTATAAAACGTTGTTTTTCCGTTAATATGCTAGGCTAAGTTTGTTATCGAGACAAGGGGATCTTGTGTATGAACCCACAGTTTTAATTCTAGTTTTTGATTGAGTTTATGTTATGATTTTAATGCTTTTAAAGGATTAGCTACTCTTTGAATGTTGTTAGTTTGCAATTGAGATCGAGAGATGATATTGTACGACGGAACAAATAACATAAATCGTGGATTTCAGACCGAGATCGAGAGATGACGTCAAATACACGAGTGATAGCCATAGATATCTAGTAATCGAAAGCTAAGGTTTTCATAGAACGTATGCAACATTGAATTGTTAAATAAGTGAACGAGAGTTACTTACTGCAATTCGGTGTTAGGTTTAATATAGCTCGAGAGAGTATATTGGATATAACCGGAAAACTTGTCACCTTAGATGCATTAATTTTAATTAGAACTAGTAGGTAAATTGTGGGGGATTACTCAAGTGAACCGAAGTCTCGATATTTATCTCTACTGTTTATTATCTTAATTCTTTGTGGTGCGGTTGAATATTGGAGTTGATTAAATTAGTTTATCTTTCAACCAATTTCGTAGGTTAAATATAGAACGCTAGTTAAATTTGATAATTACTACTAGTCCTCGTGGGTTCGACAATCCTTACTTCTAGATCATGATACTAAAACTTGACACCGTGCACTTGCGGTATAGAATCGCTAGACTGAGAAATAATTGTTTAAAATAAAAGCGATCAATATTCCTGGAAAACTCAATTCATCAAGCTCATGAAAACAGCTGAAGCATTCGTCACACCAAATGGCATCACTAGAAACTCATAATGTCCATAGCGAGTTCTAAATGTTGTCTTCTGTATATCTCATTCCCTCACACGTATTTGATGAATCCAGATCTCAAATCAATCTTAGAATAGATTGTAGATCACTGTAACTGATCAAACAAATCATCAATACGAGGAAGATGATATTTATTCTTTATAGTTACCTTGTTCAACTATCTATAGTCAATGCAAAGTCGCATTCAACCATCCTTCTTCTTGACAAACAATGCCGGAGCACCCCAAGGCTATACACTAGGATGTATGTACCCCTTGTCCAATATATCTTGCAATTGAGTTTTCAACTCTCTTAATTCCGAAGGTGCCATTCGATATGGCGCTCGTGAAATTGCAGAAGTACCAGGCACCAACTCAATACCAAAGTCTACTTCTCGATTTGGTGGAAATCCAGGAATCTCATCTGGAAATACATCTCCATACTCTGCAACCACTGATATATCCTCCACTCTTCTTTCTACTTTCTTATATGTGACATCTACAACATATATCACATATCCCGTATGTCAACTTTCTAACAAACGAGACATTCGAAGAGCAGATATCAATGGAATCTTAGCACGTGATCCTTGTCCATAGAATATCCATTGATTTCCAGTATCAGACTGAAATCTCACTGTTTCTGACAACAATCTATAACAGTTTTATATCTGCTCAACACATCAATACCCAAAATACAATCAAAATCCATCATGTCTAACACAATCAAATCAGCATGTATTCCATACTCAGTATCAAACTGAATAACACAATCAGACACACTCTGACAAGCCATCACAGTAGTTCCCATGGGTGTCGAAACATAAAGAGGCATCAATAGTGGAGACGAGCATATATGATACCGGTCAATGAACGCTTGTGCAACAAATGAATGTGATGCACCAGTATCAATCAAAAGTAAAGCAGGATAAGTAAATAAACTACACTTACCCACAATCACATCATCAGGAGCTGCCTCTGCTTGTTCCTTATTCAGTGCATACACTTGAGCCTGAGGTGGTCCTGCTCTCTGTCCTCCACCAGTCCGTGGAACACCCTGTGGTCTCTGCTACACTGTACTCTCTGATGTATTCCCTCTCATTTGTTGTCCCCCAACTTGAGGACAATCTCTGATCATGTGTCCTGTCCTCCCACAGCGGAAACAAACTGGAGTATCCAATTGTGGACAATCTCGTTTAAAATGTGGCCCTCCACACTTAAAACATTGTAACCCTCGACCATTGCTACTACTACTACTACCTTGAGACTGTCCCTTGGTACCTCGGTCACCACCCTTTCGCTGAACAAATCGCTTCCCACTAAATCTAGAGGAAGATGCACCACCTCGTGATGATTTAAATGGTTCTCCTCTAGGTCTCATGCTTTCTGATGTAGGTGGTTGGAGTTGTCCTACATCCATGTACACTCCAACTGCAATCTCAGCCATCTCGGCTCTAGTCAATGCTTCTTCATATGATGTAGGGTTATTGGAAATTACCCTATCAAACAACTCAGGCCTCAAGCCCTTCACAAACTGTCTGATATTTGCCTTTGTATTTGCAGCGATATGTGGTACATACCGTAGCAATGAAGAATACTGCACAGCATAATCAGACACTGTCATTGATCCATGTCTCAGATTTGTAAATTCATCTTCTTTCCTCTGCCTTGCAGCAACAGAGAAATAGTGATCAAGAAACCTAGTTCTGAACACATCCCAATTCACTGTCTGTCATTGAGCTCTCAGCTCAATCAATGTGGCTTTCCACCACATCATTGCTTTCTTAGCCAATTGGAATTCTGCCAACCGTATTCAGGCAGACTTAGCACATGGTGCTGACACAAAGATCTGTTCAATACGTTCCAACCATTCATCTGCTTGTTCCCCTGATTCATTACCCTCAAAGCGAGGTGGCTGATAACTCAGAAACTGTGTCAAAGTCAACTCCCCAAGTAACAATACCTGTTCTACTGGCCCTTGCCCAAATGGTGGTGGTGGCACAGGCGCCAATCCAACACTAGCATTGCCACTCATGGCATCCACAACCTCATCATGTGGTACTCTGTCTGCCATTACTGCAAATACAGGTTACCAACAACAACAAATATATAAAGCATGTCAGTATAACATCATATCATGACTCATAACATGCTTTCAACGTATTAGGTAACTCCCTAATACCTTCCTCTACCCTTGTTCACCCCGTTCTCGAACCACTGCTCTGATACCACTAATGTGGGGTCCTCGTTACTTAATCCGTTATGTATTAGTTCATTATACATATGTGAGTAAGAATTAAGTAAAAACATACACATGATTAAGAGTTTAGTTATGTAGGTTGTTACAAGTTGACAAAAACATGTCATAATACACATCATATACACATCACAACAACATAGACCAAAAACTCCTAAGAAGTGGTTCAGCTCGCAGCGGAATAGACTCACAATCTCGTCCTCCCACGTCTGAGTCCCTACAGAAACAATCACACAACATGAGTATAGATAAAAAACCATCCCAGTGCGATATCAATACAACATAAACGATAAAGCACTACAAACATCAAATGTGATTGTCCTGTATTTATGCATCATCAAATGCAATTATGTCATGACATGTCTCATTCCTCATCCTGTTATAACCAGACCAATACGATATGTCTATCTCAGCTCAATATGTCAGTGGAACCCTCTCACATCTTCATATTAGCAGCACATATCATAGTACCGTCCTAACATGTTATAACAGCCAGAGCATATACCCAACCGGCGTATATCTCTCATGCCAAAGCATATGTAGCATACCTATCGTGGCAACAATCCCAGCCAAAGCATATGCCCAACACTGGCATATCTATCATGGCACCGATCTCAGCCAAAGCATACGCTACACATCTATCGTGGCATCCCTCTCAACAATATAATATCATGAATGCACATGCATATGATGTCAATAATCATATAATACCATGCTCACATCATCATGAGAACAATATCATATACTCATACGTCAAAATGTACCTGTTATGCGACACAAAAGCTATAAATTAGGCGTCAATGTCTAACCGCCTCGTTGCCCCGTCCCCTGTGATGATGCTACATAAATACCAATAATGTATCATGTTATCATAGGCATCAAAATCAAAGTCCACAAAAATATAACATTTAAGTCTACCGATCGATCGGTCACTCTAGCGATCGATCGGTCCAAACATGCAACCCTAGCGATCGATCTCTCATAAGCTAGCGATCGATCGCTCTAAACTCTGAATTTCTTAAAAATGCTACGACATTTGAGCGATCGATCGGTTGCCTTCAGCGATCGATCGGTACATTAACCGCCTTACTTTCCTCTGTTTCACCGATCGATCGGTACGAACCTAGCGATCGATCGGTCGACAACAGAATTTTAAAACAATGGCGATTTTGATGCTTATCTTCATGTTTCTTCTCATACACCTTACTTCATACCATAACAACTTGCCCACTAGATAAATTAGAATCATATACACAACTTTCCATCATTTTATACTTTCAAATGATTACTTTAAACTCATAGCAATTCATATACAAGTAGTACTTCACATGCTTCAAGGTTGATACACTAAGCACATATATTCATCAACTATGATAACAAAGCATGTAAATTCTACTTTCCTTACCAAGTTGTGCACTTCCTTGTTGTTCTTGCAAGTCCAACTCCAACAACAACTCAAGGAGAATTAGAGAGAGAGTGTAGAGATTACTAGGTGAGTTGAGGTGTATTGTGTGAGTTAAATCTGATTTTAGCTATATATTGCAACCTCCAAATGCAACACAAATTAAGATACACATTCTCCCCAAATTCATGTCAAATGTAGGAAACATTAATATTCAACTATGTGTTGCACTTCAAGTCTCTTTTCCACTATAACACAATAATGTTAAGTCCCTCTATCACATGTTCATGTTCTTAACTCACTCTCTTTGATTTCTCATATCTACATGAGGTTTCATTCATGCATAAAATAGTCGTGTTCGGTTCAACCCGGATCCGAGTCCACATCGTACTGTAATTAATCATAATTACACCATAAGCATATTACACATGTATACGTCAGATCGAGGCATGACAACGACTGTCCAAAATTCAAGTCGATCTGAATTCGTTTACCCATATAATAGAATCCCTGCCTCCCGCAACCCTCGGACCCATGATTTGATTTCGCTGTCACTTGTTGTTTCTCCGTTGATCCGTTCATGTTTACTCTTTTCCACACCTCATCGACCAAAAGACACACACTAAACCGGAATCATTCTTCATCCGTCCAGATTCCATCGGCGCATTCTTATGCTTGAGAGTCAAATTTTCCAAATTTTAATTCTTCTATTCCGACGACCCTCAATATTGTTCCGGTCTACCCACCACACGATTTTGTTACCCAGGAATTGACCAATCCCTGCAGCCCCACGCCGGATTATCCCATCAACCTGTCGGTATTTTGGTCGTCCACCTCGTGCATGGTAAATCCTAAAATATAAACTTACGACCCTAATTGCTTCGGCACTGGAGATATTTTTCCAATCTGACCTGGATCTTCGGCTCTCTTGTCTTGCCCGTCAAAACACCTCAATCAGACCCATTTTAACACCTTTCAAACCCAAGATCATGTTGATGTTAATTCCTATTGTTAGTTAATTAAAGTTGAATTAGTCTAAGTAGTGGTTGGTTAGATTAGCTATTTTCATGGCACTTCTCCATGTCTTTAGTATGGCATGAAAATAGGTTATAGTTGATTCTATTTAAGATCAAGTCTAAGTTCTGTTTTGACATGTACTCACTCGCATTTTTATGTAAACAAAAGAAGAATCTTTCTCCACATATCTCTTCCTCAGAATTGTCCTTGTTAATTAACACTGGTATCAGAGCATAGGCTATGAATAGCTCGGTCCAGCTTTCAGTTCCTGTCTTGGACGGGAAAAACTACAATAGGTGGAGCATCCAAATGAGAGTACTTTTCGACTAGCACGAATTGCTAGCTGTCGTGGAAAGTGGTGTTCAGAATTTTGCCATAGATGCAACTGAAGCACAAAAGGTTGCTCGCCGTGAAATCATGAAGAAGGATAAGAAGGCTTTGTACTTCATTCATCAAGGAATGAGTGATACAATGTTTGAAAAGATAACTGGAGCAACCTCAGCAAAGCAATCTTGGGATGCATTGTTGATGTCATTCAAAGGAGCAGACAAAGTTAAAAAGGTGAGACTCCAAACTTTACGACGTCAATATGAACTCTTACAAATGGAATCTTCTGAAACTATTAATGAGTATTTCGCTCGAGTACTTGCTTTGACAAATCAAATGCAATCATATGGAGAAGAGTGTACAGATAAGAACAAGGTTGAGAAGATCTTACGATCACTTACATCGCGTTTTGAGCATATCGTTGTAGCCATATAAGAAGCTCATGATCTAAGCACCATGACAATCGATGAACTATCTGGTACACTACAAGCTCATGAACAACGTATGAATGAGAAACTCATTGAGAAGCCGATAGAGCAGGCATTTCAAAGTCAAGTATACACCAAAGTTGAACAAGGTGTAACAACAAGAAGTGGCAGTTCTCAAGGCAGAGGACGAGGACGAGGACAAGGACGAGGACGTGGTCATTATCACCACAATATATAGAGGTCGTGGTGGTCACGACAACTATGAAAGAAGAGGTAATCAAAATAATGACCAAGAAAAATCAAGTCCAAACGATCAACAATACTCAAATTACAGAGGCCGGGGTCGTGGACATGGTAGAGGAAGGTATGATAAATCTAACATTGAATGTTATTCATGTCACAAACATGGCCATTATGCTACTGAGTGCAGAAATAAAGAGAACAACCAGGTGGCCAATTGTGTACAAGAAGGTGATGATGATAGCAACCATGCACTTTTGATGGTTACTGCTGCTAGCGAGATACCTAACTACCACACATGGTTTCTTGACACTGGATGTACCAATCATATGTGCGGCAAAAGGGAGCTGTTTGTAGATCGGGATGAATCAGTTCAATCCAAGGTAAAGTTTGCTGATGATAGCACCATACCAGTGATGGGAAATGGAAGAATTCTCATCAAATTGAAAAATGGAGATCACAGATACATCTCAGATGTGTTTTATGTGCCAGACATGAAGAGTAACTTACTGAGCTTGGGCCAATTGCTAGAAAAGGGGTATGACATGCGTTTATGTGCTAACGAAATTTCAATCTTTGATAACAAAGGTATACTCATTCTTAAGGCCCCTTTGACAAAGAATCGAATGTTTCGAATTGATATTGCCGATGATGTCTATACTTGTCTTAATGCTGTTATTAAGGATGAGTCTTGGTTATGGCACCTTCGTTTTGGTCATTTAAACTTTTACAACTTAAGGTTACTTGCTCAAAGAAGGATGGTGAAAGACCTACCGGATATACACCATCCCGAACAACTCTGTGAGGCTTGTGCACTTGGAAAACAAAGCAGATTACCATTTGTAGCAGGAAAGAATCATCATGCAACACAACCACTCGAGCTCATTCATTCAGACGTTTGCGGCCCTATGAATATAAAGTCAGATGGCAATAATAGGTATTTTCTTACCTTTATTGATGATTTCACTAAGAAAATCTGGTATATTTCCTGCAGAACAAATCTGAAGTCTTTGGATACTTTAAGAAATTCATGGCTCATGTAGAAAGACAAAGTGGTCATTCCATCAAAGTTCTAAGGAGCGATGGTGGTGGTGAATATACTTCTACCGAGTTCAATACATATTGTGAAGAACTTGGAATAAAACATGAAGTCACATTCCCTTATACCCTACAACACAATGGAGTAGCCAAACAAAAGAACAGATCAATAATGGACATGACAAGGAGCATTCTAAAGGCTAAAGGTATGCCAAATTCCTTTTGGGGTGAAGTGATCTCATGCTCTGTTTATTTGTTGAATAGATCTCCTACAACAAGTGTCAAGAATATTACCCTCGCTGAAGCGTGGAGTGGTCATAAACCAAGTGTAAAACATCTCAAAGTATTTGGTTCCATCGTGTATGTCCATGTTCCTGCACAAACAAGAAAAAAACTAGATGATCGAGGAGAAAAGACTGTTTTTATTGGTTATACACATGGTGGATACAAATTATTCAATCCAGTAACAAAGAAAGTGATTGAGAGCAGAGATGTAATCTTTGCCAAAGATGAAGCTTGGAATTGGGGTGTGGAGAATGACAATGACACTCCAATCCATTCTGTTTATATTCCTGAAAATGAAGAAGCTCCCCAAGTTCCCATTGTAAATGAACAAGTCTCACCTGTTAATACTCAAGAAGGTCAACAAATTTCGTTAGAAACTGGAAGGCCAAGGAGACATCATCAACAATCTGTCATCTTACGATATTTTGAGGTAATTCCCGACAATGTTATTTCTGATGATGGAGAATTGGTACATCTTGCTATGTTTGCAGATTGTGAACCTGTGGCATTTGAAGATGCAATTCAAGATCCCATATGGGTGAATGCTATGGATGAAGAATTAAAGGCAATTGAGAAAAATAACACATGGGAGCTCACTACAATTCCACAAGGTCACAAAGCAATTGATGTCAAATGGATTTTCAAAACGAAAATGAAAACAAATGGTGAGGTTGAAAGGCATAAAGCTAGACTGGTGGCAATGGGCTTTGAACAACGACCTGGTTATGATTATCAAGAGGTATCCCCAGTTGCTGGAATTGAATCTATTAGACTCATGATTGCTTTAGCAGCACAGAATCAATGGAACATCCATCAAATGGATGTTAAATCAGCCTTCCTAAATGGCCCACTTAAGGAAGAAGTGTTTGTTAAGCAACCTCCAGGTTTCTTGAAGAAGGGAAATGGAGATAAAGTGTACAAGTTAAAGAAAGCACTATACCGACGCAAACAAGCGCCTCAAGCATGGAATGAATGCATTGATTCATTCTTATACAAGATTGGTTTCGAAATGTGCCCATCTGAGCATGCAGTGTATGTGAAGGCCAACGACTCTGGTGACTTAATATTGTTATGTCTTTATGTTGATGATTTAATCTTTAGGGGAAACAATAACTGCGTGATTGAGGAATTTAAGAAGTCTATGATGCATGAGTTTGAAATGACTGATCTTGGCCTAATGTCATACTTTCTTGGCATGGAAGTGACTCAAGGAGACGATGGGATTTTTATTTGTCAAAAAATGCATGCTACTGAACTTTTAAAGAAGTTTCAAATGCATAATTGCAATCCCGTAAGAACTCCCGTGGAAGTTGGAACAAAGTTATCCAAAGTAGGTGATGATGCACGTATTGATCCTGTCTATTTCAAACAAATTGTTGGAAGTCTACGATATCTCACATGCACAAGACCTGACATCACATATGGAGTTGGTTTGATCAGCAGGTTCTTGGAGTCTCCTCGTCAATCACATATGAAAGTTGCTAAGAGGATCATGTGATACATAAAGGGGACTTATGACCATGGCTTGCTTTATTCTTCATTTAACAAATGTGTTATTGTAGGCTATTCTGATAGTGATTGGGGTGGAGATATCGATGACCGTAGAAGCACGTCTGGATACTATTTTAACTTTGGAACTACTGCCTGTTCTTGGTCATCAAAGAAACAATCTACTGTGGCACTTTCAACATGCGAAGCTGAATATATAGCTGCAGCGTCAAGCGTATGCCAAGGAATTTGGTTGCAAAATTTGATGAGTCAAATATATGTTTCACTTCAAGGACCTATGAAGATTTTTGTTGATAATGTTTCTGCAATAAATATGGCCAAGAACCCTGTCACACATGGAAGAAGCAAACACATTGACACACGCTTTCATTTTTTAAGAGATCAAGTTCAAACAAAAAGGATTGAGTTGGCATATTGCAAGTCTGAAGACCAAGTGGCCGACATCCTCACCACGCCATTGAAATATGAAGCCTTCATCAAACTGAAGAACATGATGGGAATGACAACACTACCGAATTGGAATTAAGGGAGGTTGATGTTAATTCCTATTGTTAGTTAATTAAAGTTGAATTAGTCTAAGTAGTGGTTGGTTAGATTAGCTATTTTAGTGGCACTTCTCCATGTCTTTGAAGTATGGCATGAAAATAGGTTATAGATGATTCTATTTAAGATCAAGTCTAAGTTCTGTTTTGACATGTACTCACTTGCATTTTTATGTAAACAAAAGAAGAATCTTTCTTCACATATCTCTTCCTCAGAATTGTCCTTGTTAATTAACAGATCACACATCTTCCTCAGATGTCCGATGGGTATGAAACTTGGATAGGTGGGTGTCCGTGAGTCTGCGACACCGACGGGGTGGTCGGTCGGCACCCACCCGATGGCGGCATAGTAGATTAGAGTTAATTTCGGTTAGGGTTTTATTTGTTCCTAAGGGCATAAAAGTAATTGTATAATTATATATGATGACATTTCAACCTATTGATTTTTTGTAGGGGTTTATGCTTTGTAGACTAAACACATGATGATGGATGCAATTAACCCATTAATTACTTAGTGAGTTCATAGTCATTATTTTGATTTGATTACCGTAAGGCATATTTATTTGTTTGGGCCATATTAATATTGTATTTATTTGATGATTCGTTGATAATGGTACTTTTGGAGGAGCAAAGATGACTATAGATGTACTAGCAGTGTCGTGGTATACTATAATAATCCCAAATATATAATGCACATTTCATATTATTACATATAATCCGCATTAGCCACCGAATATGATTATATATAATGACATTTCATATTATTGCACTCTTAATAAAGAGGACAACAAAGGCAAAAGGACAAGTTTCTAATGGAATCTGTGGGTCTAGACCCACTTCTACTGGGTTTGGAAGCAGGTCGGGGCGGGTCTTGGGATTGACCGAAGCCTCCCCGCTATACATTTTTACTTTTTTATAAAAAAAAATTTGATATTGAATATACATTTTACTTCTTTGATTGAACAATAAAGTGTCATTATTTAATTTTATATCAAAATTCATGTGTTTATGTTAAAGAAGTTGGACATTTTGAAGGAAATGTGAGCAAATTAATAAATATTTAGTAGCTTAAAGATAGTTTTACAATGCTTATTATAAATATTTACTAGATAAAACATGAAATTTAATCACAAAACTCAACTTTTGTGTTTCAAAATTGATTTCTAGTTAAATGTTTTTTATAAAAAAAAAAAAACTGGAACCGGAGTGGGCGGCTAAACCCATCGGGTTCACGGGTCTAAGCGGGGCGGGTCGGGGTTTTATTTGTAGCGGGACGGGTCCTCAGATTAGCCAAACCCATCCCAAACCCGCCTCGTTGCCATCTCTTAAGTAAAATAGTTGGAATGATGTTTGGGGTTAAATTTCCTATAGTCGACGGTTTAATTTAGGATTCGATTCTTGCATTATAGTCCCTAATCTTATGCCTTTATTACATTTAGGTCCTACAACTTTTGAACTTGTTGCTTTTTTTGTTTCCAAAGCTATTGATGCAAATAAATATGGCATAGACAAGACCACGGTAGAACTATCGGTTAGATGGTTTAGAACCGCCGGTTCGTCGGTATCTCGATACTTAACTTTAATATTCCTTGACGATCATTTTTTAAAACATAAAAATATATCTTTAAAATTGAAAAAAGTGTAAAAATTGTTTGAATGTGTTTTCCTCCATAGATTAATCATAAAATAACGTAAAGTAGATTCATGCTCGAATAAGCAAAATGCGTAGGATATATTTGTTTGAAATATATATAAATTACAACATCCAAATTAGTTCAATAAGGCTCTTATAACATAGTGGTAGAAAATCTTATCTAGGTTTGAGATAAGGAGTTCAATTCTATACCAAAATAATTGTTTAATATTTTTTAAAAAATAATATATTTAAAAACCTATCGGTTCACGGGTTATGATATAATGAATCGTAACCGGACCACATATAGACAGACTAATTACGGTTCCGACCAGTCAGACAGAGTCAACAAGTAACCAAGCTGTTGACCTGATTAAGGGTCCTGGCCAGGTCACGAATTTTTTAAATGGGATAGGCCACAGTTTTTTTAAAACCGTGTGGCCATGTGTAGCCTGGCATGGAGGGTAGGATTTAGTCTATAAACAAAGTGCACAAATCTGCGCCAAAGAGAAAGTAACCTTCAAAATAATTCTACTAAAGAGTAGGACATTAATTACTTTCCAAGGTTGAGTCTTGCATAGATGGTTTTGTATTTAAGTAAAAAAATCGAGAAAAGGGTTTCAAATTATTTTATTTTGGGATTTGAAATCCATTATAAATATATGAAATAGTGGTTGAAGAATTTGGAATCTATATAATTCAAAAATATCCAAACAACACAATGGATTAGGGGTATGAATTTGAAATCATTTGATCTGAAATGCATCAATCCAAGCACATTCGAATAAATTTAGTTTCCACCTTGACGTGATTATGGAAAAAAAAAACTAGGTTTTGGTTGTCTTAGAAAGACATCAAATTATGAGGGTTCTCTAGTTTTTGGTTTTGCATAGTCAAGTATCCAAATGATAAAAGGCGAGGCAAAGGTAATACTTCTATTGTAAATAAATATTTTTCTTAAACTATTTGGTGTGGTGTGTGTTCTTTTTTACCAAAAAAAAGTATTGAAATTATGGAATATCCACACTTTCGAGATTTTGGTGTTGTGCGTTGATTGGCAATGAATTGCAATATATTTCAAGTCCCACCATTGCACCACAAACGCCATTCTCCAATGTTGAGAAAGAAATGTGGTCTAGCTAATATTTATGCCAAATGGGCCTTTTTTATTTTTCTCAATATTTTAGACTCATATATGAATTAAAGTCATGTATTTATTTTGGAATAATGGAAAAGAGGCATAAAAGAAATCCGAAAGTATTGCTAGATCTAAGGAATACTCATTGTCAAATCAAAGTTTGAGTCCTTGGATCTAACATGAAGACGTTGCCCTGATGTTAGCACGAGCTCAACCCAGTTGAAACTAGGCTATGATTGTAATGTTATAGTTATGATTTTTCACTAGAGTTTTATATAAAATTAAAAGTTTAGGAAGGACATATATGAGTTTATTGAACCGTTCATTGAATCAGTCTACGGATGGCAGAGGGCAGACGAGTTTGGTCAAACCCGAGATCCGCCCGCTACAAAAAAAGTTGTCGTGGAAGTCAATTTTGAAGAATAAAAATTGATTTCGTGATTGAATTTCATGTTTTTCTCTAGTAAATATTTATAATAAACCTTATAAAATTATCTTTAAACTACCAGATCTTCATTAATTTGCTCTCATTCCCTTGAAAATTTATATTCTTTAATATGAACATATTAGTTTTGATATAAAATTAAATAATGTCACGTTATGATTCAGCAAAAGAAGCGAAATGTACATATATTCGATATTAAATTTTAAAAAATTAATATATATAGCGGTGTAGGTTTACGACAGATTTGACCAAACCCGGGATCCAGCTCGCCCTGCTTCAAAAACCCGTTAGAGCGGGACCTGGACCCATTGCAACAAAAGAAAAAAAGTTATTCCTTCTTAGGAATCTAAAAGTCAATGCTCACATGACACCCTGAGTGGGTCGGACCCATTTTGATTGGACACCATATTGCACCACACAAAAATTAGTGGAGCTCCAAATACCGTGAGTTCAATAATTAGCATTTAAAAAGATTTGGGATGAGAATGAGATAAATCCTCGTAATATTCTCAATAAAAAAGGTTTAATTCAATTGATATCACGAGGCATACTAAGATAATATATTTATTATTTATATATACTTACTTCATTGAGCGCTTGACTCTAACTTCTACAATAATGAGACTTAAAAATCATTATTTTATCCATTTATAATATCCCACGAACCAAGCGATACCTAAATATTTAGATAGATAATACTATACATATCATAAAGATGTGTTAAATATATTGCCATATATCCTCTTGTTGTTAGAGCCGTATCGAGCCAAAATTGAATTAAAATCGAGTAGAGTTGGGTACATTTCCCATCACACATCAATTTCATTCGCAAAAAACGAAATTTTGCTTTTGGGAATTCGTATTCCTTGCTATTTGAATCGACATGTGTTACTAGTTCATATTTTTTTTATTAACATAATGACAAATGCGTTACAGATTTGGATTTTAAATTATGAACAGGTTGCAACTTTATGAGCTAGTGGTAATTTATCATGTGGTTTCGTTAATATACACTTTACTCATGTGAAATACATACTTTATCCCGTGTCTTTTGCAAAATATAGCTCACTGACTCATCCATAAATATCAGCATTTTTTGGCTTCTAATGACAAAAATATCATCGTTTAGGAGTGGTTGTTATGCACAAACTCACAAATCATAAGGGGTTTTCCGCATATTTTCAAACTACATTGAGGTACTTAATCGAAATCACATTGGGTAAATTGCCTCATGATAAAATTCTATCAATTTTTTCTTTATCTAATTTTTGGTGCAATTTACCCCTTTTTATTATTCTTTATGTGCAGATTACACAACTCTATATTATTCAAAATGGGCAGATTACCCACTTATGCTATTATTTAGGTGTAATTTACCACCTCAATGGTACAATTGACTTTTTAATGTGTAATTTCAAAGTTCAACGTAAGATATGGCGCGTGTAACACAAATCATATACAGAGAAATTGTTTTGCACCTATTTCAAATAATATGAGGTAAATTGCATATATATGGTGTAAAATGATAATTTTCAAATCAACAAGGGATTCTGTGCCAAAAACTCCAACTTTATAGAAATGTTTAAAATTAAAAATTAAGCAATCATTTTCACTTTTTCCATTATATAAATTCCCTCTAGTGCACCACCTATTAAAGAAAGTCCCAACAACTGAATTCATATACTCTAGAAAACAAAATAAATGGCTTCAATCCCCACTTCAATTTCCTCGTATTCAACCTTCAAAAATCAAGGATTCATCAAAGATTTCCATTCAAGAAGATTATTACTACACACTCCTTTATACATCTCCCCACAACTGTCGTCTTCTCCGGTAACAACCCTCGATCCAACAAACCGAAGAGACAACAACTCCTTTGATGCAAATGTTCTCATGGTTTTGTCAGTCCTATTTTGTGCCTTAATTTGCTCATTAGGATTAAATTCAATCATAAAATGTTGCCTAAGATGCTCGAGTATAGTAAACGATCGCACGGGTGCAACGTCGATCGCACGGGCAGCCAACACGGGGATCAAGAAAAGGGCTCTCAAAACATTCCTTACAATAAGCTATACAAGTGAAGTTGTGCTGCCAGGTTTGGACACTGAGTGTGCCATTTGCCTGTCGGATTTTGGGCCCGGAGAGCGTGTTAGGGTATTGCCTAAGTGCAACCATGCGTTTCACGCCCAATGCATAGATAAATGGTTGAATTCACACTCATCGTGCCCTACTTGTAGGCAGTGCCTCATTGAGACATGCCATAAAATTGTGGGGTGCGGAGCAGCAACTAGCACGTCCGGCGCGATTCCGGAGACTCCACAGCGAGAAGTTGCAAGGATGGAGTCTCTACCACCTGAAGGTTTGATACGAAATCATGAATCTTGAAAAGAAAAATTAGGATTATTAAGATCTGTAACATGTTGGTGTTGATTCAACTTTTAATGTTCTTCCTTATTTTTAGGAAACTTTCTGTATTTTTTAGTAGGTCAGTTTCCATTAGAAAAGGTTTGTTTTAAACTGTGTAAGTGTATATATTGGGTCTTCATTTTTGTCTCTCAATTTTTTTTTATTAAAATCATAACTAGAGCAAACTAAGGATGCAATGAATCAAACTCGAGTTGAATTCGTTAAATTTCATCAATATGAATTCAAGAACAAGTTCAAGAAACCCATCCTTGAGCTCAACAAATAGAAGCTCGAGCTTAACTCGCGAGTTGACTCACGGGCTAAGAAGTATCTAATCTGAGCTCGACTTGAAAATCTCCTTATTTTGACTGGGATCAAATTGAGATGGTTTGTTAAGCTCGTGAGCTGGTCTGACCAAATTTAGACTATTAGATCAAATCAATATGGGTAGATGAAGTATTTCTCAATTTAAAGAAATAGTGTTTTGTTTAGGGGTGAAGGAGTCCAAATTGATGAATGTGGAAGCAGTTTTCATCAACTGAAATAGAAGTGGATTACCGCCCCAATGCTGATTTGCTTACCTGGTTCAGGGGATATATATATTTTGTGCAAATACGTTGGTTCAAGATTTGGGATATGTTCTGATGCATCATGAGGAGATGGTTGCATATGCTTTGAGATAGTGGAAGCTGAAAGAATCATTATATCATGTTCATGAACTCGAGCTTGTAGCCATTATTTTGGGTTGAAGATGTGGCAATGTTATATGTATGGCGAACAATTCATGATATACTTTTTGATTTTAGGAGTTTAAAATATCTATTATTCATTCATAGTTGAACATGAGATAGAATGATGACTAGATTTTTTTTTTTAAAGAAGTTGACTCTGATAGTCAATCAGGGAAAGTGAAACAAGTAGCAGATGCACTGAACCGAAAAGTGCAAGGTGCAATGGTAGCATTAATGTATGCTTTGCAGTTTGAGTCACCTCTGAAGATCGGAAAGACTCGAAGGACAGACCTATACAGATATTGATTGAATAAATTTATTATGGCACATCAACCAACTAGATTTTAGTATGTCATTTAGTGGTGGGTTGCTATTGAACAATCAGTAAATAGCATCGAATCCTACAGATTCGAAAGAAGTATTACTGTAGAAAGCACACTATAGATGACATAGTGTTATTATGGGAATGATGAGATGTATCATTCACGAGATCCTATTTCTGATGGGATGGTATGAAGAAAGATATTTCTGAATTTTGTGACAAATTGTTTAGATCAAACAGAGATTGTGAAACAAGTTATATCAGAGTTGATTGACTATTCAATACAAGATACTGAATTCATATAATTGTCTGTATGCCTATGAGAAAATGACATGTTTAAGATGTTGATAATGTGGTTTAGTTACAGTGAGTTTCTGTAACAATTGTATCTGATAGAGATCCGGAGATAATATCTGAATTCGAAAACTGTTTTCAGATTGGCATGGGTACTAAGTTAGCAATGAGTATTGCTTATCATACCAGATTGATGGACAAATTGAGAGTATTATCCGGACTTTGGAAGTTATGTCCCTACTAATAGTAATGAATTTTGTGGGAATTGACAGGAATCACTATTCACTAGTATGATTTTCCTATACTTTAAGTTCCGGACACTATCGGGATGACATCAGTTGAGGTTTTGTAGAGCCACAATTGCTGATCGTTGATATGCTGAGACGAGATTGATAAGGAATATTTGGCACAACTTGAGATTGTTGGGGAAATGCCAAGAACGATAAATTTTCTACGAAATCGAATGAACTTGGCTTAAAGTAAGCAGGTTTGCTATGCCAACAAGAGAAATATATTGTTAGACTTTCAAGTTGAGAATCAGGTAAATCTGAAGATATTACCTTTACGATGACGATGATCGATACGATTCGTTAGGTGAAGTTATAGAGAAGTTGGGTTCAGTGGTATATCGTTGACACTACCACAGCAGTTGTCACTGATACATAATGATTCTTATGTATCTATGAATGAGATTGAGATATCTCATATGATTTAACTTGATAAGTTTGAAATAGATATTACTGTCAATCAAAATTTAGAACTAATAAGAGAAAGTATTGAGCAAAACAAGATTATTTTAGTTGGTATTAGTTAATGGAGTTGACATGGCACGGAAGAACGACATGGGAAAGGAGAGGCTACATTGAGACAAGAATGGCCCCATGCATAGTAGTAATGATTACTAGTAAATTTTGTGAGCAGCCGAATGAGATATATGTTGAGTTATACTCAGTTTTGTGATTTCGATGACGAAATCATTTTAATAGTGGAATAAGTGTAAGGCCCCGTTGCTGATTAATTATCATTAACCACGAGTTAGCAAACCCGGGTGATTAAAAGTTGAGATTTGAATTAAGGTGTTCCGGGTCACAACATATTATATTTTTTTTAATTGAGATAAAATACATCATAATACATACATTTTACATGGCACTTGGCCATGCAATAAGCATTTAAATATTTAGTGGGACACATTGATCACTTAATTATTAAAAAAAATGAAAATGAAAAAGGGTGCATTTGGGCATAGTGGGCAACACCCACTCACCTTAAATTTGACACAAATTCTTTCATCTTTCATTTCCTCTTCATCTCTCCATTTTCTCTCTTCAAAATTTCCAAATCCCTCTCTAATTCCCTAAGAGAAATTTAGCTAGAAATCCACATGCAATTGTGGAATAAAGAAGCCCAAGAGGATAGGAAGAGAGCGTGCCTAGAATTTAGGATCGTGTTTGGACATTGTTTTGGCTGTAACTTTTGAAGCTAATGAAAGGTATAACTTCATTTTTAAGTTTCATCAACTTTGATTTTGGTTGAAGGACCAAATTTTGGTGTCAAAGAAGCTTTTAGTTTCTGAAAATGTGAAATTGTTATGACTTTTGCACATGCAGTAGATGGGGTTCGAAATTTCAATTCAATTAGAATCTGAATCTGACTTTGATCAAAATATAAAAGTTTTAGATAATTACGTTTTCTTTCAGTGGCTGAAATTTGAGACAATTTGAACTTAAAATGAGTAAGATATGATCAGTTTACTATTGTGTGTCAGATTTGGATTCTGCATGTGCTTTCAATGAACATGCAGTGAGGAATTCCGAAATTTTGGCCAGTTTCCCTTTTGATTTTGATGTTGGTTATTTCATAAAAGTTATAGATATTTGAGTTTATTTATGTGGCCAAATTTTGATACTGTTTGGATTTAAAATGAGAACGTTATGCAATTTTTACTAAAACCGCCACAGTAGCATTTCGGAAATGCTTGCGATTTTTCAAATGTGCCGTATTTTGGGTCTAAACTACATTTAGTTGGTCGAACCAGCCTTAGCATATCAAATGCGAGTTGTAGATATTTGAATCTTCAAACTTTACAAACTAAAATCGAGTTGTTCTGATAATGTATGAATTTACAGTGATTTTTCTACGAAAATGGGTCAAGCTGAAAATTTTAAGAAAAACGCAAAGGGTCAATACTTAGAAGTTGCATTTGATTCAATGCACTACTTGAACACTTAGTGTCATTTTGAAATTTATATGACCAGGTTAATAGATTCCGGGGTTGATTCGATGAGTACTCGGCAGATTAACTTTGGTTCTGAGGTACGTAAAAATGAGTTTTATCATTGTTGAGCCTTAAACACATGGTTGTGTTTAATGCGTTAATTTATCTCCGATTTATCTTTGAGTTTTGATGATCAACAAAACTTGTGTTTGTTATACTAATGTGTGTACTTAGTGTACAGATTAAGTGATTAAAAGTGGATTGAATTGAAGAAAATCAAGTGTGCACAATCTGGCGTGGATCGCCCCAGGCGATGGTGATCATCGCCCCAGGCGATGGTAGCCATGGGGGCTTCGCCACGGCCATTGACTGAAGCGATGGTCAGGACCGCGCGCAGGGGAAGAACGCTCGAGGCGATGGGCTGATCGCCCGAGGCGATGCGCTGAACGCCTGAGGCGATGTGGAGTTCGTTTGAGGCGATGCAAGATTTTAGGCTGTGGAGGCTACGACATTGGATTTTTATTTGGATCGCCTGAGGCGATCGGGACATCGCCTGAGGCGATGCGTGATTTATGCTGACCGTTGGGGCGCGGCGATGGCTGAGGCGATCGACGAGTGATTTCAGCCTCTTGTGTAGCAACGGCTATTAGGAGGCTAGGGGCCTCCTACACTATAAATATTGATGCTTTGGAGCATTTTGAAGCTAAGAAACAAGCCTACAAACTTCTACAAGCTTTGTAATTCAAATTTATTATAGCATTGCAAACTCCATACATTGTTGTTGTATTGGAGCTTGCAATTGTTTTCTCTTGATAGTGTCTTGTTGTCTTCATGTGAGTACACCGTGAAGGTGTTTTTGGTTTGGTTTATTGTAAAGGTCCTCCAACACCAAAGCAAGTTGGAAAATTGTAAAGTCGCCAACAAGTAAAGTTGGTGCATGTGTTGTGGCTATCCTTGGAGCCCTTAAGGCCAAGAAGACTCGTGAAGAGTGTTGGTAGCTCGGGAAGAGCTTTGTGTACTCGGGAAGAGCTTTGTGTACTCGGGAAGAGTATTGTGCTCGGGGAGAGCTTTGTAAACTCGGGAAGAGTTGGGTTGTGGCTAACTTGGAGCCCTCAAGGCCAAGATCATTTATTCTAGTGGAACCTCGGTTGGAGGTTATCTAACCGAGAAGAGGAGACGTAGGCGATTCATCGCCGAACTTCTATAACAAATCTCTTGTCTTTTATTGCTTTAATTTCCATTACGCATTTATTTATTTTGTTCTTTTCATTTATCGATTGACTTAAGGCTTTCGCAAGCGCAAAACTCTTTTATTTTTCAAACTCATTTTAAAACGCTAAAGTAGCAAAGGAATCTCATTCACCCCCCTATTCGATTCCAACAATCATGACGTCCGGCGAAGACGTATAGTGATGCTATTGTATGACTTTGCATGTCATTAATTGATTTATATGATTTAATTGTCACTGTGTGATTCTTATGTGACTATATGACATGTTGAAATGCATTGGACTACATGATATGTGAATTACATGATATGTATTGACCTTCACATGAGTTTGCATGACATATTGAGTTGCATATGTCATATGATGCATAGATGGTTCATGGGCATATCATATTGATATATCCACTTCTTTGATATCCTTGATGATGACTGAGTTGATTCACTCTGAGTGTCGGAGACGACTGACTTGACGATGACATGCAGTTTAGGTAGCAACTATAGTCACCCGCATTGCTATCGGACCTAGACACGAGGGATGATGAGCACAACACAGGATGGTTCTCCTAGCGCAAAGTGTGTGTGTTGTCACCCTCTACTCGAGCTTGATATTGATTTATGATACCTTCTGTTGGACTCCGATATTTGGTATCTTGAGATTCGATTCTTTGTACCCATTCATACATCACATTCATACATGGTATGCATTGCAAGATACTTTGTCATTCTTGACGTAATTCTATTTATTTCTCGTACTGGGTTCTGATCCCCGTAGTGGGGGCTGTCATGTCTTTTATTGTTCGGGCATGACATGTGTTGCATGTAGGCAGATGTTGGATGCTCGTGAGGAAGCATCATAGAATACCAGAGCTCAGCAAGATCAAGCTCAGGTTTGGTATGTTGAGTCTGAGTCCCAGTAATTGTCATAATATTTTTTAACTACATTTTAAATTATCGGGGTATGCCCCGAGTATTTGTATTTTACGTATTCTATTACTGGTTGATTATATATTCGATGCTTATGCGATTAGCAACATGTTGAATTGGGAAACTGGAATTACATATTTTCAGTATCATTATATATGTGTCATAGAAAAGCGAACAAATTTTATGGGCCATTTGTCAAGATATTTGAAATAAATCTTCCGTTGTTTACGCAAATTAATCATTGTGTGATAATTACACATCACATTAGGATCGAGCCCTCACAGAAATTATGGAGTCATACATATTTGTATGCTTCTGGAGTCGTTCGCGGAGCTTGTGGGAAGAAAGATGGGTGTTCGAAGTTCTCGAGCACTGCAACAACACTTTCCATGGATGGTTGTTGCTGCTTAATATTAGAATGGGATGTAGCAACTTACGTGTCTAGTATTGTTATTTTACCCTAAAATTGACCTAAGTGAAGTCATATTTTTTGGTGGACTATGATGAATTTATATTTTAGAAGTGGTACCGACCCGTAAGTGCCCCTATTTTAATTGCTACCCAATTGGGCCGTCCCTGTTCACCACATGCCGTTTGATAAGTTCATTCCATCTGGCCCAGTGCCTTAGAGCTTACACAAGCCCAAACTGCTTTCTTTATCTCTACTACAGAGAATGGTGCAATAAGATTAATATTGTCAGCTGCACTGGTTTTCTTGACACCAATATTTTCAAAATGCACGGTCTACTCCAACTTCAATAAGTAAATGTTTCATGAAATATATTCTGATGCCCTCTTTAATTTCTTCTACCAATTCTGTCCAGACTCCGTTAGAATTTAACCCAACAAATTCATTGACTCTTATTCTATTGTTAATGCAATAATGAAAGAATCTCGAGTTTGAATCACCTTCTGCGAGCCACTCGGAATGGACTTTTTATGCGAAAAGGCTTCCTTTTCTTTTTAGATCAATCAGCAATTAGCCATGCTTTCTTTCCTTTTAGCAACATCAGCAGTTCTTGATTCTTTACATGTTACATAATTTTCTTTAATTACTTCTTTTGCCTCCTCGATTTTCCTATCAATGGAGCCAAATACATCTCTACAGGTTTTCAGCTCCTCTTTCAAAAAATTCTAATTAAAACAATAGTAGATATATATTATTTTCAACCCCCCACCCACTATTTTTTTTAATGAAAATTAAATTTTCTTAATATTTTGTAATATAATTATTAAATAATTAGCTTATTTCTTATTATTCTCCCATTATTAATTTATCTTTTTTTATTCAATTTATACTTAATATTATTAATATCATTTTATATCTTATACTTTATTATTATACTTATTATAATTATTACTTTATTTTTATCATAAATATTATTATTTTATCTATTTCTTATTATTATTTTATTTATTAATATATGTATCAATATCAATTTATTATTATCATTTATTTCTTAGAAAATAAATAATGTATAATGATATAAATTTATTTCAGTTATTTTATAAATGAATCTTATTTCATTAAATTGTAGAAATTTATTGAGATAAAGAAAATGATATTGAAGGGTATTATATGATTTTTTTAAATTTTAAAAGGCTATATTGAATGATATTTAGTAATGAATGCTATTTTAAAAAAAAAAACAACTTTTTTATATGTGCTAGAATAAGTAAATTCTAAAAAAATATGTTTAAACTATATTTTATTTTGTTTTTAGTTCCTAATCTTTTAACTTAATATTTAGTCCCTAAATTTTTAAAAATATCACAAACTAGTCTTTATCATTATATTTAACCATACAACTGACTAAGAGAAGTAATTATATGATAATTCTGAAAATTTAATAACTAAATGTATTGATTTAAAATATTTAGATATAAAAAAATTTTAATAAAAAAAATACAACAACTACTACTAAGTCTTTAATATCAATAAATTAGCGTAGACTACATGAACCATATAATGAATCAAGTCGGGTCGCGCACATTCGTTAGTCTTTTCAAAGAGCTTCTTTCAGTCAGAATGTCCTCGTTGATTCCTTTGGACTCCAAATCTTTGTATATAACTTTCAGTCATGCCTTCTTCGACCGTCTTCTAGCTTTCATGAAAGGGCCGAAATACATGGACTCTACTATATGCAAATGTGCATTGTTGGACCTATGTCGTACATGATCAAACCAGTGTAAGCGACTTTCTTGCATCTTCTATTCTATACAATCCACACATACTTCATATTGAATGTCTTTGTTCCTTACTTAATCTCATTTGGTCTTACCACATATCCAACGAAGCATGCACATATCATCAGACTCATCTTGTGGACTTGATTTCTCTTAAGCGCGCACATTCCATCACATACAACATTGGATGTCTGATGGCAGTTCTATAAAACTTCTCTTTCAATCTCAACGGGATATTACAATTGCATAGCACTCCGGTGACGTTTCTTCATTTCAACCAGTCCACATGTATTACGTGGTTAACATCACCATCAATATCTCTATCCTTTTGGATAACAGAACTATGTATTCAAATTTGTTACTCATCGATACCTCTTGGCCATAGAGTGTTACGACATCGGGAACCCAAGACATATGATCACTAAATTTGCACTCCATATATTCCGTTTTAGACCTACCTAATCTAAACATTTTAATTCCAAAGTATCTCTCCATAACTCCAATTTAGCATTAACCATTGCCCTGCTCTATTCGATTAACACAACATTATCAGTGAAAAGCATGGTCCAATATAATTCAGTATGTATGTCTTTTGTTATCTCATCATTCACTAAGATGAACAAGAAATGACTCAACACAAACCCTTGGTGTAATCCAATAGTGATCGAGAACTAATTTGTCAACCCCCTGCACATTCTCACATTGATTTCTACTTCGTCATACATATCTTTAATTATATTGACATAGTTGATGCGAACTCTTTATTCATCAAAGTGCATCATAATATCTCTTTTGATACTTTATTGTAAGCCTTCTCAAAGTTGCTAAACACCATACGCAAATCTTTACTCTCACGATAGAACTCTATAAGTTGGCATGGTAAATGAATAACTTTCATTGTTGACCGCCCTGACATGAACCCGAATTGGTTCTCCGAGATCTTAATCTTTGTACTTAACCAAGAGTCAATTAACCTATCCCAAATCTTCATTATGTGACATGAAGTTTATACTATGATAGTTGTAGCAACTCTGAATGTCATCATTGCTCTTATAGATAGGGAGAATAGTGTCATTTCTCCATTCTTCAAATCTTGTTAAAAAGATTTGTTAGCCACTTAATCTATATCGGCCCTAACCATCTCCATACTTCAATAGAGATTTCATTGGGACCAATTGTTATTCGTGTTCTCATTTTGTTCAAAGTTTCTGTAACATGAGATTCTATAATTCTGCGAGTAAAAACTCACGGTTGACATCATGTTGTTGAATGTCAAAATCACATAAATCTTGACTAAAACAATCGTCGAACAAATTGTTAAAATATTTCTCCAATCTTGATTTGACATCTTTATCTCTAACCAAAATCATATCATTCCGATCTTTTGATAAATGATAGCATTAGTATACTAAGGGCCGAAGGATGAATAATAAGAGTGATAATTAGATAGATAAGGATAAATAATTTGGTATGATAATATACATCATGTTTGGTTTGTATGAGATAAAGGCAGTTAGATCCAAATCAGAAGATGACTGTCACGTGAGAACATCTGTTCGCAAGACCGTAAAGTGGCATGGATCGCTGAGAGAATGAGATCGTCAGAGGATCACAGACAAATGATCTTGTGATCAAGGAAGAGGGGTGGGGGTGGGGGGGGGTGGTGCTCTAGCCTCCAACCCACTTTCTCATGCCAAACTGGCGTAGCCATCCAGGATTGAGTTGGGAAATTGTCAATGAATGCCCAGATAATGATCGGTAGTAAATACGATGGATATCATTATACTATATAATAGACGTAAGATGATGTAATGTCATGCCGTTACAAGGAGGCCCCCTTTTGTTTGGTAGGTGATTGGTTAATGATTGCATTTACAAATAATAGGAAATACCTAAACTAACCCTAATCTTTTTCAACCGTTTATTTGGAGCCCCTTTTGATTATTATTCCAAAATTCAGTCTTCATAGTTTTCAAATTCCATGATAATGTTTTTTTTATAATAATCATTTTTTAAAGCCTAACTTTTATAAATGAGTGCCGAAATGTAAGGATGAAGATTAATATTGCTTCTCGTATGACGATCCAGAGAAGACCATGACAACACTTCCCCATTGCTTTTCTGAGAGGGGATTTCCACTCAGCAACGAAGATAGATGATGCTTACAAATTTTTGAAATATCAAAATTTCATATTGTGTTTTTTCAAGAAAAATGAACACACGACAAAATGGTAAGTTACAACTTCATTCGCGCAGGAAAGAAGAAAGGGTAAGCTTCACAGTCAAAAAAAGAAACAAGCAAAGTATCATTCAACACACGTAACAAAAAGTAAATTAATTTCATTAGCACAATAAAATATAAAGTTATTTGAGGCAGAAAGATTGATGACAGAAAGAAGACGACGATGGCTGCAATTTCTGAGAAGAGATGAAATATAGTAGGGTTTCAACATTCTGAATGGTAAATGTGTAAATTACTATATCAATCCTTCTTACTGTACTTGAATTCCATATACATCACACAGTGGTAAGGATGCTTTCTCAGCTGGATTTCATGTTAATCACAGGCCTTGCCATTTTTGTGGGCTTTCCAATACCTGAGAAGAAAAAAAGAATGAAAGGTTGATAATTACAATGAAGAATTTAATGTGTTATAGGAGTGGATATAAATTCCAAGTATCAATCAGTACACCGTTGATATTCTGATGTACAAAACTGGGCAGGATACAATTATTAATATGTAATGTTGGTCAATTCCGAAACACGTACTAATTTCATACCAATTTCATGTGTAATTAATACCAAAATTGTATATGATTCATACCAATTTCATGTGTAACTAGTACCAAAATTGTATATATTTCATACTAACTTCACGTGTAATAAGTACCAAAATTGTATAGTTTTCTTGCCAATTTCATTTGTAATATGTACCAAAATTGTATAGGACTCATACCTATTTTATGTATACTTAGTACCGAAATTGTATAGGTTTCATACGAACTTCATGTGTAATAATTATCGAAAGTAGTATATTTTCATACCAATTTCATGTGTAACTAATACCCAAATTGTATATGTTTAATACTAATTTCATGTGCAATTAATACCCAAATTATATAGGTTTAATAGCAATGATGTGTAACTAGTACCTAAATTATATATGTTTGATACTAATTTAATATGTAATTATTATCAAAATTGTATAGGATTAATACTAATTTCAAGTGTAACTAGTACCAAAATTGTATAGAATAATACGTAAATTTCATAGGTTTCATAGTTCATACCAATTTTATGTATACTTAGTACATAAATTATATAGGTTTCCTACCAACTTCACGTGTAATATATACCGAATATAGTATATGTTTCATACCAATTTCATGTGTAACTTGTACTAAAGTTGTATTGGTTTCATACCAATGTCATGTGTAACTAGTATCAAAATTGTATATATTTCATACCAACTGCACGTGTAAGAAGTACCGAAAATAGTGTAGGTTTCATACCAATGTCATGTGTAACTAATACCAAAATTGTATATGATTCATACCAATTTCATGTGTAACTAGTACAAAAATTGTATATATTTCATACTAACTCCATATATAATAAGTACCAAAATTGTATAGTTTTCTTACCAATTTCATTTGTAATATTTACCAAAATTGTATAGGATTCATACCTATTTTATGTATAATTAGTACCAAAATTGTACAGGTTTCATATCAACTTCACGTGTAATAAGTACCGAATATAGTACATGTTTCATACAAATTTCATGTGTAATTAGTACCAAAATTGTATAGGATTCATACCACTTTTATTATAACTAGTACCAAAGTTATATATATTTCATACTAACTTCAAGTGTAATAAGTACCAAAATTGTATTGTTCTCATACCAATTTCATGTGCAATAAGTACTAAAATTGTATAGGATTCATACCTATTTTATATATACTTAGTACCGAAATTTAATAGGTTTCATACTAATTTTATTTACAACTAGTACCAAAATTGTATATGTTTCATACCAATGTCACGTGTAACTAGTACCTAAATTATAAAGATTTCATATCAATTTTATGGGTAATTAGTATCAAAATTTTATAGGTTTCATACCAATTTCATGTGTAATAAGTACCAAAATTTTATAGATTTCATACTTAGTACCGAAGTAATATATGTTCCAATGTTATGTATAATTAATATCAAAATTATATAGGTTTCATACCAAGTTCACGTGTAATAAGCACCAAAATTTTATATGTTTCATAACAATTTTATGTATACTTAGTACCGAAGTTGTATAAGTTTCATATCAATTTTATGTATATTTAATACCAAAATGTATATATTTCATACCAACTTCACGTGTAATAAGTACCAAAAAAATACATGTTTCATACTAATTTAAAGTGTAACTAGTACCAAAATTGTATAGGTTTCGTACCAACTTCATATGTAACTAATATCAATATTGTATAGATTTCGTACCAACTTCGTGTGTCAGAAAGTAATGGTATTTTAGTATTTTTAGATGACTATGAAATTAGAACAAATACAATTTATGAATTGGTGACTGACACCAAAATTTCTATTACAAAATGACTGATTAAATATTTATCATTCAACGTAAGAATTTCTTTTAAGTTTTTCCGTAAAACAAATTGAGAATTTAAATCCGAACTCAAACCTCACCATTCATGCTGTATATAAATAGACACTTATGGTCTCTGCTATGTCACCTCATTTTCTCATTCGGCGTTCACAAAGAGGCAGGCGACTCGGCTACAGAGGTCATAAACACAACCATTGGCCACATCAGTGCTTGAATTTGCATTAAAATCGCAAGTTTTCTTGCTCTCCTCACCAGTTTCCTCTCCAAATCGAGGTACTTATTTTCGTTTACCCTGTTTTTATAGCTAATTGAATTCGTGTTTGTTGCTTTTTTTGGCAATCGGTCACTTTATGGATAGATCTGGATTTGAGCTGTGTGGATTCTGCGATTTATTTCTAGAATTTGTTATTTGAGAAAATGAGATTTGTGATTTTTAAGATATTTGTTTGATTTCAATCCGATCTGCTGTTCGTATTGCAATATCTTTATTGATCTATCTATATTTGCTAGATCTAATTCTTTTTTATGTTT
Source organism: Haberlea rhodopensis (assembly GCA_907163345.1). Lineage (NCBI taxonomy): Eukaryota > Viridiplantae > Streptophyta > Magnoliopsida > Lamiales > Gesneriaceae > Haberlea > Haberlea rhodopensis. Next base: position 866,358 of record CAJQUN010000071.1, read on the forward strand.
ATGCTTGTTTGTTTTGTCTTGAAAATTATCAAGTTGGATATTTTTTTGGTGTGTAAGTGGATGCAGTTGATAAAACATCTATTGCTTTGAATTCGTATGCTTGTATGAATATCAGGTTACTTTGTGGATAAACATGTATATTGTATCTGCCTGTTTCGATGATTTTGACCGACTGTATTGTTTCAATTTATTTTTTGCAGTTGTAAAACATGGCCGACGGTGAGGACATTCAGCCCCTTGTCTGCGATAATGGAACTGGAATGGTGAAGGTTCGTGTATAATCTGAAATGCCATCGAAGCCCTTTAAATTTTGAATCTGCTCGATCGTTTAGTTTAGATTACTGTTAATCGTTGTTTTAAATTCAGGCTGGATTTGCTGGTGATGATGCTCCTAGGGCGGTTTTCCCAAGTATTGTGGGCCGACCTCGGCACACTGGCGTCATGGTGGGTATGGGGCAAAAGGATGCCTATGTGGGTGATGAAGCTCAGTCCAAAAGAGGTATCTTGACCTTGAAATATCCCATTGAGCATGGAATTGTCAGCAACTGGGATGACATGGAGAAGATATGGCACCATACGTTCTATAATGAGCTTCGTGTTGCTCCCGAGGAACACCCGGTGCTTTTAACTGAAGCGCCACTCAACCCTAAGGCCAACAGAGAGAAGATGACTCAAATCATGTTTGAGACCTTTAATGCTCCTGCCATGTATGTTGCTATCCAGGCCGTGCTATCTCTTTATGCCAGTGGTCGTACAACCGGTGGGTATAAGGATTGGAATTTGAATTCTCTCTGCACGTATAGTGTGCAATTGATTTTACCATTTACGTCAATTTGTTCTGTCGAGCAGGTATTGTGCTGGATTCTGGTGATGGTGTAAGCCACACCGTACCAATCTACGAGGGATATGCTCTACCACATGCCATCCTTCGTCTGGACCTTGCTGGCCGTGACCTCACGGATTACCTCATGAAAATCCTCACCGAAAGAGGCTACATGTTCACCACTTCTGCAGAACGGGAAATTGTCCGTGACGTGAAGGAAAAGCTTGCCTATGTTGCTCTCGACTACGAACAAGAGTATGAGACTGCCAGGAGTAACTCTTCTGTTGAGAAGAACTATGAGTTGCCCGATGGACAGGTTATCACAATAGGAGCTGAGAGGTTCCGCTGCCCAGAAGTCCTCTTCCAGCCTTCTTTGATTGGAATGGAATCTGCTGGAATTCACGAGACCACCTATAACTCCATCATGAAGTGTGATGTCGATATCAGGAAGGATCTCTATGGTAACATCGTCCTCAGTGGTGGCTCCACTATGTTCCCCGGTATTGCTGACCGTATGAGCAAGGAAATCACTGCCTTGGCCCCTAGCAGTATGAAGATCAAGGTTGTTGCACCACCAGAAAGAAAGTACAGTGTGTGGATTGGAGGATCCATTCTTGCATCCCTGAGCACTTTCCAGCAGGTCTACTCATCTTCTCCTAATTCTTATATCTTCTAAAGTAAACATTTTATTTATATGTTAAAACACAAAGGTTTTATAAAGTCTTTTTATGTTGTGTGTGTTCGTGCTGAAACAGATGTGGATTTCCAAGAGTGAATACGATGAGTCTGGTCCAGCTATCGTCCACAGAAAATGCTTCTAGGCTTTATGAAGCATTTATGGTGAGTTCCATTTTAATCAGTTTTTTAGTTGGGTCTTCGTGTTCATTTTCAAGGAAATTCGATTTGGTTCTTGCAGCGAAGTTTTGAGGTGTGGTTGTGGAAGGAGGATACTTTCTTATGATGTGTCAACGTATCTCAGGTCTCATAGTTCTCGTTCTTGCTGTTTTATCTATTATGATGAAACATGTAATGGCCTTCATATCTTGTAAAATTATTTATCGTCCTTAAGATGTGTTCCTTATGGAGATAATCCGTTGAGTGAGTGATATTAATGTTGTCTCGTTTTCTTTTCCTTCATTTCCTATTTTGGTCTTTTTTTCCTGAGAACAAGTATGTTAATTATGTTGTATGAGATTTTTTAATATTCTATCCAGTTAATATATGTTGTATGAGATTTTTTAATATTCTATTCAGTTTATTTAGAGATAGTATTCATGCTTATTGAATTGGGAATTATTGTGATTTATGTAGAAGATTTATCTAGACTAAACTCCTTCATCCAGGCTTTTGTCTTACCTACCCAATGGGATAGAGAATATCCCCATTATGTGGTGGGATCTACTCAATGCGGTGATGTCCCATAAGGTAGCCAAGATGGTCCATCCATCCAGATGGTCTTGTCTCCAAATCTCTATCTCTAAAATAAACCCTAAAAAAAAAAACCACCCAACAAACACCATCTTGGCCGCCACTTGTCACCGGAGCTTCGGCGCCGACCACACCGTTAAATTCACCACTTCAAAATGAATCTACTATATTAATTTCAGCCAACACCGAGTCCGTTTGCCCCTACGATTTCTCAATCAAAGTGTCGGTCATCTCACACTGCTCCGATTCCGACGAACTTTTCGTTGATGCCTTCATGGAAAACCATCTACTCTCCCACGACCAAAACGCCCCAAATGATTGATCCATTGCTCTCGTCATCTGGCATCTTTTCGTCGACATACTCTCACTAATTTTCGTCGGCCACTCCAACCCAGATATGCTCTGATTCCGTCAATGTTATTGTAGATCCGTCCATGATCGAACTTTGTCGCTCCTGAAAGACCAAAATTCCTTATTCAATTGACACTTTCCATAAAGTTTGCCTTAATGCACCTCATGCTCCATAGATGTGAGTTTGCATCAGTCATATAATCAGGTACTCAATTACTTCTTTTCTGAGAGGGCGTTCAACCCTACTTAGTCGTGCCATTTTTATTCAAATCTAAAACTGTTTCTTCCATCATTTGGATATGCTGAAGAGATCTATGAACTAATGCGGCCTCAAATCCGGCGAGGCCTTCTCGTTCCTCCACACAAGCATCTTGCCAGTGTTCTCCAGCGGCCGAGAGAGAATTTGAAATTTCATGGTTGTTATGCACTTGTTAAAGTGTTGTTCATGTTTTACGTTATTAGGAGTTATCGGCCTAGTCCTCTCCTTGTAAAATTTTCGATAAGCTTAATAGAATAAATGACGTATTATCATCTTTATATAAAAAATAAAAAATAAAAACTCCTCCATCTATATCAACTGTCCATATTATCATACGACTAAGAGGTAAGTTACGATCAAGTAATATACGACTAAGAGGTAAGTTGTGATCGAGTAATACACGACATGTATCTGTATTATTTTATATATGAGTTGATGAATTATGTGGAATTACGTGACTAACAATTTTATTTAAATTATATTGCATTCATGACATTTATATTGGTATATCGATATATGAAAAATAAGTATTTTGTTTCACATCATGCGTACATTGAGCTACGATCATTCGATACCCTATTATTTTGGATTCTGTCAATGTATTATGACTGGAATTAAGTGATATGAAAGGCATAGGCAATTCGTGGCCCCTATGATTGCTTGATATGGGGATTTGTGGCGTATAGCGACGTCATCCTATGGATTATCCCTTATTCGTTGAGACTGAGATTGGCGGCGTCTTGTTGACGTCATCCTATGGATAACCCTATACGATATGATGTCAAGTTCTGGGTTGTGGTGAGCTTTGATGATGCTCCGTATTGATATCTCTTTGCTTGAACAGGTTCGAGCAATTGATATATTTGGACTTTCGTTTATCGGCTCTGAGATATCAATATAGATGTCAAACGGAGCGGACGGCACGAGGCACGACACGTCACGGAGCGGCACGACACGTCACTTTTTTGCTACAGTACCGTGTCGTGCCAGGCACGACACTGTAGCATGGGCCGTGGCAGGCCATAGGGTGCCGGCCCGTGGGCCGGCACAGCACGGCACGAATCTATAAATTTTTTTTTTTAGTGTAGCGTCGATCGGCAGTTATGTGCCGATCGATCACTACTTGATCGATCGACACTATTGTGCCGATCGATCCGTAAGCCAAAAAAATAAAAAAAAATAAAAAAACTTGAAATTGGTCTTGCCGGCACGACACGGCTCATGGCACGGCACATATGGGCCGTGCCGGGCCCTGCCTATTGTGGAAATGGGCCGGCACGGCACGGCACGTTTGACACCACTAGATACCAAGTATGTGTGCATGCCGACACAACATGTATTACATTGCATTGTATTTCATTTCATATATCATTTTATAGATACATGCTGTATTTATTATGATTGTTTCATACTGGAAGTTTGCTCACCCCCAAGGAGCTTTCCTCTAGATCTCATTAACCATCCAGGATCTCTGGTGTTCTTGAATTTGTTATTGATCAGGCTCAGGCAGCCTTTGTCAAGGGTCGTGTTTTATCTGATTAGGAGCAATTACTGCTTTAGAGGATGTTCTGTTGCAGGTAGCTAGATTTTGGTATGGAGACGTTGGGGTTTTTTTTTGTCTTTGTGTGTGGATAATAGCAGGTAGTACAGGTGGTCAGGACCCCAGAGAGGGCACATCCGGTGGAGCCACACTTCAAAAGTCATTGTATCGTTTATCTCATTATTATATGTATACGTCGACCAAGTGTGTGTCTCTGAATGTGATAGGTGTACATGTACATTTAGTTTGTTGTACGTACTTTACTGGGAGATTTTATATTTGGATTGTACGTGACAGATTATAATGATGGATGTGAACTTGCATTATATATATATATATATATATATATATATATATATATATATATATATATAAAACAAGTGGTATGTTCCTCTTACGATTAGATCGTGACAAAAATTTTAGGGTCGGGTGTTGAAAAATATTAACTTCCATTTCCATGGTTTACAATAAAATAAATATTATGTGATCATTAATCACATGATTAGTATTATGCACTCACACTAAATTTCCTCCCTTACCCATGACCGTGAAGTTGGCGGTCTAGATTTTCGTTTGACGAAGTTGGTAAATTTTTGTTTATCTTTCTTCAACTGCAGCCATGATTCTTAATTCCTTATTCACATTAGGATCTTTAAATCATGCCTTCACAGTACAAAATAATGGAACCAAGAATTTAATAGAATTTGATGAACTTCAACCAAAATGAGATGAGGAACATTAATTAGCCATCCATTCTCTTGTCCACCCCACCAAACATTACACCATGGTATGTTTGGATGGAAGGATTCAAAATAAAACAATTTTAAATTCATTAAATTTAATTTTTAATTTGATCTTAATTGATGTAATGAATTTCAAATTCTTCCAAAATGATATTGATGGAAGCGTAGATGTAGACATTACTACGGTTTGGAACCGTAATTAGACAGTTAAAACATCTCAGCCCTTAATCGTAACCTTATAGACGGTTAGGGTTAACCGCCAGTTATGGTTGACCTTGATATTTTTTAAAAAAATTAAAATTAAAATTTTGTTTTCAAAAATTTAAAAAGATTAAAACTATTATAAAAAATAATAAAAAAACAAAGGAAATGTAGGGATGAAGGGTTTGAATATGTAGAGGAATCAAAATCCACATAGTGCTCTTACCTTTTAACACTTCTTACCTTTGGAAGTGGCGTAGCTCAATTACTTCCGTTACATGTCGCCGTAGTAGTAGTTCATTCGATATCAAATTCATCTTGTTCCGAACTCGATTCCATTCATTGTTGTCATTTTGCCGCCCTCGCCCAATCGTCCATTAGTGCTTGGGACTCTAAATAATCTTTTTGATAATCTTACATCCAAAATATTCCCTTATGCGCTAAAAAGCTTGCTCCATGGCAACGGTTGACAAGGGCAAGCTAAGATCTCCTTTGCTATGATGGATAAAATCGGGAAAAGTTGTGTCTTTTGTTACCACCACCGAAAAATATCAAAAATGCTCGTTCTATGCTTCATTGAAATTAAAAGAAGTCGTAAAATAATTCTCAAGTTCATGACTGGAACTTGATGATCCTTTGGACGTTTAGTGTGTTCTTTAATAAAAGTTATGCTTTGGTGAGTTTAAAACCGCTAGAACTACTAGTGGTGCTTTGTACTTCTGGTTCATTTGATTGCACACCATATTTTAAATTATATTCTCTGTAAAGGTCATGCAAACAACTTTTAGCACGATTTACTAGCATAGAATGATTAGGTGAGGAAAAATCATGAAGAGGAGTCAATGCATCATAATATATCATAATGGAGTAAAGAAGAGTAGTTGTAAAATTGAGAGTAATAATGTGTATTGTATGCTTTGAGAAGAATGTAGAATGAAGATGAGATTTAATGAAAAATGAAATGGGTTAGGGGTATTTATAGAAGCGAAATATAATGGTCATTTAATTGTAGCCGACTAGTCGTCGATCTATAACGATAACAAAAACTGGACCATCGATTTTGAAAAAGAAAAAAAAAACAAGTTGGAACCTATTGAACCAGCAATTTAACCGTCGGTTCAAGCCCTGCAACGGTCGGGAAATCCTGACTTTTGATCCACAACGGTTAGGAAATCATGGCCGTTCATTTAAAAAAAACAAAAGTTTTTGGCCGGTGAAATGACGGTTTAAAACCCGTGAACCGCCGGTTATACACCGTTGTGTTTAACTGGCGATTCAAGGGTTTTATAACTTATGAACCATAACTAACTCTTTTCTGTACAGAACGGTTACGAGTTTGGCCCGCCTAACTTGGTCAACGGTTAACCGGCCTGTTGACCCGGTTACGGGTCCTGACCAGGCCACGGTTTTTGTTGAACCGTGGCCATATATAGTATGATGTAGATCTAGTGTTGATCCAAGACATTTGATTTGGCACTACTATGGCATCTCAACTAGGGGTGTAAACGAACTGAATCGAGCCGAACTTTAGCAAAATTTTAGTATTCGAGTTTGAGTTCGAATTCGAATAAACATATTCGAAATTCGATTCGAAGTTCGAACTTTAATTTTTTCAGGCTCGAATTCGGTTCGAAACGGAGTTCGAATTCGAGTTCGATTCGAACTTTTCGAGCTCGACTTCTAGCTTTTCGAGCTTTTAAAAACAATTCTTAATATATTAATATCTATTATATATTAATATTATATATAAATAAAATATTAAGGTTCGCGAACAGTTCGTGAACTATCGAACAAAGAAATTTGGGTTCGAGTTCGGCTCGAAAACATATTCGAACATGTTCGAGTTCGGCTCGAATTCGATAACTTCGAATTCGAATCGAATATTTTTCGAGCCTATTCGAAAAGTTCGCGAACCGGCTCGGTTCGTTTACACCCCTAATCTCAACCACGAACAAAAAATACTCGTGGTTACGTGAGGATTATAGTACACCTACGATAATTTAACGACACAAGAACCCTTATTTTATGAATGTGAGAAATAACAGAGAATATATAGAGTGTCGTATGGTTCCCATAACCCATTTAATAGAGAGACTTAATCATATCAAATAAGATACATGATCGGTATCAAGCACTAGTGTATTCATTCAAATTAATGAATATTTTATTTTATCATCTTAACGAGGCCAAAGACCACATGAGCGACTAAATCCAACATAAATATTTTGAAATTCCTTACTCAAATCCTTTTTTTTTCCTTTCAAATAACTTTTAACAAACATAATTTAGATAAAAGCGGTAATGTCAAAACCTTGTAAGGTTTAGCCCAATTAAACAGTTAGGGTCCAATTTATGAGAGGATTTTGAATTTCAAATCTAAAATTTAAATCCATTTTGATTTATTTGAACACTTTTTTTTAGCATAAACCAAACATCATATTAATGAACAGCTTTTACAAAAAGAAACCAACCAAATCCAAAAAAGAAAGCATAACAAAGTGCGACAAAGCTTGAAACATATATGCCCCGCAGGTCCAAGAAACACCCTTGGAAAAGGTAAACTAAAAGAGACATGAGGGTAGCACATTGCAACAGAAGTGCAAAACCGCTACCAGGATAGGTCAAGGAGCACTGAAGCCAATCGAGTCACATCAACCCATGCAGGCTGCAACAAGATCGAAAGAGGGAACTGTCTTCCAAGATCTCGGAAGGTACACAAGATGATACACGGGAGATACTAACTGATGACAGGCTCAAAACACACACTCTCCTGAATCCATAATTCGCAGCCTGAAAAAGAAAAAAAAACGACCAAAAAAAAGCACTGCCTGGGTACTAAACCACAAGCTCCATCGTTCAAAACAGGACCAAATCTCGGCAACGATGAAGGATGATCACCGCAGTGCCACCACCAAAATGATACGAAAGTAAAACCAGGCAAAAGACACAAACAAGAGCTCAAAAAAATAGATCTCCAACCGATGTAAAAGTGAAACAAAATGGCTTGAAAGCCAGGAGCTCCAGGGGTAAAACACTACAATAAAGCATATAAACACATATAATAATAGCAATTAGGAGATATTGTAATCAAAAAGGGAGAAAGCTCAACCAGGATCGTGAGCAAAGGAATGCTCGGGAATCTCCCAGCCGCCGAGCATTCCAACAAAATCAACTCATGGCAGGAGGCAGGGTTGCTGCACAACCACCTCCACGAAAAGTCCAAGCAGAAAAGGGCCACCAAATCATAAACAACCGGACCGTCATTACTAGAACCACCCCCTCGCCGACCACCACCAGTCAAACCTCCAAAACCACCGACACCCCCAATATCCACTCTCCCACCGAAGCCACAGCCACCCCAATCGCCGAAAGCAACTACAAATCCAAGCCACCCACCACTCTCCCAAACATGCTGACAACGGAGAACACCCTCAACTCTTTGTTTCCTCGTATTTCTACATGGATTCGTGAAGTATGCAAAATAATACCAAAAACGTAATATCGTTCGAGAATCACAGTAAAATATATTTAGAAAACATAAAAATATAAGTGCAAGAATGATATTTATCAGGAACGTCTGGGATTCTCCCAATCGCCAGCGTTCCACCAAAAGGACATCATGGCTCCGCAGCTGAAACAAGGGATGCCGATGGAACAAGGGTCGCTGCCTGTATTGGAAGAGAAAGGAAAATCACCACAGTCCGACCCGAAATAAGAAGGAGAGTGACGGGAAATCGTTGAATCGTAACAGGAATAGCACCTGTGATGCCCCGAAATTAATTGATGGCAATCTGAATATTAATTATGCTTATATGACGAATTGTTACGATAATTAAGATTTGTGTGGAAAATGAAGAATTAACATGATTTAAGGATGTTGATTTTAATTATGAGGATAATATGGATTTTATGAAGTTGGTTGCATTTTGTAAATGCTTATCATGTTGATATGTTTTATATACATCACGTTAATTATTGGGGTACAAGTTAAAAGAAATGAGGATTTAACACTTAACCCACCATTTCACTTCACTTTACCCTTTACACTCAAATCCCCAAAATCACTTTCCCAAAACCCTCTTCCCCTCATTTTTGAATTTTGACCTAAGGGTGGGAAGAAATCCTTGTAAAAGCTTTGTTCTTGCACTTCTTGGTAAGATTTAGTGCCTATGATGTTTATATGTATCTTATTGATGTTCTTGAAGTGTTGATTGAGTTTTGGAAGGGTTTTAAAAAGGGTTTGAAATGGGTTTGTTTGGGTTAGTGTGATTCTTTGTAGGATGTTGGATTTTTAGTGGTTTTATGATGTATATTGAAGGTTTAAAGTGTTTTTGTGTTTGAGTTTGTTGGTATAAGTGTTGTGGAAGTTGGGAAGGAATTTTTGGTGTAAAAATGGTGAAAAACGTGTATCTGTGCGAGGCGATCGATCGCCTGAAAAGAGGCGACCGATCGCCTAAGGGCAGTAGGCGAAGTGCAGAGCAGGCGATCGATCGCCTGAAATGAGGCGACCGATCGCCGAGAGGCAGTAGCCAATTCAAAGGATAGGCGATCGATCGCCAGGTACCAACGACCTCGATGAGATAAAGTACTACAACTGCACAATATTTTGAAAAGGTACGTAAGAAACGTACGGGCATCAAACGGTAACATATTCCTAAACTATGACTTTGCATTAATTGCATAAGTATTGATGATGATGATTATGATGATTAAGTTTATGATGATGAAGTTGTGATAAATGAAGATGATATGATGTTACGATGACAATTATGATAAGATGATGATGTTTGAAATGATGATGCTTATAAGATGATGACGCATGTTTGACTATGCTACTTAGAATGGTTGAATGTCCGGTGACTATTATGGGCAAGCGAGGAAGGTCTTGCCGCTCACATAACTGAGCGATGGGGTACATCCGCTATCAAGGTGTAGCGATGGGTATCATCCGCTGAGCGATGGTGTACATCCGCTATCAAGGTGTAGCGATGGGTATCATCCGCTGAATAAGAGATACATCCGCTATCAAGGCGTAGCGATGGGTATCATACGATGTGTTATGTCGAGCGAGGGGGCCAATTGTGCCGCTGTCATAATAGAACCCGGATAGTCCCATTTCTAATTAACATGGATTGATGTGAGCTTATATACGAAATATGATGTTAATCATTCATGTCTTTGAACTAATGATTATATGCGTAATTATGACACAGGGACAACCAAGGAAGGATAGTACTATTAAATAGGAAGTATATGCTATCAATTATTTCCATACAGTTTATATGTCATTAACTCATGATGTTAAGTAACGATGTACATGCTCACGATGTGTTGTTCCTGTAGGTACACTTTTGGATCGAGACTAAGGGTCGGGTTGAGATGGTGAGCTAAAGGAGCATAAGAAGATAGATACAGGATTTTTGTTAGCCTTAACATTCATTTTGGGGAATGTAATTAACTAACTATTGAAGTTTCATTTTGGCCTGTAATTACATTAAGCTCACATAACAACCAGAACTCTAAGATGTCTCTATTACATGTTTAATTCATAATACGTTATTAATATGATGTTAAGGTAGGAAGACCCTACATTAGTGGTATCAGAGCAGTGGTTAGATAACCCGGGGATGAGTGAAGGGTAGCCTTAGCAGTAGGTTGGCTAGGCGCTTACTTTTGTCATATTATGTTGCACATGAAGTATATGGGTGTTATGATGACATGTTATGGCTTTCTAACGATGTTTATATGAACTGCTTTTGGATCTTGTTGTTTGTGTTGCAGTATGGCAGCAAATATCGACATTGGTGATGCGGTAAGTGTGAACGCTAGTGCGGGGCGCACGAATCCCCTACCCCCGCCAGCCCTAGGCGAAGAACCATCCGAACAACAGCTATTGCCCGGAGAGTTGAGTTTGACTCAATTCCTAGCGTATCGGCCCCCGACATTTGAAGGGACTGAAACAGGGGAGCGGGCCGAGGAATGGCTAGAAAGAATAGAACAAATATTTGTGGCAGCCCCGTGTGCAAAGACGGCATGGATAAGGCTAGCAGAGTTCCAATTAGCTAAGAAAGCACTGATGTGGTGGAGGACCACCGTGATTGAGCAGGAGGCACAGGGTCAAGAGGTATATTGGAGACTGTTTCGAACTAGATTCCTGGCCCGATACTTTTCAGCGGCTGCACGTCAAGCTAAAGAGGATGAGTTTACTAAGCTGAAGCAAGGTACCATGCCGGTGTCAGATTATGCCCTCCACTACTGTTCTCTACTCAGATATGTACCTCATATCGCCGCCGACACTCAAGCAAAGATGAGGAACTTTATGAAGGGCTTGAGGCCAGAACTCTATGATAGGGTGATTACATATGGCCCTACCTGCTTTGACGATGCACTTACACGGGCTGAGTTAGCCGAACTGGGGGTTGGTGCATACCCTGATGCTGTACCACCTCCAGCACCCCCTCAGAGATCTACTCCCGACAATTTGAAACCAAGGGGCGATCAATTTAAGCCTGGAGGGAACACTTCAGTGTCTAGATTCAGTGGAAGGAGGCCCGATAATCGATGGAGAGGAAACCGCAGGAATGACGCCCCACCAAGAAGAGGTCAGTCTCGGGGAGGTTCAATGCTCCATTTGTGGGTTACCACATTTGACGAAGAATTGTGTAGGATGCTATGTTTGTGGCGAGAGAGGCCACTTTGCCCGACAATGTCCCAACAGGGGAAGGCAGCAGAATTCTACTGGGAGGTCTACGGACAGAGCAGCACCACACAGGCCCCCATTTATACCGAGGCAATATGGAGGTCAGCCTACGGGGCCACCTCAAGGACTGGTGTATGCATTGACGAGGGAGCAGGCTACAGCGGCTCCGGAGGAGGTCATAGCGGGAACGTGTCTTTTATTTACGCACCCTGCCTTTATATTGATCGACACAGGTGCGTCACACTCTTTTGTGTCGACGAGTTTTGTGGAAAGACACCACATATGCACTTCTCCGTCGCCCACGCCTCTTGTAGTCTCGACACCCGCTGGAAGGAGTTTGATTGCTGATCAGGTTGTCAATGATAGCCTCATTTATTTTGAGGATAACAAGTTAAGGTCGGATTTGATCGTTCTGGGAATGTCGGACTTTGACTGTATACTGGGTATTGATGTTCTGAATAGGCACCAGGCAGTTGTGAACTGCAGGCAGAGGACTGTACGATTCAGATCTGATGAAGGAGTTCAGTGGACATTCTATGGAGATGGTTCTCGTTCAAAGATTCCGTTAATATCTGCAGTCAAGATGACACAATTATTGGAACGAGGCCATACAAGATATCTTATTTATGCTGTTGATATTTCTGGAAAGAAGGAAGAACTAAAGGTTGAAGATGTGCCCGTGGTGGCGGAATTTCCTGATGTATTTCCTGAAGAAATTCCCGGATTCCCACCGGCGAGGGAGGTCGAGTTTGGAATTGAATTACTACCGGGGACGTCAGCCATTTCCCGTGCCCCGTATAGGATGGCACCAACGGAGCTAAAAGAATTAAAAGTTCAGTTGCAAGAACTCCTTGACAAGGGCTACATACGCCCTAGCGTATCGCCCTGGGGTGCACCAGTTTTATTTGTTAAGAAGAAAGATGGCTCGATGCGTCTGTGCATCGATTACAGACAACTGAACAAAGTTACCGTGAAGAACAAGTACCCACTCCCGAGGATCGATGATTTGTTTGACCAGTTGCAGGGTACGAGGTTGTACAGTAAGATCGATCTGAGGTCGGGATACCATCAGATTCGGGTAAGGGAAGATGATGTTCAGAAGACAGCTTTCAGGACCAGATATGGGCACTATGAATTCTTAGTCATGCCCTTTGGGGTGACGAATACCCCAGCTGTTTTCATGAGTTTAATGAATAGGGTATTCCAGCCATATTTGGACCAGTTCGTCATAGTCTTCATCGATGACATACTTATCTACTCCCGGACTGAAGAAGAACATGTTGGGCACTTGAGGACAGTACTTCAGATCCTTAGGGATCATCAATTATATGCAAAGCTTAGCAAGTGCGAGTTTTGGTTGGACAGTGTGGTGTTCTTGGGTCATGTAATATCCAGCCGTGGGATATCCGTGGATCCCCGTAAGATTGAAGCTGTTATGGAGTGTGCTGCACCCACTTCTGTGCCCGAGATACAGAGTTTCCTTGGTTTAGCGGGCTACTACCGACGTTTTGTCGAGGGATTCTCTAAGATCGCTAAGCCGTTGACCCAGCTGACTCAGAAGGGAATTCCGTTCTATTGGTCCGAAGCTTGTGAGGAGAGCTTCCACGAGTTGAAGCGTCGCTTGACGACAGCGCCAGTGTTGGTAATTCCTTCTGAGGATAAGAAGTTTGCCTTGTACACGGATGCATCATTGCAAGGTTTGGGTTGTGTATTGATGCAAGATAAGCATGTGGTGGCTTATGCTTCGAGGCAGCTGAAGCCTCATGAGACCCGATACCCAGTCCATGACCTGGAACTGGCGGCCATCATTTTCGCCTTGAAGATTTGGCGTCATTATCTTTATGGTACGACGTTTACCATTTTTACAGACCATAAGAGCTTGAAATTCTTATTCACCCAAGCGGAACTGAATATGAGGCAAAGAAGATGGATGGACTTACTCAAGGATTATGATTGTGAAATAGAGTACCATCCGGGTAAAGCAAATATGATAGCAGATGCCTTAAGTCGAAAGGTGAAGAACACCGCTGAGGATACTATGAGCTTATCGGCCATGATGACTTCTTATTGCCATTTGGGCTATGATTTTGATGTGGACACGTCGCCGGTGCGAGTGTCGACCTTATTGGCTGAGCCGGACATATTTGAGGCTATTAGGAAAGCTCAGAGGTCGGACGATGAAATTCAGAGATGGTCTTCGATAGTACTCCAGGGACAACCATCAAAGTTCCGAGTGGCTGAGGATGGTTCATTGAGACTTGGCAACCGATGGGTGGTACCAAAGACACCAGAATTACGCCAAGGAATCTTACACTGTGCCCACAGTAGCAGGTTCAGTATCCACCCAGGAGGAAGAAAGATGTACAAGGACCTATGTAGTCAATTTTGGTGGAGACGCATGAAGCGGGAAGTAATCACTTTTGTTAAGAGGTGTCTAATCTGCCAGCAAGTAAAGGCAGAAAGGCAGAGGCTTGGTGGTGAGTTGAAGAGCTTAGAGGTGCCTAAATGGAAGTGGGAGCATATATCTATGGACTTCGTGACCCACTTGCCAAGGTCGGCCTCTGGATTTGATGCGATCTGGGTGATCGTGGATAGGCTGACAAAGGTAGCCCATTTCATCCCTTACAGTATGACCTTCACATATTTAAAGATGGCCCAACTCTATGTACGGGATGTGGTGAGGTTGCATGGTATTCCAGTTTCAATAGTGTCTGACCGAGACCCGAGATTCACTTCACATTTCTGGGAGGGTCTCCAAACAGCGTTGGGCACAGAGGTAAGGCTGAGTACAGCCTATCACCCTCAGACAGACGGTCAGACAGAGCATACCATTCAGGCGCTCGAGGATATGTTAAGGGCATGCGTTTTAGAGTTTGATACTCCGTGGCAGGATTCAGTGCCACTGGTGGAGTTCTCCTATAACAACAGCTATCAGGCGAGCATTCAAATGGCTCCTTTTGAAGCTCTTTATGGACGACGATGTAGATCACCGCTGTATTGGGAGGACTTGACTAGTAAGGCGGTCGGAGGACCGGATATGATTAAAGATATGGAAGAAAAGATCAAGACGATACGTTTAAAGATGAAAGCGGCCCAAGATAGACAAGCATCCTATGCCAATAAGCGGCGACGACCGCTAGAATTCCAAGTACGAGATAAGGTTTTCTTGAAAATCTCACCCTTCAGGGGTGTGGTCCGTTTTGGTATGCGGGGAAAGTTATCTCCGAGGTATGTGGGGCCGTATGAGATATTGCAGCGCATCGGTACTTTGGCCTACCGTTTGGCTCTACCACCGTCCTTATCCGGTATTCATGATGTCTTTCATGTTTCTATGTTGAGGAAGTATGAACCCGATTCGTCTCATGTATTGCAGCCTTCAGAGGTCCAGTTGAGTTCAGATGTATCCTATGTTGAACGACCGGTTAGAATTCTGGATCGTGAGGATCGCAGGCTACGAAGTAAAGTTATACCGATGGTCAAAGTTCAGTGGGATCGTCGGGGTGTCGAGGAGGCTACGTGGGAGACGGAACGA
The DNA here is from genome assembly GCA_907163345.1 of Haberlea rhodopensis. NCBI lineage: Eukaryota > Viridiplantae > Streptophyta > Magnoliopsida > Lamiales > Gesneriaceae > Haberlea > Haberlea rhodopensis. Next base: position 881,935 of record CAJQUN010000071.1, read on the forward strand.
CATATGGTGCAGCACTACCCGGAACTATTTTATGGTATGATTTATGTCTAGTTTCTTCTTGGGTAAGTGCATGTGATTTCGAGGACGAAATCTTATAAGTAGGGGAGTAATGTGATGCCCCGAAATTAATTGATGGCAATCTGAATATTAATTATGCTTATATGACGAATTGTTACGATAATTAAGATTTGTGTGGAAAATGAAGAATTAACATGATTTAAGGATGTTGATTTTAATTATGAGGATAATATGGATTTTATGAAGTTGGTTGCATTTTGTAAATGCTTATCATGTTGATATGTTTTATATACATCATGTTAATTATTGGGGTACAAGTTAAAAGAAATGAGGATTTAACACTTAACCCACCATTTCACTTCACTTTACCCTTTACACTCAAATCCCCAAAATCACTTTCCCAAAACCCTCTTCCCCTCATTTTTGAATTTTGACCTAAGGGTGGGAAGAAATCCTTGTAAAAGCTTTGTTCTTGCACTTCTTGGTAAGATTTAGTGCCTATGATGTTTATATGTATCTTATTGATGTTCTTGAAGTGTTGATTGAGTTTTGGAAGGGTTTTAAAAAGGGTTTGAAATGGGTTTGTTTGGGTTAGTGTGATTCTTTGTAGGATGTTGGATTTTTAGTGGTTTTATGATGTATATTGAAGGTTTAAAGTGTTTTTGTGTTTTGAGTTTGTTGGTATAAGTGTTGTGGAAGTTGGGAAGGAATTTTTGGTGTAAAAATGGTGAAAAACTTGTATCTGTGCGAGGCGATCGATCGCCTGAAAAGAGGCGACCGATCGCCTAAGGGCAGTAGGCGAAGTGCAGAGCAGGCGATCGATCGCCTGAAATGAGGTGACCGATCGCCGAGAGGCAGTAGCCAATTCAAAGGATAGGCGATCGATCGCCATATTTGGCGCGATTGATCGCCGCGAAGAAGAATTTGAGGCGATCGATCGCCTCAGCGAAGCGATCGATCGCCAGCTGTGTAATTTTGAAAAATGATGTTTTTTTATAGAATTTTTGGTATTGGGCTATTGTTTAGCTTCTAATATTGATTTGTATGGTTGTGTGGAACCATACCAGGTACCAACGACCTCGAGGAGATAAAGTACTACAACTTCACAATATTTTGAAAAGGTACGTAAGAAACGTACGGGCATCAAATGGTAACATATTCCTAAACTATGACTTTGCATTAATTGCATAAGTATTGATGATGATGATTATGATGATTATGATGATTAAGTTTATGATGATGAAGTTGTGATAAATGAAGATGATATGGTGTTACGATGACAATTATGATAAGATGATGATGTTTGAAATGATGATGCTTATAAGATGATGACGCATGTTTGACTATGCTACTTAGAATGGTTGAATGTCCGGTGACTATTATGGGCAAGCGAGGAAGGTCTTGCCGCTCACATAACTGAGCGATGGGGTACATCCGCTATCAAGGTGTAGCGATGGGTATCATCCGCTGAGCGATGGGGTACATCCGCTATCAAGGTGTAGCGATGGGTATCATCCGCTGAATAAGAGATACATCCGCTATCAAGGCGTAGCGATGGGTATCATACGATGTGTTATGTCGAGCGAGGGGGCCAATTGTGCCGCTGTCATAATAGAACCCGGATAGTCCAATTTCTAATTAACATGGATTGATGTGAGCTTATATAAGAAATATGATGTTAATCATTCATGTCTTGAACTAATGATTATATGCGTAATTATGACACAGGGACAACCAAGGAAGGATAGTACTATTAAACAGGAAGTATATGCTATCAATTATTTCCATACATTGTTTATATGCCATTAACTCATGATGTTAAGTAACGATGTACATGCTCACGATTGGTTGTTCCTGTAGGTACACTTTTGGATCGAGACTAAGGGTCGGGTTGAGATGGTGAGCTAAAGGAGCATAAGAAGATAGATACAGGATTTTTGTTAGCCTTAACATTCATTTTGGGGAATGTAATTAACTAACTATTGAAGTTTCATTTTGGCCTGTAATTACATTAAGCTCACATAACAACCAGAACTCTAAGATGTCTCTATTACATGTTTAATTCATAATACGTTATTAATATGATGTTAAGGTAGGACGACCCTACAGCACCCCAATAATGAAAACAGGAAGAGCCGCCCGCAAGAAGTGCAAGACCTGGACCAACAAATGGGCTGAAATCTCCCACCACAAGGAGACGAGGAAGACGCCATATGCTCATAAACAACACCACAAAGGAGCTAGACCAAATGGAGCAACCATGGTAAGCCGATAACAGTGGAAAAAAGGCCACAGCGAAGCCAAAAAATGGCCAAAAGGAAGAGAAACACACTAAGCTTCACCCGAAAGATAGAAAAACAGTGAAAATCTCTTATCCTAGAGAGACAAAGTCATATTAGAATATATAAAAAAAAATATTTTTATTTCTTTATTTCCTACATAACCCAAATCTTATAAAATGCTTTCAATTTTGTGATACATTCAAAACCAATTTCATTTTGAAAACTCATTTTTTTTTTCCAAATACTAAATTTAAATCCATGTAACACCCCCAACTCCGTCGCCGTCAGTTCCACCGAAGCTGCGCGCAGAACCCGGGCCGACGAAATAACGACCACTCCCCTGAAAACCCCCGACCAAAACCATATCCAACAGAGAGAGAAAAATCAAATCATAAAAACTGGAGTTAGCTTATTTATTAACTAAAATAAAATATTTTAAATTCATAAAAACTGGAGTCATTTGAAATATCATGTTCAAATCCAATCTTAAACTTTTTTAGGTTGCATTTGGATTGAGGGATTTAAAGCCATTGATTTTAAATTCTTGATTTGAAATTCATTTAATTGTTTGGATAAATTTATATTGGCATTTTACTTTCATCCAAACATAACATTACACATTAAAGCATGTTTTCTTTTTCTCCCAGTATCTAATGGTTGCTCTCACGGTGAAGTCTCGTTCGCGACGTGGTCTTTGTGCCTGGCGGTGTACGCTCATCCTTCCGGTGGGTTTTTTAGCAAAACTTGCTTCGCCTTGGTTTGTTTCAGTTCTTCGACCTCCGCCGGTGCATCTGAAGGCTGCTTTTACGTATCTCTTCCCTTCCCCCGGCATGCTCTCTTGGATTTTCCAGATCTGGCGAGTTATTCATCTTCGGCTTGCCTCGGTCCCGCCCCTGTTGGCTACTCCTCGCCCCTGGTTCTTTGCGAATTTGTGAAGCTCGGGTCTGTCAACCTAGGCTTCGTTTGGAGTACTCAGCTAGGCCCTACAATGCTGCTCGTTTGGTTGGAGCATTTATCCATTTTCTTCGCGGTGGTTCGAGGCAACTCTCACTCACCATGACTATATTTAGATGGTATGTGTGGGAGTTGGGAGGCTCCCACACATTATTTTGTATGCGTCTGGCTTATCCGGTGGTCTCACCCCTTTTGATGTTTCTTTATAATGACCTATTTTGTATTTCTATAGTGTTTGTGTTGTTTGATGTACTTGTTGTTGTTTGTAAAAGTTATGCTCTATCAACATCTGATTGGCCCACTTTTTGGTGATGTATTGGTAGCCTTTCTGTTCGGACTATCGTCGCTACTTGGCATCGACTTCTGACGCCTGGTGGCGACACTTTTTTGCCCATTTCACTTGCTTCGATGTTGATGCACTGCTTGGCTGTGATTACAAAGTCTACTGGCTGGTTCGGTTTCTTGCACCACCAGTTGTGGTATTTGGTCTTTGGAATTATATTTGGATTTAGATATAAGAGATTGTTTGTTTGATGTCCTTGTATCAGTTAAGTCCTCTATTTATCTGCCTACGTACCTTCACTTTTGGAATACAATTCTCGCTTTCGACCCCACCCTGAAATCTGTGGTTTGGGGGGACTTGATCTCGCTTTGACAGTTTGTGTACTCGATTGGCCAAGTTATTATGCATATGCTGTTAATCAATTCATCAACTCGCCTATATGTCTGAATTTTAATCAGTAGTGTTTGGGTTTTCGTCCATGTTAGATATTTGTATATGTGGAGGGTGTTTTTTGGTGTTTGTCGTGGCTTGTGATATTGGCTGGCTATTAGTTGTAATTCTTGTTTTTTAATTTAATATAATTTTATTTATGCTAAAAAAAATGAGAGTGAGAAAGGAGTAGGCATGACCACGGTTTAATAAAAACCGTGGCCCGGCCCGGACCCGTAACCGGGTCAACGGGCCGGTTAACCGTTGACCCGGTTCACGGGTCCGAACCGTAACCGGCCCGTTACTGTACGGGTCGGTTACGGTTCACGATTGCGGAAACCGTGGAACCGCCGGTTCGAACCGGCGGTTTTGAACCGGCGGTTCCACGGTTTTTATATATATTTTTAAATTTTTTTTTTATTTTAAAATTAAAGTTTGTGTTACCGAAGACTCGAACTCTTGACCTCCAATATGTATATACAGCTTCTTACCACTAAGCTATCATCATGTTTGTTTTAATTTAGATAATATAATTATATATACTAACAGACAATATATATTATATATGTAATTTAATGATAAATATTTTATATTGACAAATGTAAATAAAATTTATCTAGAAAAATATGTTATGCCCTTAAATAAATATCGTATAATAGAAATAAAATATAGCAAAGTAAATATAACAAAAAATGTTGGATAAATTCATAAGAACTAAAGAAATAGTTGTTGCAAAATAAAATATTATAATAATGAAGTAAATTATTATAAACATATATAATATATACATTTTAATTATTGTACAAGCACTTTATTTGATTTACATTATATACAATAATCAAATAAGTATATCTTAATTTTTCACGATATGACTTACTATAGAAACTCGATAATGTGATATTTGATTAATTAATAAAATCTTTTACTAATTTGCTTATAATGATTTGTGAACAACAAATTGAATTGATAATTCACTAACTTTATATTATATAAATTAATAACATCTAATTGATAATCAAAAATATCATTACTGACTATTTTTAACATAATAAGAACTTTTGTGTTGTTTTCTTATATATGAATAACAAATAATTCAATGTTATATTCGTCGATTCATTTTCTTATATTAAAAATTGTAGTGTTCTTTGTTTATTTTTCGCATACACCAAGTTCTACCGAACGTGAGAAATAACGACTCACATCAAATACCAACTTTGTATAGATTTCATACCAATTTCATATGTAACTATTACCATAATTGTAAATATTTCATACCAATATAATGTGTAACTAGTACCAAAATGGTAAAGATTTCATATTAATTTCATATGTAATTAGTACCATAAATGTTTCATACTAATATCACGTGTAATTAGTACCATAATTGTAAATGTTTCATACTAATATAATTTGTAATTAGTACCAAAGTTGTATAGATTTCTTACCAATTTCATATGTAATTAGTACCATAATTGTAAATGTTTCATTCTAATATCATGTGTAATTAGTACCAAATTGTAAAGGTTTCATACCAAGTTCATATGAAATAAGTACCAAAGTTGTATATGTTTCATACCAATTTCATATGTAATTAGTACAATCATTGTAAATATTTCAATACCAATTTCATTTGTAATTAGACCAAAGTTGTATATGTTTCATATCAACTTCATATGTAATTAGTACCATAATTGTAAATCTTTCATATACACTAACTTTATATTATATAAATTAATAACTTCTAACTTAATATATTTATGATTAATCAATAACATCATCATAAAAATAACTTTATTGACATTTGTTTTTTTTTTTTTGTAAATTGATAGTGACATATTATATAAATTAATAACTTCTAACTTAATAAATTTATATTCGTCAATTTCATATGTAATTAGTATCATAATTGTAAATGTTTCATGTCAATATCATTTGTAATTAGTACCAAATTTGTATACGTTTCATACCAATTTCATATGTAATTAGTAACAAAATTGTAAATATTTCATATCAATCTCTTTTGCAATTAGTATCAAAATTGAATTGGTTTCATACCAATTTCATATGTAATTAGTACCATAATTGTAAATATTTCATACCAATATCATTTGTAATTATACCAAAGTTGTATATTTTCATACCAATTAAATATGTAATTAGTATCATAATTGTAAATGTTTCATACCAAACTCTTTTATAATTAGTACCAAATTTGTATAGGTTTCATACGAATTTCATATGTAATTAGTATCATAATTGTAAATGTTGCATGCCAATATCATTTGTAATTAGTATCAAAATTATATATGTTTCACATCAATTTCATATGTAATTAGCATCGTTAGATACTCAGATTCAATCAATTAAAATGACATTATCTTATTTGTGATCACATCGAGTTTGAGTTTGACGAAACAATACGTTTTGTAAGATTAATGACATGCGACTTATAAAATTTCCACTAGATATACCCACACGTTCGAACTCAACATATAAATTGATAAATGATTCATATGAATATAGAGAGTTAATGACAACTTAAAAAGTTCAAACTCTCCCCTCCACCTTACATTTCCTTTGTTATTTTTTATGATTCTTTTAGAGTAATTTTTAATTTTTTTAAATAATTTTTTAATTTTAATTGTTTAAATTAAAAAAATATAAGGGTCGAACCGTAACCGTAACCGGTGGTTAACCGTAACCGTAACCGTAACCGTAACCGGCGGTTCACGAACCGTAACCGGAACCGTCTATGAAGGTTAAGGTTAAGGGTCGAGCTCTTTTGAACCGTCGAACCGGCGGTTCCGAACCGTCAACCGGCGGTTCACGAACCGTGGTCATGTCTAGAAAGGAGGGAAAAAAAAAAGCTAGACGGCGACGTCGTTTACTACAATCCAAGCCTAGATCCTGGCCAATTATGCCCAAAACCCCTGATAATAGAGATTTGAAAACCCTAGGATCTTAATGGATCTCTGAACGATAAACAAACATCATAAATCTGCACGAGATTTAGTGCATTACATTCGTGTACCTACACGCACACATTGAAATGCTGAGAAGACGAGTAATCTCGATTCTATCAAGCTCAGTCCGCGCCGTTCAGAAGCATTACCCAAAACCCATTTCGGTATCTTCGCATTTTGTGTCCCAACATCTTGATTTCCTCCAGTCCCTGCGATTCCCATTGGATATTTCGAAGCCAAGTTCTCAAATTCATAATGCGAGGGCTTACAGCAGCTTATTAGCATTGAATGATCTGAGGGATAATCCTGGATCACGAAAGCAGAAGACCCGGAAGGGTCGGGGAATCGGGTCGGGCAAGGGGAAGACAGCTGGCCGTGGGCATAAGGGTCAAAAGGCTCGTGGTACGATGAAGTTTGGGTTTGAAGGTGGCCAAACACCCCTCCGTCGTCGTCTCCCCAAGCGTGGATTTAAGAATCCCTTCAGCCTCGCTTTTCAGGTATTTAATTGTACGCTTGCATTACATGAAAGAAATGTGCATCAATATTGGTAATTAAAAGGCCTCTTTTCATCAATAATATGGCGCAAATTCATGAATTGCCCTGTACTTGCTTATTTTATTCATTAAGCTCATGAGTGCACATTTGCTTGCTCGTATTACTCATAAATTTGTCCCTATAACTGGTGTATCATTTATAGTTTTTAAAGTGAGTTGTGTGGAAAAGAAAACAAATGGTCAGTTTGTATCATGGAAATGGATATAGTGAAGAGAGGTTTGTGGATAAAAGAACAAATTCACACGAAATATAATCTCATACTTGTTTGATTTTTCAAGAAACAATAATAAAAATCGATGTCCGAAATGACTACATGTCAAGAAATACAAATAATTGGTGATCAGACCAGCAGAAGACATTCTTTAATAGCTGTTGTCACACATGTGAATATGGCTGTTGTATGCTAAGTCACATAATCCTCCTACCCCCCTCCACGCACTGGCGCTCCGGCCGCGATCTGGCGAACTGGATGCGCGTGCGCCGCACTAAGGCGACTTAAGAATTTCTAGTTCGCGCTTTAAGAATTTCTAGTTCGCGCACTAAGATTTTATAATTCGCGCTCTAAGATTTCATAATTCGCGCACTAAGAATTCATAATTCGCGCATTAAGATTTATTAAGTCGCGCACTAAGTTACTAAATCTTGTTAATCCTCCTTAATTCTCCGATTTTTTTTTTTTTGTAATTCTAAAAAAAAAATCTCCGGTTTTGGGTTTAGATGAATTTTTATGATTTCTAGGTATTTCGGGTTGGTAAGAAAATTATATCATATGGTAAATAGATAGATAATGAATCATGAAAAGACATAATAACATATGAAAGATTAAAATATGTGATAAAAGAAAGTATGATAAATCTGTGATTTTGTAACATTTTTGCGGAGTAAATAATAAAAATTTTGATATCTTAGTTTTTTGCATGAAAATTAATAAAATGAACTTTATAAATAAAACTTTTATTTTTATTGAATGAATTTAAATGTTTATATTAGTCATTTCATAAGGTAATAATATAAGTCTCCGAAAATAATATGAGTCATTTTTAATAAATTCATACTATTACCAAACATGTTGAAATAAATATGAACAATTTGGTTTCATTTTTCAAATTCGTTATTTTATATCTTAAAATAAAAAAGCTTTAATACTTCATTTCTTTTCTAAAATATATTTTTCGGAGAATCCTTACTAGACGAACGATCAAATACAAGATTCAAATTACGTTGTATGACTTGCTATAACATTTTGCAAAGCTGCAATGTTAGATCCTTCAATAAAATCTAATTTTAATGCTTTTTAAGAATGATAAAGCTACAAACACCAAAGTTGTTAAGAACTATATATTGTAAATTTGTAAATAATATAATAATGATGTGAGTTCGTTAAATATAATGTATATTATGTATGTTTAACTTCATTTCATCAGTGTGCATGTATATATATTTATTTATTTATTAATTTTTAATAGGCGCATTAAGGCGCACCCGCACTCAAATTTTTTGAAAATTGCCGCACTCGCGCATCCGCATCCGCATCCGCATCCGCTCACGCACCGGACTTATGTGATCTAGGTTGTATGCTTCATTCTTTTTTGCTGTAAGAAGTGCAAAATAAGCCATGACTATTTTTTCTGTTGGGTATTCGTGAAGTTTCGTGAGGCTTTGTGTGGAAGTTGAATCAGATATTTTTTTGTGTGGTTTCATGAGTTTTTTTTTTTGGAAATTATATTAGATTTGTTAACTGGGTTTCTTGGTTCCTCGGTTTCCTCCATTATTTTAGCTTGTCTAGTTTGTGGATTTAAATTTCACTGTCTTCTGACAACATTTGCAATTGCTTTGTGAAATATGTATTGAATGCGCCTTGCTCATTTAGGTGAATAAATGCTTTCTATTTGATGTGCTATATTGTACATCCTAACCCATGTTCAGTCCTTAATATAAAGGACATTTACATGGTTTATGCACTTCTACTGATTGTGAAATTTTTGTTGACCTGAATAAATGCTTTCTATTTGATGTGCTATATCGGTACATCCTAACCCATGTTCAGTTCCTTAATATAAAGGACATTTACATGGTTTATGCACTTCTACTGATTGTGAATTTTTTGTTGATTGATGGTACATTGGTCATGTTCCAATTATAGAACGTTAAGGCAAAATATGGATGTGGAACTTGACAATGACAAATGTAATTCCAATAAATGGAGGTCTGAGCTCAGCAGTTATGATAGTATTTATAAGTCTTTTTGTCATCAGCTCTTCAACTTACCGTGGACCGCTATCTTTTCGGTCCCGAGAACTTTTTGATTTTGACTAAGTATGATGATGATAAGCACACTGACTTTTTTTATTATCGACATTATATAAATAATGATTTCTTGTTGTCTGAGACTGGGGTTGTTAAGTGAGTGGAGTCGACACACAAGCCCTTCGAATCAGCTCACCTTGACCTCTATCGTGCTTCAAATATGTTTGAGCTCAAGGTTTTCTGAGCTCACGCTCAGTTTTAGTTTTTCAAGAGATCGCATACATGAATTATTTTTGAATATTTTAATTATGTATGAAGTAAAAGTTTATATTTTCTATTTTATATTAATAAATATATAATATTATTTTAACCTTACATATGAAGTTTTGAATGCGCGAGCCAAACTCTTAATCTGAGGTCGCAAATTTTTTCATATAAAATTGGTGAGCGCAAACAGAGCTTGTGAGCCGAAACTTGAGCCTTCTCATGTCAAGCCCATTAAGATTGAGCTCGAAATTTTTAGCCAAACTTGAATCTTTTAAACCCTAGTTAAATGCCATTCGTTATTCTTGTGGTTTTCATTGAATACAATGTTCAGGCTGACATGCTTGTTCCTCCCTCTGTATTGTTGATCCATGAGTTTTAACACTCTTCCCTCCCTCTATGACGCACATATAGATTTCTTTTCAGGAAAAAAATTGATGCTTTTCTAGTGATTGTAATTATATTTTATGATTTTGACAGCCGGTTGGTTTAGGGAAAATTGCAAAGTTGATAAATTCTGGAAAGATCGATTCCTCAGAGTTGATCACGATGAAAACTCTGAAGGTACATGAATTAGTTATGGACACATCTTCTTGCCCCCCTTTTCACTTCCTGCTTTGTCTGATAGTACTCTGTTTTCTTTACAATAGGACGCGGGGGCAATAGGGAAGCAAATTGAAGATGGTGTCAGACTGATGGCTCGTGGTGCTGAACATATTCAATGGCCCATCCATCTTGAGGTTGGTTTCTCATTTCCCCCCACCTTTTATGAGAAAAACAAGTATCTCCTTAGCCAGAGGGAGGCAAGGGGGATCTTTATCCTTTGTCTTAATTTTTCTTATAGATACATACATAAAATTGTAAGCTTCCTTCAATTACTCGAGTTTATGTTTCTTTCCCTCCTAGAAGAAAATTTTAATTCGACGCTTAACAGGCTCTAAATTTCACAGTATTTTGAAATATTGTGCGTCTTTTATACAGGTTTCAAGAGTGACTGTGAGGGCAAAAGCTGCAGTAGAAGCAGCTGGTGGATCAGTAAGGAGAGTGCATTATAACAAGTTGGGATTGCGAGCTCTGCTGAAACCTGAGTGGTTTGAGAAGAAGGGCAGGTTGCTTCCAAGAGCAGCAAGGCCTCCCCCAAAGCAGAAAGATAAAGTCGATAGTATTGGTCGTTTGCCTGCGCCAACCAAACCAATCCCTTTTACAACTGAAGAAAAAGAGGCCATGAATGCTTAACGAACGACGAGTGATTCTAATGTTGTAAAGCGTAGCAAAGTGCTGATTATGGTGGTCTGAATGACGATCAAATTTTTATTTTCTTGAATTTGTGTAAGGAATCTTCATTTGAGGATCAAATAATGGCAGGAATATTTTGGGAAAGTAGTAAGTGGCGTCTGAGTTCCTCTGTGCGACTTGCTATCAACTCTGATGAGCCAGTAATGTGGAAAGATTTTACAGAGTTCTGAATGGATATGTTCAACTAAAATATTCTATAATTTTCTTAAATTATTATTTTATCACTTTGGACTAAATATATCAAGCATGATCATGATGCAGTTTTATATATGTAATTCGATTTATTTGAAGTAATCTTTATTTTATTTCACATTTTCATTCGATCTATATAAATCTCATTAATTGTTTTTTTATATTAGTTTTTAAAAACTATATACAAATAACAGTTCAAAAATAATAATAATAACAACAACAATATTCCTCAAAACTATTTAATTGAATGGAACCGAGTTAAGTTGGGTTAAAAGTTAAATTTAAGTCAAATAGCGTTTGGAGGGTTGTTTCTCGGATTTGTTTTCAATTTATTGCAGATTTAAACACCTGTTTTTGGAGCTTTTGGCTTGAAGAATTACGATTTTGCTCCTTGAGTTTTAAAAATAACGTTTACAATAAAACCTCTAGTTTGAAGAATTATGATTTTTCTCCTTTAATTTTAAAAATAACATTTACATTTCTTGATATATATCTGTACAGTGTGTTTTTTTAAAAAAGACACTTATATCGTTTCAATTATTTTTTTTTCTGAAAAAAAAATTAAATTATACATTTTTAATTATAATACAGCTAAAAATTCACTTGATTCAAAATGACATGTTTGAAATTCGTTTTACAAAAATCGAAACAAAAATGGGCTGAATAGATAATATATGTCAAATTATAGGGGTCCATATGTTATTGTTCAAACTAGTGGAAAAATTCGTAATACAACTATTGTAGATGTGATATAAATGTAATTACAACAATTATAAGAATATTTAGCAATGTGTTTTACTTTCCGATGGGGGGACATCACAACCTCGTCCCCAACACGGGGTAGCGCTCATCATCGTCGTCGTCGTCATCATCGTCATCATTAAATTAATTAATTAAGTAAATAAATTAAACATAAATTTAGTAAGTTGATATAACCATAGATTTATAAATTGATAGTTAGTATCTTACCAGATTGATTCTGGTTCCTAGGTTATTTCCTTGGAACCGCATCGATCCGGATCGGTCTTTTCAACACGGAACCGATAATTCAATTTTTTTTGCTTTTTAAACAAATTGAATTTTGGGCCTTCGACGCATCCCCATCACTGAAGGCAGAAGATTTTTTCAAAGAAACTTATGCCTTAGGCGACCGTCGTCGTGGGTAGAAAATTCAAACCGATAAATTCTTTTTTTTTTATTTCCAACAAATATTCATTGATAAATGTTTGAATAAAACTTACAACAATTGTTTAATTAGAATTACAATAATTGAAACAAAAAAATTTTAATATTATTCTTCATGATTGATGAGTATCCTCTTCGTCATTTTTTCTTCTATTTCATAAATATGAAATTCAAATTCATTTGCTCGTTCTCTTTTATTTTTACATTCGGTTTGAAGTCATTCCTTGAGTAACATAAGCATACATAATGAGTCAGATTTAAGACTAGATAGGTTGAGAAGATCGATTCGGATGCAACGCTTGATGCTTGTACATCGAACATGTCTCTAGCCCTTGCAGCTAAGACGAGTATTGTCTTACGTCCGCCTTCCACCATTGCAATACATCGAAATTTCTTGACTTAGGTTAAATTGCAATTGATTCGACGTGGTGGAAGATACTCCTCTTCCTTTAAACTTTTTCCCGCCGAGACTCCTTAGCTCATTTATCCCTCCGCTTCTTGAGTGATCCCTCTCTTGTTCTTCCACCTCCCCTTGTTGTGATGCCCCCTTTATCTGTTCACTATAATACAATTAGAACATCTTTTTTTCGAGAGGACGTATTATTGACTTCTTTTGATAGCCAACATTCTTCTCCAAAAATTGTGAATAGAAAAATTTCAATGACCCTAATCCTTGACTATGATCTAATAATGTTGCTATGCGGTGCAAGTGTGGTATTTGTTCCCAAAATTTTGACTTTACCCTCCATTAATTCTTAAAAAAAGCAAGCAAATCCTAATCATCTCTAAATTCTATAAATTTACAAATCATGTTGAATATTAATGGAAGAGAATAAACAAAAGTATGATAAGTAACACCAGAGAAATGTTCGGTAGCATCTTTAAAAGTAGCTAACAATGATACACAATTATCAACAAAATGCCAATCACCTAGATTAAAATTTACGTTATCATCAGTTTCATCCATTTGATAAGAATTATGAAATGAATTTAGAACGTCTTTGTAAGGTAACATATCATTCAACATATGGTACACCAAATTCCAACGAGTTTCTATTGGTTTTGGAAAAAAATATACTTAACATTATTAGATAGACAAGTTTGTTTCAAATCACGCTTAATGCATGTCTGACAAACCATTTAACACATTTTTGTACTCTCAATACTTAATGATTCAGTCTTCGTATCCAGCTTTAACAACAAATTAATAATATGACATACACATCTAACATGAAAAAATACGCCATCAAACATTGGTTTTAAAATACTTTTAAAGCACGCATTGCAACATTGTTGTTCTATGCGTTGTCTAAGGTGATTGCAAATTTATTTTATTTTTGATACCATAAGTTTTACAAACATTTTAAAACATATTTTGCTATTACATAACTAGTGTGTGCACAATCTAATTCATCTAAGATAAATATGTTTTTGTATACACCAATTTTCATCAATCCAATGACAAGCAACAACAAGAAATGAGTGCATTTTAACATTCGTTCAAATACTGGATGCCAAACTTATCCTACAAAGGCATATTAGAAAGATGTTAAATTAAAGTATTTCTATATTCAAGAAACATTTCCATACAATTTTTTCGCAATGTATGCCTAGAAATATTTTTAAAAGCATGTTGTATATCAATAGCAAATTCAGTAAAGCCAACATATTCACATTATATAAAAGGAAGTTCATATCTAATCACATACCGAACAAGTGACCTAAGGTTAATTGAGGCTTTTAAAACAAAATTCATGCCGCTGTGGAAATAATTTATGATTTTGTTGCTTCTCTATCTGATTGTAATGTTGTTTTATCAAAATTATGTTTTTAACTAAATATTTTTTAAATGTTCACCTCCACCGGAACCACCAATTTTATATTAGATTCATCCGTACTTTAGTCGCGATAACAAAATGATCCCATATCTACTTCTTCTAGCATGAGCGGTGGACGTGGTTGTTCTAATCACTGCGGTAATGGCTCCGGATGACTCCAATTTGTCTCTGATGGGGACCGGAAAGAACTACAAATTGTTAAGTTCTTGGTCTACGGTGTTTATAGGTGCACCTATAGAATCAAAGTCTTCATTTAATTCATGAATGTGTAGAGGAACATTCATCACCGAGGAACCGGGTGTTTTGCACCACCCATACGAAATGAAGATGCCATAATAATAGTATCATATCTAAACTAAACAAACATAATGACTAATTTACAAATAATATTATATCTAGTATGATAGTTGATAATTGAGAGAATGAATGATAATTGAGAGAGTAATGGAGAATGAAGAGTGAAGTTTGAAGTTCAAATCATCATATATTTATAAAGTTTTTTCTAAAAATAAAAATTAATAAAATATTATTTTTTTAATCCCCAACGGCTACTCTGATTGTCCGGTTCCGATTCCAACCGGATCGATTCCAAACCAGTTCCAGGCTAATCCGATCTGATAAGTACCCCTAGTGCCATCCGTTGCACTAAGATGGAGGAATGGTGCAACATTGTTCATTGCAATGTTGGTGCAACACCTTTTCTTTATTTTATTAAGTTTGTTATAATCTTTAAAAAATAATTAACTTGATTATTTTAATTAAATATTACTATTTAAATAATATATAATTAATATAATGAAAATTTAAAATTATTTAATTAAATAAATTGTTTAAAATTATGGAATTAATTAATTAAACATAAATTTAATATATTGATATAATTATAAATTAATACATTGATATTTATGGATAAAATAATTATTATATTCTTGAGTGTAAAGTTTGAAATACATATGGTGAATATGAATTTTATGTTTGGTGTAATGTAAAACAACGTCAAAATAGTGCAATGTGTTTGAGATAGCCTAAGTAACCAAAGGCACCATGTTAATCCCCTCATATGTGCCAATTGGGCAAATATGATTATAGTAACTAGAATGGATATCTCGTATTAGAAAACTAGTCGTTCGCCCTCTTAGTCCTCATGACCAAATAACTCATGGTAAGTGGATTTATGATTTCGGTTGGAATCATGTTTAGTCATTATATATGTTTGGATTAAAACTTCAGATACAAATTTAATTATCTTAATTTTATTTAATAACGAGATTTAGAAAATTAGTAGAGCTGAAGCCTACTTTTTTTGGACAAGGGAAAATATTATTATATTAATGAGTATAAAGGGCACTCAACAACCCGTAGACACAATGTTAATAGTAAGCTAATACCACCGGCGATTACATGCAAATCCATATGTTATAAATTAGTAAAAAAGAAATTCGTAAAAAAGAGTAAATTATCCCTCAATTTACTTCCTTGTAATTAAACTGGGAAAGTAGTACTAATTAAATATTATAATTATTAAATACATTGACTTGGAGAAGACCTACTATAAAGTTCCAAGGGATATATTATGATGGGCTTTGATGAAAACAGATTTCACATCAAGAATATCAATATAATCAAGGACATGTACGACGAAGCAATACCAAATGTGAGAATGTGCGGTGGGGTGACAAGTGAGTTCTCGATCACTATTGGATTGCACCAATGGTCTACATTGATTCATTTACTGTTCGTCCTTGTGATATATGAGATAACAAAAGACATACATACTGGATTACCTTGGACCATGCTTTTCACGGACGGTGTTGTGTTAATCGACGAGACCAGGGCATGGGTAAATGTCAATTTGGAGTTATAGAGATAGACTAATCAAATGGTTTTAGATTAAGTATGTCTAAAACGTAATATATGGAGTGCAAATTTAGTGGTCGTACCTTTCGGGATCCTGGTGTTGTAGCATTCGATGATCAAGAGATATCGATGAGCAACAAGTTTCGATAGCTTGGTTCTATTATCCGAGAGGATGGAGATATTGACAGTGACGTTAACCACGGGATTCTGGCGGGCTGGTTGAAACAGAGAAGCACCAGCAGAGTTCTATGTGATCATAATATCCCCTGAAATTGAAGGGAAAGTTTTATAGAATGTCATTAGACCGGCAATGTTGTATGGGATGGAATGCTTGGCACCCAAGAGGAACCATATCCAAAAGATGAGTGTGACAGAGATGCGTATGTTTCGTTGGATGTGTCGTAAGACCAGAAGAGATAAAATAAGGAACAAAGATATTCGAGCTGAAGTAGGTGTAGCTCGTATAGAAAGAAGATGCAAGAAAGTCTCTTACATTGGTTTGGCAACGTACGACGTATGTCTATCAATGCACTTGTGCATCGAGTAGAGTCCATGTAATTCTGTCACGAGAGGGGAGAGGATGACTGAAGTAGACATGACTCAAAGTTATATGCAAAGACTTGGAGTTCAATGGGGTTAAAGATGATATTCTGACCGATAGAAGCACTTGGGGAAGACTGACATATGTGTCCGATGCGACTTGATTCTCTCTATTGTTCATATATTCTATCCCAATTCATTGTGATTTAAAACTTAATTGTTTTTGTTTTTGTTGTATTTATTAAGATATATAAGAAAAACTTATTTTTAAACATAGCATGAAAAACTATATTTTTATTAAATAGGGTTTTTAAGAATGAAAAAACAAACTTCACCGAGATGAAATTTAGTAAAAAACATTACAAAATTTTGAGTGTATAAATATATGTTTTTTTAAACATAAACATGAGTTATTAATTAACAACAGATATAACAAATGACTATCCGAAGCCCACAAGGCACAATAAACCAAACGAATGGATAGATTATAGTAGTAAATAATAATACCAAAAAATGGAGAAACAACACGAAACAACACCCGTGAGGTAAGGAACTGATCGTCAATAAACTGAACAATAAAATTTCAGTGATGTACGATCAATCTGCAAGTGCACGGTTGTCAAGTTTTTGTATATATTATGAGAAGTAAGAGTGTTGAACCTACACCGAATAACTGTAAGTACCAAATAAGACGTTTTTAACAATATTTAACCTACGATAATTAATTGAATACTAAATTAAACTACTAAATCCAACCAAGCAAACCAATGATGACGAGAAAAATCTACTTGAGAGGATTATCGAGACGTCGATTCACCAATGTAATCCCCTATGACCATTGATTGAAAATCCATATATCTCTAAGGTAACGAGTATTTCCGAATTTATCTAATATACTCTCTCGAGCTACATTAAACCTAATATCAGATTGCAGTAAGTCATTCTCGTGCACTTATTTAAAAATCAAAATTGCATTAAGATCTATGAAAACTACTAGCTTGCGATTGAGAAATCTATGGCGATCACACATGTATTTGATATCATCTCTCGATCTCAATCTGAAATCCACAGCCTAAATTGCTATGTTGTATCATAATATCTTCTCTCGATCTCAATTACGATGTATATAATCATTCAAAGGTGGTCAAACCTTCAAAAGCTTGGATAACAGTAAATTATGCGCTTATAATATAAGAATTCAATCAATAGCTAATAATAAAGTTATATGTTAAGAACAAAGGTTCCCCTAATCTTGATAAATATTATATCCTTGAATCTCCTTGTTGGGCGTTCTAATTTCTATGGTGAATTATCGATGGATGAATGTTGGTGAAGGTGGATGATGGATGTGAGGATGGGGCTTGTTCATAGGTTAAAATTGTGTTCCAACTTTCTACATTTCATGCATGATGATCCTTTTATGGTGGAGGAGGTAAGTGGTTTCCTTTTTGAACTCAAACTCTTAAAAGGTATTTTTTTTTCTTCAGAATTTTCCGCTTATCGATCGATCGATGATTAAGTTATCGATCGATCGGTAATTCCTTGAATTTTGTCTTTCAGTTTAGATTTCTACCCATCGATCGCTACTTGTCTTCCCGATCGATAAATTCCAACAATTTATTCTTCAACCTATGCACTTTATTGATTGGTCGTTGCCCTCTTCGCATTTCAATCGGTAGTTCAATATTCTTCCAAACTCAAGATTTTAATTTTTCCTTTGACATGTTAGCTCGATTGAGTCCTTTTTCATCGTTTTTGCTCGTTTTCTTTGTTTCCTCGTATTTCTACATGGATTCATGAAATATACAAAATAATACCAAAAACGTAATATCGTTCGAGAATTACAGTAAAATATAACGAGAAAACATAGAAATATAAGTGCAAAAATGACATTTATCAAGAACGCTTGGGATTCTCCCAATCGCCAAGCGTTCCAGCAAAAAGACATCATGGCTGCCGCGGCTGAAACAAGGGTCGCTGCCTGTATTGGAAGAGAAAGGAAAATCACCACAGTCCGACCCGAAACAAGAAGGAGAGTGACTGGAAATCGTTGAATCGTAACAGGAATAGCACCCCAACAAAAACAGGAAGAGCCGCCCGCAAGAAGTGCAAGATCTGGACCAACAAATGGGCCGAAATCTCCCACCACAAGGAGACAAGGAAGACGACATATGCTCATAAACAACACCACAAAGGAGCTAGACCAAATGGAGCAACTATGGTAAGCCGGTAATAGTGGAAGAAAGGCCACAACGAAGCCAAAAAATGGCCATGGTAAGCCGGTAATAGTGGAAGAAAGGCCACAACGAAGCCAAAAAATGGCCAAAAGGAAGAGAAACGCACTAAGCCTCACCCGAAAGATACGAAAACAGTGAAAATCTCGTATCCTAGATATACAAAGTCATAGTAGAATGTATAAAAATATTTTTATTTCTTTATTTCCTACATAACCCAAATCTTATAAAATGCCTTCAATTTTGTGATACATTCGAAACCAATTTCATTTTGAAATCTCTTTTTTCTTTTCTTTTCTTTTCCAAATACTAAATTCAAATCCATGTAACAAGCACACTGGTGCAAGTGTTAATTATATTATCTTACAATTGTCAATGTTTTTTCCGCGCAGAAATAAAGGCTACGCTTTAATTTTGCATTTGACTCCTTTCCGAAATGAGTTTCGTTATTAATTTTATTTGTGAAGCTTTTTTTTGGTGCAATTATAAGTTTCTACTTCTTAATAAGTTCATTTTTAAAAAAAAATTACATTTTTTATCCAAATAGTCATATTTTATTATCATTACATCTATACATAACCAACATGCGTAGATTTTAAATTTGTGTTGTGTTACAATTATTTTATTTTATTTTATTTTTTGTTTGTATGTTACAATTAGTTTATTTTAGTATAATATAAATAATTTCTTTAGGAATTATTGCTTCATCTTTCCCTTATTTTAGTTCAGTGAAATATTTAACAATTCGAACGGGGAAAGTGATGAGATTAATATTATACAATAATTACATGTACAGAGTATTAGGTCTTTTTGAAAGTGTTAAATTGAAATCAATATCTGGAAAATTTATATTTTACTTGCATCAGTGTGCTTGTTACATGGATTTGAATATTTTTTATTTTTTAACTTATTTATTTGTGTATTTGATTACTATATTGTTCGGCGTGTTAATTTTCATATTAATGATTTTTTGCATAAAAAAATTAAGAAAAATTACCAAAAACATCATATAGTTTGGTCCATATTTCACTTTGCAACCATTATTTGAACAATTATAGTTTACATCCTCAACTTTCACGAATTGTAACAATTTGCATCATTTTGATTCGATTTTGTGTTTTTATCAAAAATTTATTATTGTATTTCATCATTACCTTACATATTCAAACTTAGAGCCACTTAAACTAGATTATAAATTTGTAAAAAATCAAATTAATATTTGGGATGCGAAAATTTCATTTTTCGTAATCGTTAAATAGAGAATTCGATATTAAAATTTTATTTTTTTTAAAATTTTTTTTTGAATAACTAGCATAATGAATATAAGTTTTGAGTATGTTAGGTGACGATCGAATGCGGCGATAATTTTTTTATGCTTATGGTCGCTAAAGAAATAAACAAAAGAAATCGCGGGTGTTGATTCTCTTCTAATGCTCGTTTTTGTTTTGTTTGGTTTTTCTCAAAAAAATTGTATTCGGGAAGTCTAAGGTAAAGGAGGTAAGTATTGCTGGGATTCTTTCTTTCATTCATGCTTGCAGTGATCGATTGCTTTTTTGTTAAGTTGATGGAAATAGGAAATCATAGGGCATGTAATCAAATTTTAGGAGTATCGTATTGGTATGATTGAATCGAGAAGAAAATGGCTAAAACAGATAGCATCAGTATTGCCAAAGTCTCGTTTCCTTATAATTTTGTTTTCTTGAAGATTGAGTAAGAATTGGTGATGATTAAATTCAAAAGCAATTGCAGAGTGGACGCTTCGTCGACTTGTCCCTCAAGATCTCCAAGTTTCCCTTTTTCATCTTTGGGCCTTTAGAAAGAGAAGTTTCCTCCTCTGAACCAAATTCATCACATTCTGTCAGTTCCATGGAGCTATAAAGTTAACGACTGCTTCTTTATTCTATATAAAGATCACCTCTATATTTTGTTTCAGAACTAAATCCGTCAGTTGAAAATACCTTTCTTAGTGGACTCCCAATTCTGTTTTGGTTATATTTTTTCTCTCAACCCCATGAACTACAAATCTCATTCAACCAGAAATAACCTGCAAGATTAATCCTTTGTTCCTTTTGATTTGATTTATTGGTATTTCTTTTTGGGTGTGCTATATTTCCTTTTTCTACCTCTCATACTCAATTTTTTTAGCATGAATAAATCGAAGGGGACAAGGCGGTCTGTGTGCTGTGTGGTTCACCGGTATAAAATATGTAATATATATGTTTGTTCATATGCGTAAATGAGGACATTATTAACCCTTGGTATTGACCACTTGATTGAATTGAATGAAGATTGACAAAATATTGTGTTCTGATACAGAGCACATGTTGAAAACTATACATCGTTGTTTGCTTGAACTTACCTGCTTGAGTTTTGTAGCTGAATAAATAATGTTCTTACATGCTTCAATTTTGAATAACGTGCAACCCATTGGAGCTATGAAACTAGTATTTCTTGGAGCTACGAATAAGCAACCCCTTGGAGCTATGAATAACGTGCAACCCCTTGCTTCAACTTTGAATAACGTGCAACCCCTTGGAGCTATGAAACTAGTATTTCTTTTTTTATTCAAAATATCCATGTTTAAGATCCAGGTTTGTGCTGATCATTCACTTTTGCCCCAATGGTTAAAATGAGGCTTGGCAGGAGTCTGGTTGCAGATCCTTTTTATGTAACTAATTTCAAGGCTTTATCTACATGGTGCATCCAGTTTGATATCTTAAAGGGTGCTTGATAATTATGACATCTCTTAAATATTTTGTTTCTCACTGCAGCTGAGCAGCATTTTGTTTGTAACTTGTGTGGATCAGAAAGGACAAGCATGTTTGTGACAGCAATCAGGTTTGTTGCGAAGAAAGCAAAACCAAAGATGAAGCCAATAGAACTCAAGACTCCAGCAGAGCAATCACAAACAATCACAAGGGTCATCTTCGACATCTTGAAGGAACATGGTCCACTAACCATTGCTGACACCTGGGAGCATGTTAAGGTGTTGTCTTGATAATGATGAACCTTTCTCTGTAGCTCGTAAAACTCTTGTTCAGTTAGCTCTTCAGGAAATTCAGTCTTTGCGATCTGCTGCTTCAACATAGTAAAACTAGATATATCACTTGCAATTGAAATCATTCAATAGTTACACTAATTGTATATATCAACCAAGCGTTAACATGGTCATGGCTTATAACATCTAAATAAAATGAATGATGTGGTTTATGTTTTACATGGTGGTGGTGATCTGACGAATCATGTCTTCATTAAATATTAGAGTAGATTATTTACTTCAGGCTGTAGAATTATAGGTTAATGTTGTTGAATTTAAGATTTTATGAAGATTGAGTGATGCTATTATTGTTTGAGCAGGAAGTTGGTTTGAAGGGGTTGAATAGCAAGAGGCACATGAAGATAGTGTTGAGATGGATGAGGGAAAGGCAAAAGCTTAGGCTACTGTGCAACCATGTTGGGCCTCACAAGCAATTTCTCTACACTACCTGGTTTACAAAACCTGGAATCAAGCAGACGAGACCTCCTGGAGTTGGCACTTCAACTTCAATACCTAAGTCGTCATAATTTATTCAAGGAAAATGGAGGAAGAAGTGGTTCATTAAATGAAAGTATACAGCTTTTTCAGTTGCAGCTGCCAGTTAGTTTTGTAGCCAATTGTTTGAACAGATTAAAGCTTCTGAGGTGGTTGGAATGTTGTAAACTTGGCTATACTCATGATCGTCAAGGAACGAAGTGTGAGTAAAGCTTCTATTCTGTAAATTTATTTGTCGTTTCTTCTGTTTTGCAACTTATTTATCATTCCTCTCAGTATATGATAGCAGGCTGGCCTTTGGAGGAGAAACCTGTTTCTCTTATTTGCAACCTTCATTTGCTCTTGTTGGATGGTTTCTTTTAGGTGCTTATGCTTTTAGAAGGTGATGTGCCTATACAGGCTTGAGTGAAATTGATTTTTGCGTTGTGCAACGCTATTAGCCTACTAAATTTAAAAGAACAAAAATGGATTTTGTACCCACTCAATAGTTATTCTTGTGTATTTATAATTCATCCAAAAAAAGAAAAAAAAGAAAAAAAAAGTGAGATTCCAGCCAACAGAGGTTGCATTTGCATCAAGATCATCAGCCATCTGAATTTTGTTATGCGTGTGTGCATGGGACTACAATAAGTGGACCATTAATGGTAAAATAAAAGTGTAAGGTATTAGAGAAGATTCAAACGTAATACCTTTTTTATTTCTAATCTTTTTTTGTATGTGATTCAGTGGTCAAACTGCAATAAAATTTTAAAAAAAGGAGCATTTGATGTCAAAGTGGCAAATAAGTACACAAATTTATAGTTGTTTATCTTTCTTCTTAATGTGATTAATGAAATACTTTCAAGATGAAGACAAACTCTTTAAATTATTAAATTAATTAATAAACTTAATGTGATTAATAACAGAAAATGACTTGTCCAACAAATTATACAGCTGATTCTGATTATTACAAAAGCTATAGAAAGCAAACTCTGTTACCATCTCCGACTTCACCCTGAACAAATAAAAGACCTGAAAATGCAGAAAGAGGCATGCGAAAACCAAATCCAGCAATGACAAGAACAAATACAATAATTACCAAAAGTGAAAAAGAAAAAGACCAACAAATCCCACAGTGGTGGCTGCCTCAAGGGGTGTGAGTAGGAGGCATTCGAGTCTTCTGGTTACCAGCCAAGAAACCAAAGTGCTAAACACCATACTTCATGAAGCCAATCCCAATCAACCAGAGTAACTAAACCATCATAATTCAAGACCGAAGAGTAATACCTTTATGCCATCATCGAATGAGCCCGAAATCAAGTGAATTCATTTCCTTGAGCCATAAACAACATATTCATTTGGAAATAAACAAAACATTCAGCACCTACCGAGAAGCTTTTTCTCATCTTATTTGAATCATTGACCCCTGGCTTCGGAGACGAGTTCCATGTATGCAACTTAAACAAAGACCAGTTTTCTTTGAGAATGTAATCAAAGCCCTAATGTGTTACAAGTTGAAATGGTATGCATTAGCTGTACAACTCCATCAAAAGAATTCTAAAGCCCCTCTTCGTATAAATTCAAATGCAAAGACGTTATCACAAGTATAGACCTATTTATTCAACCATCGTTACGAGGAGATACACTCAATCAAGCTGGTTTTCACACTGTTAGCAATAGGATGCCAGATTGTGGCCAAAACAATTAACATCAGATAGCAAAGAGACCAATATGAATTATAAAAGTATTGGAAAAGAATTTAAGACATTGGACTTCTTATCCTAAAGAGAGACACAATGGGAGTGTCCAACATACCATGTCGGGAGAAACTTGACATCTGAAATTAATAAGACTGTCTGCTGCTAGTAAAACTCTATTGAGGCCTTGCAAAGATAATCCTCGAGTTTTATTTTCTAATATAGACAAGTAACCTGACTTGCATACTAGAACTAACATTAGTGAAGGAGCAAGTAAGAATGAACACACAAAAATTAGATATGATTCTTTGTTCATGAGTTCAAATGAATAATAATGAAAGAAAAAAAAAACTTGAATTTGAGGATCAAAATGACTGAAATAAAACACGAGGCCCAAAAATAATTTACTGCAAAGGAACATGCATAATTTCATATGACTGACTACTTGGAAGGATCTCTGGCTATAGAAAGCCAACCCAAGTCTGATCAATGACAAATTATAGACATCCATCCACTGACATCACAACTCCTTCGGCTGCTATTCTGAATTTTGGCGTCTTTTGCACCAAGTTAACCCCCATGCTTGGAAACTGCAAGTGCTGAAGTGGGAAATACACAACTAATAAAACACGTAGTAATCATTATCCAGAACAAAAGAAACTTCCGTGTATTACTGAATTCCAAACCATAGAGATGTAAATGATATACAAATTCAGTTACTATATATGCATAACCACAACCAATAAGGTCCAATTAAAGTTCAAACCTGCGCATGACACCCAAAACAGTGGAAACAATGTATACTTAAAGGAAATCAAGAAACATCAACTATAACGACAAACAAAAAATATTCAAGAAATAAAACATCCATGAGCGATCACAACGATTTGTTTGCTGATTTTGATGCTGTAAGTGCACCTATGAACATCGAAGATCAAGAACCGGAAGAACATGCCGAACCTTTCGGTTCCGATCCGAGACAACAAATCGAGTCATCCGGAGCCACTACCGCAGCGTCAGCGAGTTGAGCAACAACTCGTGTCAAAAGAAACAAGATATGTGATCATTTCGAATCGCTAAAAAAGAAGGTATGGATGAATCTATTGCAATTCTTAAATTGTGTAAAACAACGTACACATATAAAGCTGGTGGTTCAACACCGGAACATTTAAAAAACCTAGTAAAAAGCATAATTTTGATGAAACAACACTATAATCATTATGTATAGAAGCAACACAATCACAACTTAATCCGCTCACTGGCACGAATTTGTTTTAACAGCTACAATTAATCGTATGTCACTTGTTAGATATGCGATTAGATGTGAACTTCATTTATACAATGTGAACATGATGGATTTATTTAATTTACTTCGGGTATACAACCTGCGTTTAAACACATTTCTTTACACACATGAAGGAAAAATTGTATGGAAAAATTTGTTGAATATAGAACTACTTTGATTGAGCATCTTTCAAATTTGTATTGTAGGGTAAGTTTGGCAACTGATATTTGGACAAATGTTAAAACGTATTCTTTTATTGTTGTGACTAGCCATTGGATTTATGAAAATCGGTGTAGGAAAAAATAAATTTTATCTTTAGATGAATTAGATTGTGTGCACACATGATATATAATTGCTAAATATAATTGAAACATATTTTTGAGTATTATTCATAATTTTTGGAGAAGAATGTTGACGATCAAAAGAAGCCAATAATGCATTGTGTCCAAAATATGTTTCAATTTATTACGGCGAACATATAAGAGGAGCATCACAACAAAGGAAGGTTGAAGAAGAAGACAGATGTCACTTAAAGGCGGATGGATAAATTTGCTTAAGAGTCTCCGCAGGAAAAACTAAGGAACTAACCTATTCTAACACGTCGATTGAGTTGAAATTTTTCTCAATCAAGAATTTTTAACAGAAGAAAACTTTGACTTATTAAAATGGTGGAAAGCGAATGCAAGACAATACCCCATATTAGTTACAATGGCTAGATACGTGTTCGCGGTACATCAACCATTGCATCGGAATCGGCATTCTCAACATTTAGCCGAATAATTTGAGACTATAAAGTAGTCTTTCTGCTGATTCATTATGCATGTTTACATTACTCAAGTATTGGTTTGAAGCGAATGTAAGAATAGAAAAGAAAGAGCAGTATAAATTTTTTAGACAAGTAATATCACCATTAATTTTATTTTTTAAATTGCAATTTTATCATAAAAATTTGTAGTTTGCCCCTTAAAAATTTTCACCTTAAATTATATTTAAACCCCTAAATTTATTATATTTTGCCTAAAATTTTTGTTTTAAATTTTTTTCTCCCCCTCTCAAAAAATTATGCATCTACAGCTAGCTGCAGATGAATTAGGAGGTCATCATTCCAAGAAGAATAATGCACAGAAACA
This sequence comes from Haberlea rhodopensis, assembly GCA_907163345.1. Taxonomy (NCBI): domain Eukaryota; kingdom Viridiplantae; phylum Streptophyta; class Magnoliopsida; order Lamiales; family Gesneriaceae; genus Haberlea; species Haberlea rhodopensis. The sequence continues at coordinate 908,695 of CAJQUN010000071.1, forward strand.
TATAATTATGAGAAATAATATTATTTCTTTCAATTTTAATTATTGTAACTCTTATTTATATAATTTATCATAAGTTTGATTTAAAAATAGAAGAAATACATTGAATTGTTTAAGAATCTTTTGTTTAATTAAAAAAATTATATATATATAAAAAAAACAAAACCTTCTGCTACCACAAATATTTTTTTTAAAAAGTTCGCTGCCCACAGAAACGTTTAAATATTAATAAACAATTTTAAATATGTAAAAACAATAAATAGAAAAAGAGGATCTTAGTTTTCTATGCTAATTTTAATACAATTTTATTACACCAAATAAAAAAAAATACATAATATTATTTAATAAACACTATTCCATATAATAAGACCTTAAAGGCAAAAAATTAATTCATCATATATTAATAATTACAATCTCAATTTCAATTATTTAAAATAAATATAAATACATAATATTATTTAACAAACTTTATTCCGTATAATGTTTATTGATTATTGAAAAATAAATAAACGTTTCGCTCAAAATAAATAAATAAAATCAAATGAGCCAAACCCTAATTCCAATCCATATTTATTGCTTCAACTATCGATTTCCATCTACTAGTGATAATATTATTCGAATCTAATCCATCAATACCATTTTGTAATTTCGATTTCTCGCTGTATTAGTTCTTCTTTGGTGCTTTTATCCTTGAATCATGGCAACAAGTAAGTACTTGCAGAGTAGTTTCATCGTTCTATAGATATGAAGATGAGATATTGAATTTGTTTATGTGCAGGACTGCAATACGAAAATAATTGTGAAATTGGTGTTTTTTCCAAGCTGACTAATGCATATTGCCTGGTCGCTATTGGTGGTTCTGAAAATTTCTACAGGTATCGGTTTAATTGAACATATATGTTGTTTATTATTTGGATTTCCGAAGTTGATACTTTGAGATACCGAGCTACGATCAAGTGGAAATTTTCAAATATTGATTTGGGATGTCTCTAAAGATGTGATTTTCACAAAAAAAGAAGAAGTATTAACTTACCTGCTGAATTTGGTTCTTTTGCGTGTCTATACTCTGTTAGTCGTAGTTAAAATGATGGTATTGTTTGAGCAGCACGTTTGAGGCTGAGTTGGCTGATGTTATTCCTGTGGTTAAAAGCTCTATTGCGGGCACTAGAATCATTGGACGCCTTTGTGCTGGTGAGTACTATAATTTTTGGTTGTGAAGGTTATAGCATTTGCCCTGCTTCCTTGATTTCATATCTACTGTCGGCTGATGACTAATTTTTGTTTCGATTTCCCCCCAAACTACCTTTGGCAGGAAATAAAAAAGGATTGCTTTTGCCTCACAATACTACAGATCAAGGTGATCCTGCGACTCACAATTTACTGCTTTAGCTTCTTGCTACATATGAAGTTTGAAAAAAGCATGACTGCTTTGAACCTTCCAAAATCGGCATGCTTAATAAACAAATCGAAATTAACTAAGGTTGTCTGAAGAAAGACTTTTATAAAAAAAAACAGATTCATTGTGGTAAACCGTTTCTACCAATCAAAGAGAAAACTAAATGGAAAATGGTATGGTTTCAGGACTGCGTGATAGTTTATTATTCCATTTTTCACCTCTTTATTTCAAAAATATGGTCAAAACTAATTCTTGCTTCTTCAATAGATTGCTTGAGGACTACAAGTTATGTTTCTACATTTCATGTCCTTGTTTTATGTTTGTTGTCTCGCTGGATTGCATTCTGATTTTTTCGCCTTCTGGTATTGTAGAATTGCAACATTTGAGGAACAGTCTACCAGATTCGGTTGTTGTGCAGCGCATTGAGGAGAGATTATCAGCTTTGGGGAATTGCATTGCATGCAATGATCATGTTGCCCTTACACATCCTGATCTTGACAGGGTAAAGTTATTTGCATTTTTCTGAACTTCCGATTGTCTAGAAGTTATACGTAAACATCATGATTTTATTGATGTTTTTTTGTTAGATGAGTTCCATTCTTGTTTTAGTCGACCTGTTAATTCTTGTGTGGTGAGGTTAGACTTTCTTTTCAGACCTTTAAAAATGTGTAGAAATTGGATGCAGTTGTTTGTGAAAAGTACTAATGTAGAAAATTGTGTTAATTAATGAATAGCTACTTTATTTCATCTTTTGGAATGGTTTAATTTCTGTGTTTGACTAATTCCTCCTTTGTATAAATACATGTTTATCTTTTGAGAGTAATGCTCTCCTTAACTTCTCTAGTTTCCACCTGTATTGGCTGGATAAGCTCAGCTCCAACTATATATATTTGTGGGTTTGCCTATGACCCCCAAAGCAATGAAAGAATGATATAGTTAATTTTATTTGCATTAACATTGCTATTCAATGTAAAACATTGACAATTTTTTATGTATGGATCAATTAAATATCAATATAGCCCATTCAAATTATAAAAACACCTATGGCGATTGTTGTTGTATCAACCATTGCTATTCACCTTATTTCCATCTTCTGAAATGTTTTTGTTTAATATCAATGCATATAGTTGAATTTAGTTTCCTGAAATTTAATATAGTGAAAAACATGTTGATTGCTATTGTTTGTAAAGGGTGGATGTGATTCTATTCATTCCTTTAATTATATATATCTTTGTATGATTTTTATTATTGTTTGTTATTTCCTTGTATTATCTTTGCTTCAAGTGTCTCTCAATTATGGTCTGATAATTATCGGCCTTTTGTATCTCTGATAAACTTTGAGCTTCAACAAAGTTTCCTTTTATTTTTGGCTTCTGTTTTGTTATGTTTTCATTCATATTATCATGCATCTGGTGCTTGATCATCATGCGATGTACACCTAAATTTCTTAATATATCGCGTCTTCGCTGCATATTAAAGTTATGCTCACAGAAGGACATTCTAAAATCGGGATCCTCATCAATTATTTTATTAAAATAGCCAATTGTTATTATTATTGTAATTGAGCTGTAAATTTATTTTTTATTATCTATATGAGCTTTAGAGCCCAACATTGGTCACATATGGTTAAAATAATTTGACTTATGTTCAGTTTCCTTTATTTAACAGTTGATCTTCCCTTCTGTATATTGCTATATTGGTATGTTATACTATTGCAAATGTGTCGTTCGTATTCAAAAGTGCATATTTGCTAATGAAATTCTGCATGTCCCTGTTCGTCTCCTAAGTGGTTGAGTTTTTGTTAGATAATACTACTCTCGTTTTATGGGCAGTTATAAATGTCACCTGTAACATATGATGCACAGACACTCCTAAAAATCACTCGGTGTAATGTCGGACACTTCTAGGACACGACATTTCCCGAGCACGCCTTGGATACGTGTCGGACACGCCACGTGGCGTGTCCTTAAATTTTGAATAAAAATAAAATACAACACCCGTGTCGGACACACCACTCAAAATCGGACACTCATGTTGGACACTGTCGATGGGCGTGTCCGACACATAAATGATACTTTTGATGGTTAATTGTACAATTTAAAATGTTTTTGGCTAAATGAAAATTAGACATGTTAGTTAAACTTTATGTTAATTGAAGTAATATAAATTTGGTGTTTGTATGGGTGGTACTATGGTGATTTCAATGACATGCATTTATTTATATGCTTTTTTGAATTTGGTAAGAATATTTTTGGTGTTATCTTTTATTTGAACGTGCTTGATAAACTTTATGTTACTTGAAGTAATATGTATTTGGGGTTAGTATGAGTGATACTATGATGATGCCAGTGACATACATTATTTATATGCTTCTTTAATTTGGTAAGAATATTTTTGTTGCTTTTACTGTTTTACATGGTTTTAGAATTTAAAAAAAAATGTGAATTTTAGTACTTTATATTATAGTACATGTATAATATATATAAAAATATACAGGCGTGTCTGAATCGTGTCGTATCCTGAAGTGTCCGTGCATCATAGCCTGTAACTTATTAATCAATTATTTATGAAGTATTCTTTTCTTTCACCAAGATAAGGTCTTGGCTCGTAGTCTTAGTAATAGCTCTTTGCAACTTCTTTTTCATTGTTTCACATTGTTTTGATTGAGAATGGAAATGGTAACATTCTGCCATCTTGTACCAAATATATTTTACCTATGTAAAATTGAAGTTTGTTGGTGGTGTTCCTGTTACGCACTGGAGATGGACAATTAGCACCAAATTTTTTAAAGCTAGGCTGTTATTCAGCAGTACCTTTTCTTGATGGCAAATAAATAGTCAGAATTACTTTTGAAACCTTGTCATTAATATTCTTTCATAACTTCTGCATTTTGGATAGGGCAATTTTGCATTTTGGATAGGGCAATTTTGAGGCTGTCGGTTGTTAAAATGACCTACCAAGTTGCCTACTTATTAACAAGAACAGTTACAGATTCCCTTAGTCCATGAAAGTGAAAAACCTTATTAATATTTACCATTTAACCTGGAAAGTAGAAGCCTACGTGCTCGTCAACTTAACTCGATTTTATTTTCTATGTTGGGGTACAACAATTGTCCTTGCTCTGATCGATCGAAACATGATATTTGTGCTGCCGTACAATTTAAAAGATTTGAGTTGCACCGTTACCATTTGTTATAGCTTTTGGTAAAACGCCAAACGCTTGATCCTACATTCTAAATGAAGATGTTATTTGAATTACATGCCAGATTCAGTATTCTCTGTTATGTAAGCCAGATAATAGTAATTAGCAACAAAACTTCAAAAACAGGAACGAGTAAATACTCTGTTTGTACTTTTTGAAGTAATGAGGTCTTAATGATCCATTGTGAGTTCATTTCCCTATGCTGTTTCATTACTTTCATGTAGCTTAGAAGTTACTAATGTTCAATTTAATCAGGAAACTGAGGAGATTATAGCTGATGTTCTCGGTGTAGAAGTTTTCCGGCAAACAATTGCTGGCAACATACTTGTGGGCAGTTTCTGTGCATTTTCCAATAGAGGTGGCTTGGTAAGATTCGAATCCTCTCATGAAATCATCTATGTTTTACTATAATGTATTTTCCTTTTTATCTGATCCTATCCCTCAGAAACACATTGGCTATTGCAGGTCCATCCCCATACATCCATTGAAGATTTGGATGAACTTTCAACCCTTCTTCAAGTCCCTTTGGTTGCCGGAACCATTAATCGTGGCAGTGAAGTGATAGCCGCTGGCTTGACAGTAAATGACTGGACAGCATTTTGCGGATCAGACACGACAGCTACCGAGTTATCTGTTATCGAGAGCGTTTTCAAGTTAAGAGAAGCTCAACCTAGTGCTCTTGTTGACGAGATGAGAAAATCGTTGATCGATACATATGTTTGAGTTCCTAACTACATCGAGTTTTACAATGGTTTTTACTGTAATTTTTAATTGTTTGGAGATTTTATCTGCAACTCGTAAGGCAATGTGATTCTGTATTGACATTTTAGTATATTGGTGTTTGTGGATTTCTGGTTTATCAAGTTCTTCATGAGGTTTGATCAGCTGTATCTATATATTTTCTGGTAAATGATAAAATTTCAATTAATCTTATGCACTTTAGTGAAATTCCGAAAATGTTTTTTTTTTTAATTTCTAGAAGTGGTGCTAAAACTTCCAAATACCCAGATGAAGTTTCGGTAATCGGGTGCATGATTGGATATTTTCCAAACGCTAGATTTAATTGACTCACTTTTATGATTGAATATATCTATACTATCCGTTTAGGTTGTGAGATGAGATTATAAAGATCTATGATATGGGCAAAACGAATTAGGAGGACAAAGAACGATTCTTTTCTCCACCACAAATCGTCTTGGGGCATAAGATCCAAGCCCATTGGCTTTTCGAGTAGAGAGGTGTTGAACAAATGCGAGAATAAGAAGACATGATCGAAATGACATTTCTTTCGAATTCATGTCTTTGGCTAAGGAAGTTCGGCTTGGCAACCAGTAGAGATTGAGATGGACTAGCATCAAGAAAATCGTTGATGAAAAGAGTTCATATAACGAACTGAGATAAGCTAGAATGACTTTAAACAAATTGAAAGATATAGATAACATAATTATTTTTAACTTCATTTATTGTAGAACTTGAGTCAATGTTGGATGAAGCAAGAACACAAATCTTATCATTCACACCAAACATTGTTTAAGTGCTCTTTTTGACTAAATGTACAAAAGCATATTAGTTCATTTACTAAAAATTATAATAAAAATCTATTTTTGGTAAATTTATACTCCACCCATGATTACCATATCCAATATTATCATTTTCTCAAATTCTTAAATTAATAAAAATATTTCTCTACGTTTATTTATATTTTAGAACACAAAAAATATAGGTTGATTTTTATAGTCAATATCTAATAATTAAAAAATTGAAAAGCTCTCAAATGATTTTTTTTCTAAAGTGAATTTTTTGATACATATATTGTTTGTTGTTTCAACGTGGATTTGAACCAATGATTATCTCTTAATTGAGAGAGATTTATGTCACCACGCCACCAAATCACCTAAGATGGTGGCCAAAAACACTATATTGTTTGGTTATATGATAAATCTTCGATCTAAATTACATTCACCATGCTATATAATATGAGTTAATTTACTATTAGATTATAAAAAATTCAAATAAAATCTAAAAAAATTGTAGATTACATGCTACAATATGTCACATTAATATATTCAGGATTTCTTAATTAATTAGTTTCCTATCGAGATTATATTTTATCATTAAGATAATATTTTATTTCTCAATTAGTTTCCTATTCAAATTATATTTCTCAATCTTGTCCTATTCATTGGAGGTGAGATTTTTTAATCTAAGGAATGTATTAATATAAAGCAAGTTTTCATACAAATCTAAAGATTCTTTACATTTTTTTTTTATATATAAGAAAAAAAAAGCCTTCATATATAAAGCCATATATTTGCCACTTCTCCAATTAATCATTCTAAACGAAAAGTGACTCTTTTTCATGATGCAAGAACAACCAGGTAAGCATTAGTAATCTTTTTTTTTTTTAAAAATACTGAATTATTGTAATAACTACAAACCCCATTATTTAATCTGTTTTACAATATATTTTCCCATCAAATTATGTTCAGTAATCTAAAGAAACGACGAAAATTATTAAGTTTTACTCTCGAATCTCACTTGAAGCCTCGAACCGTATAACGGGCATGGAGATGGAAGAAAGAGCTCTCAATGCATCATACTATGTAAACAAAGCTACATGGAAACTAATGCTAGCAAGTTTATGCAGTTTCCTCGCATGGTGTTTCGCAGAATTCTTAAAGAAAGTGATTATCACTCATTCATCAAGAGTTCATGTGAATGCCATCGACATTCTTTTGGTATTTGTTTTCATTATTTGTCTTGTGATCATAGCTTTGTTCTTGATGTTTTCTTCTTTATTGGATTGCATAAATATTTGTTATGTAATTAAGGGTTTTGGTGGTGGAGTGTTGCCAAAGGGGAAGTTGGATACTTTAGGAAATAATGAGCAGCAAGTGTAATAAATTGGTTCTTGATTTTTTTTTATTGGGCATGAAACAATTTTAGCATCTCCAATAAGGGAAATTGAGATTATTTTTTATTATTTTGATTACATATTTTTCTCAAGGGATTGTGTAAAATATTTGTTTTGGAAAAAAAGTGTCTTTGGTAGTGTATTATTGATGCCAAGATTCTTGGCTTGCGTGGAATTCGTTAAGCAGGATTGATTTTTTTAGCAATTTATTTATTATTTTTATATGAAATGATGAAGTTAAATTGATGGGTTAATATTTATTAATTAATAACCACACTTAAATAATATTTTTGGCCGATCCTGACCTGAGGACAAGATGCTAAATTAATAAGGGTAAATTTCGGGCCGGTACCGGTAGAAGAAACTTTTTTCGCCTCAATCTACCAAAAAAAGTTCTTTCAACTAGGTCCAATTTTGGATGTAATGACCAAATTATCCCTAATTTACTGTAACCCTAATTTACTAAGCTTGAAACATGCGTCTTCTGAAGTGGATAAACTCGGCAGCAAACTACAGCACTGCAATTCAAGCTGAAATTAGCATTACTCGTAAACTGGAGTCTAATGCATACATCAAACACTTTCCATCAATCACAAGCTCCAAATTTTATCCAAATGCAGAATGAAGACACTGCTGAGCTCTCATGACATCTTAGTTCATTTTTCACCGTGGCAGTCGTACAGCGAGCGAGTTCAACTTGATCACCCATGTCCTCAATTACTATCAATGAACGTAGAATAAACTGTGACCTTGCGACCTACTCCTCTATCTCCTAAGCTGCTCTTTTCTTCAACAACAGTATCTCTAATATATATATATATATATATATATATATATATATATATATATATACGCGTTCCTTATTGTTTTATCTCAGGCAGTATGCTAACAGTTATTGTTTTATATAGCAAATGACTAATACACGAAACATAAACATTAAAATACGTGCTTAGCTTTGGTTTGTTGGAATGAGCAATAGCTTGGAGAATTGAAATTGGCAAAAAATTATTCAATAAGAAATGTATTTTGTAGATTTTGAATGTAAAACTCAAACTACATTGTATTTAAGATGCTTCATTACTATGTTCTTTGTTAAAGACAGTATGAGTCTATTGGTGCATGTGATTTACATGCACCGATAGACTCGGCGGTGCATGTAAATTACATGCACCGCCTTATTAAATCTTGGAAATATTCTTCTTCTTCTTGATTTTTTGAAATTTATAACAATTTGTGTTTTGCTTGTGTCGGATGAGAGGATCAATAGCTTGGGGAATTGAAATGAAAAAGAATTCTTTACATGCATCGCATGAGCCAATTTTTACATGTATTGGATAAGTCATTTTTTACATGTATCGGTAGATAGAAGTGATGCACTTAAAATATCACCTCTATTTTATTAAAATTTTACATGCACTGTATGAGCCAATAATTTACATGCATCGATGTGTCTAGCGGTGCATGTAATTTACATGCACCGCTAGACACAAGCAATAAAGTTTTATTTTCATGAATAAATAGCATATATAGATATGAAAATGTTGATCTAAACAAATGCTACTCTGACAGAAACTTCTTTCTTTCGGATGAAATTTAACCAAGTATCAAAGTAACTCCCACACTTTGATTAAATTTACATGCACCGCACGAGTAAATTTTTACATGCATCGCAAATTTTACATGCACCGCATGAGTAGATTTTTACATGCATCATATGAGTAGATTTTACATGCACCGCATGAGTCAATTTTTACATGCATCGCATGCGTAAATTTTTATATGGATCGCATGTTTAATTTTTATATGCACCAAATGAGCCAATTTTTACATGTATTGCATAAGTCATTCTTTACATGCATCGCTAGATAGAAGTGATGCGCTTAAAAATACCACATCTATTTTATTAAAATTTTACATGCCCCACATGAGCCAATAATTTATATGCACCGATGTGTCTAGCGGTGCATGTAATTTACATGCACATCTAGATACAAACGTGCATGTAATCTGTTAATACGGCTGGGTCGGCATCTATCTATGCAGCATTACATGCACCGTTAGATACAAATGGTGCATGTATATTAATTTTTAATCTGTTAATACGCCGATGTCGGTATATTAATTCATAATCGGTATATTAATTCATAATCTGTAAATACATCGGGGTCGGCATCAATCTCTGCAGCAAAGAGAAACCATGGAAAGTTAGACCTTTGACAAAGAAAAGAAAATACGGGAGCACGTGGCTGAGTTATAGACCTTTGATGCAATATATATTTTCAAAAAACTTGATGTACATTAAAAGACTGCATAATTAACAAAATCATGTATTCCATGGAATGCGATATTTTATTTCGTAGTCTCCATTGTTAGCGCTAAAGGAACGATAACAAATTAATAAATTTTTTTTTGAAATAAGGTTGAAAAAAGAGATGAAGATCGATCATGGAGCAAGGGGCATTCTAATCATAGTTAATGGATCAATTAGATTAGGGTTTGATAAAATGGACTTATTTGAAATAAATTTTCTAAAAGAGGAATTTAGTTGAAAGAAGATTATTTTGGGAGATTTAGTTGAAAGATGTTTTGGAAAGTGATACCTTCTCGTAATTTCCTCAATTAATAATTCACAAGATAATACATATATGAGAACTCATATACACCCATGCAATATATAAATTAATAACTCCATAATGCATAAATGTTTATGATTAATTAATTTCTGAAGATTTCGTAAAAGAAATAACTCACTTATCATTTATTTCTTATTGAAATTGGTGGCACTGTTCCAATTGCTTTTGAGTGTTATCTGGATTATCGTTGATACGATAGCAAAATGTTATCTCACAATATGAAAAAAAAAAATATAATAAAACAAAGTATCAAAATATTGCACCATCATATTAGGTCATCAATGATTTTAAACATTACTTGTTTAGTTGTTTAAAAGACAATGACAATCCATAAGTTCGAAAAAAAAAATATTTCTTGTTACTACAAGATGAAGTTCCCAAAATAAAAAGTATTTATTATTATTACAAGATACATAATGAAATAACTTAAAACTACTGTTTCTCAATTAATAAACATTTTTTTATCGGTAAAATAAATTATTTTAAAAAGACAAGTACAAGTTATACTCTAAATAATACACTAGAAATTAGCAAACTGAAACATTGATCGTTTAAAAATCACATTTACAACTTAAACCCCTAAAACATTTAATTTAATAATTAAAGACATCTTTAATATATAAAGATGAGGACGAATTGGTTGGCAGGAGGGTGAAAGTACTACAATCCACTATCTGCCTACATAAATGCGGGTTGTTTAATTTTTCAAATGCTGCTCTCTTTTTTCGAATATTAAAAGGACGAATAGTGGTGGATGAATCAAGATTGTGTTGGTAGGTTGGATTGTGAGTTTTTTTTATCCATCTCTGGCTTTGAGGCAATCATGGATTTTATGTTAAAAATAAGGGCATTACTACATCTATTAAATACCCATATTATGTCAAAGGTAAAATTAACGATATTATAAGGCTAAAACTTAAATTTGTACCCTAAACATTTTTCTCCATCCTTGGCAGTCCCTGAATTGATCATTGGAGCCGATACCTTTTCACTTTTTTTGTTTGTGTTTTCAGGTACTTATCTGGCCAGAAAATCAAAGGATCAAGAACCATACCTACCGCAAAATTCATACTTTAATTATATCCCGATGACGCAAAAAAAAAAAAAAAAGAGAGAGAAAGAATCCTAAGTATATATCTTAGTGGAAGGAAAAAAATTTAATAGAATCCATATGTTTCACACATTGGATCGATTTCGGGGGTGAAAATCAATTTCTTTCACATTTCTTACTATATTTAAGCAGATTCATTTTTATTTTTTGATGGAGTTGTATGGTATAATATATTCTCATTAGGAAACTAAAAATTGTGAGGCAATGCATAGAAGAATGGGTGAAAGATATCCGAACAAAACCTCAATTTACTTGAAAAAAATGTGTTTTTTTGACATATATCTAAATAAAACAAATTATTACAACTACGGAGACTCGAACACGAGACATCCGGATCGTAATTTCAACTGGTGTCAGATGGGCTACAAGTCATCAGCAAAATTTCCTATTTTAACTTTTGCAAATCTGCCATATTAGAATCAAAATCCATATGCCAAGTCTTATCTGTTTCCATCCGAATATTAGAGACTAAAAGTCCAATTAATTTTAATTGCTAGGAAAGTTAATTATACAATCTTATAAATAATTTCACATTTCTACATAACCGATAGAAATTACAATTTTCGTTTATCTATCCCTAGCATTATAAATTTAATGATCAATTGATATTCAAATAGACTTTTTCAATCTAGTGTTGTGTAAGCTTTATATAATCAGCAAAATAATTTATTAAAACAAAGCTGATTATTTCTGTAAGCTAACTTCGAAAAGTCATACGATAAAGTTGTTTGGGAGTTTGATAAATGTCATTTTTATGCTTATTTTGCGGTGATTTTCTAATAATTTTTGTATTGATTACTTAACGATGTGACGTTTTTGGTATATTTTTATTTGTTTTAGAAATCTAGTTTCAAGTACATGAAAGTGAAGTAATTGAGCAAAATAACGATGAAACATGTCTCAACCAAGCCAACACGTCAAATGAGGACATAAATCTCGAAATGCACGATCGATCCCAAAGTCTCGATCGATCGTGTAGGAGGCTGAAGCAACAAAATTAAACACTCTGCGATCAATCGGGACATTACCTACGATCGATCGCTGAGGAGCGCGAGTTGAAAAAATAAAGGATTGAAGCCGCAATCAATCATGGGAAAGTTGCCGATCAATCGCCCGTCGCTGAATTTTTGAGATTTTATTACCTTTTGATAAATTTGTGTTCAAGAAGGAAGCTCATTTCTTCCCTCATTATTTAAGGACCAACTTGGACGAAAATACCTAACTTTTTGGCTCACTTTAAACTATACACATCATCAGCCACCACATTCAAACTGCCCAAAATCATTGAGGAGCAAGGATCAACGCAAGAGACGGAGTGACGAAGCAATGCACCACGGAGTCGATATCTGGCGTTTAATCATATTTCTGAACTCTATTTTATTTTTTTTAGATTTTGATGTTTAAAATGTTGAAAAACATATTTTTACATTATTATCTTGTTATCAATGCACGTGTGATAGCCATAGATTACCCAGTTGAAAGCTAGGAGTTTTTATAGTGTTTCATGCAACATTAGTATATTAATAAGTACACGATAGTGACTTACTACAAATTGATGTTAGATTCAATATAGCTCGAGAGAGTATATTAGATAAATTCGAAAAATACTTGTGACCTTAGATATTTATATGGATAACCGATCATAACTGATAGGCAATTAGAGTGTATTATCTAGGTGAGCCGAAGTCTTGATAAATTATCTATACTGATTTTCTTCGTAATTCATTGATTGCTTGATTAGATTCTATTTTCATAGTTAACAATAATAATCACTCATTAATCATCGGCTAAATATAGTTAAGCTAATTAAATTTGGTATCTACTAAGAGTCTATGTGAGTTCGACAATCTGTTCTTCAAAATACTATACTAAAACTTGACAACCGTGCACTTGTGGATTAACCGCTCACAACTGAGAAATTTATTTTAAAAAAAAGTGATGATCAAGTTTTTGACGTCGTTGCCAATGACTAATTTAAGTAATATCATACGAGATTAGTTGACTGTAATTTAGCCATTTTTGTTTTTGTTTTCGATTTCTATTTTACTACTACTGTTTCTTATATTGTTGACTTTTGTAGGTAGTTATCTTCTTGGTGCATGCTAAGGAGTAGCAAACTTATACTTGAGCCTATTGATCCGGAAATTGAGAGAACTACCCTTAGGAGACTACGAGAAGCTCGAGAAATGACGGAAAACAACCAAAGAAGAGACGGAGAGGATGAACAACGAAACAAGGAAGTACATATTCTACGATCACTCATGGACTATGCTCAGCCCCCGTTACATGGATCATTGTCTACATCACCAGACCTAGCATTCAGGCGAACAACTTTGAAATCAAGCTTGTTGTCATCCAAATGATCCAGCGTTCAATGCAGTTTGGGGGATCGGCCATTAATGATCCCAATGCTCATATCTCCATTTTCTTGGAGATTTGTGACACTCAAACACAATGGTGTTACTGATGATGCCATCAGGTTAAGACTCTTCCCTTTTGCTCTACATAATAAAGTTAAAGTTGGTTGCAGTCATTACCTGCAGGATCTATTACTACCTAGGATGGGATGGTGCAAATATTCTTATCAAAATACTTTCCACCATCCAAGACCACAAAGATGCGCAATGATATAACAACATTTGCACAACATGATCCTGAGACACTATATGAAGCATGAGAACACTTCAAGGACTTACTGAGGAGATGCTCACATCATGGCCTTCCCATCTGGCTTCAGGTGCAAATATTTTATAATGGTTTATTTTCTAATAATCGATATATGGTTGATGCAGTGGCAGAAGGTACCATTACGAGGAAGACGCCTGAAGCAGACTACGAACTTTTGGAGGAGATGGCTGCTAATAGCTACCAATTGCATTCTTAAAATAAAGCGGGCGACGTCACTATTTTGACCGCCCAAATCGAAGCACTAACAAAGAATTGGATGGCTTATGCGCACCTGCGATACAAGTTCAAGCCATCATGTGTGACTTATGTCAAGGAGGACATCCCAGCACTGAATGTCAAGCAGATAACCCTTTTGTTCAACCTAATGAGAATGTTAACTATGTGGGAAACATGCCACCACAAAACAACCCCTACTCAAATATTATAATCCGGGGTGGAGGAATCATCCGAACTTATCATGGTCCAATCATCAAAATGTGCTGAACCCACAACCACCACCGGGGTATGCATCAAAACCGAGTATGGAGGAATTCTTAACCAAGTTCATCACATCGACGGAGACTAGAATGCAGAACCAAGAGGCGTCGATAAAGATTTGGAGGTACAAGTTGGGCAGCTAGCGAGCATACTCAAAGGGCGAGCTCAAGGCACGTTACCTAACGAAATTGAGAAAAACCCCAAAGAGCAAGTCAATGTCATAACACTGAAGAGCGGAAAAGAGGTTGCTACGGAGAATGTTAGCAAGAATGATGAGCACAAGGATGATTGTACCGAGAAAAAGAGGGATCAAACACGTGACAATGGTAAGTCTACTGATACCATTAACCATCAGACCATCTACAAAGGTACACCATCTACAAAGGTACATATCCCTCCCCATTTCCCATTGCATTAAAGAGAGCAATGCAGATGCAAGCTTTGCTAAGTTTTTTTATATGATTAAGAAATTACATATTAACATACCCTTTATTGATGCTATTCGGCAAATGCCAAATTTTGCCATGGTTTTAAAGGAAATATTGTCCAACAAGCGAAAATTGGGTGAGGATGAGACTATAAATTTGACTGAGGAATGTTCTGCAATCATTCAAAACAAATCACCTTCGAAGTTAAAAGATCTAGAGAGTTTTACTATACCTTGCAATATTGGTTCTACTTCATTTAATAAATCTTTGTGTGATTTGGGTGCAAGTGTAAATTTGATTTCTTTGTCTGTTTACAGGAAGTTAGGTTTAGGAGGGTAAAACCTACAAGGGTGTCATTTACAAATGACAGATAAGTACATCACATATCCACAAGGGATCATCGAGGACATATTTCCTTATCTGAGAATTTATGCAAAGTCCTTGTAATACTTTACTTGGGAGGTTTTGGCCTTCCCCCTCTCTCAAGGTTGACAAATTCATCATCCATGTAGATTTCTTGTGTTGGACATGAGGGAGTCTTAGGAATACCATTCCTAGCGACATGAAGAATATTAATTTATGTCCAAGAAAGGAAGTTAATCCCCCGTATAGGAAAGGAGCAAGTCATGTTTGACATGTTTAAAAATGTGAAGCCATACAAAACAAGAACTAATGTTTTAATGTCAAAACTGTTGATCAACTGTCTACTGATTTGGTAAGCCCACCCACAAAGAAGTAAAATTTGTGAGGGGAGCATGGTCTTAGTGCACAAATTCAAACTACGATTGTTCCCAAGAAAGTCGAACTCACAGTGGACTTCACCATTCAAAGTGGTTAAGGTATTATTGTCAGGTACTATAAAGGTAAGTGATCAAAAGGGGGCAATTACACAGTAAAAAGGCAGAGGTTGAGGCACTATCAAGTGGACTATGTAAACTCGTGCACCACTGTCCATTTTGATAACTGAGGCGACATTGGTAATAAGTATAGCTTGTGACTATAAATCAAGAACTATTTCTTTCCCCTTCTCTTCGTTTTGAATTCTTAGTTCGTTTTATAGTTTGTTTGATTTATGGTGTTGACTATGTGTTTTATTTTCATGTGCAGTATAGAGTGTCATTTTTACACTTATTTTGCGGTGATTTTCAAGTGATTTTGTATTAATTTCTGGACGATGTTACATTTTTTGGTATATTTTTATTTGTTTCAGGAATCTAGTTCCAAGTGCATGAAAATGAAGAAAGTGAGTGAAAAACGATGAAAAAGGTCTCAACCAAGCCAACACGCGAAATGAGGACAAAAATCTCGAGTTGTGAAGAAGTATTGAAGTGCCCGATCGATTCCAAGAAAGTCCTGATTGACCGCGCAGGAGTGAGGCTGAAGCAACAAAATTAAACATTCCGTGATCGATCAGGACATTACCCACGATCGATCGCCAAGGAGCACGAGTTGAAAAAATAAAGCATTAAAGCCACGATCGATCACTAGAAAGTTGTCGATCGATCGCCCATCGCTGAAGATTTTATTGCTTTTTGAAGGGTTTGTGTTCAAGGAGGAAGCTCTTTTCTTCCTCGTTATTTAAGGATCAACTTGGACAAAAATACACAACTTTTTGGCTCACTTTTAACCTATACTCATCAGCCACCACCCCCAAACCGCCAAAATCACAGAGGAGCAAGGAACGATGCAAGATATGGAGCGACGAAGCAACACACAAAGTCGATATCTAGCGTTTAATCGTATTTCTAAACTCTAGTTTATTTTTATTTCAGATTTTGATATTTAAATATTTCTAAAATATATTTTTACATTATTATCTTGTTATGATTCTAGACTAAGTTAGTTTTATCAAACCAAGTGGATCTTATGTTTGAACCTCTAGTTTAATTATTAGTTTTTCCATATAATCTTTGCGCATAATTTAGTGTTCTTAATTCTTTCAACGATTAATCACCCATTGAATGATTCTATACATCGTAATTGAGATCTAGATAAGATATTACGATATGACATAGTAAATTAGGTTGTGGATTCAGATTGAGATCAAGAGATGAGATCAAATACATGTGTGATAGACATAGATTACCCAATCAAAGCTAGGAGTTTTCATAGTTTTTCATGCAACATTAGTATGTTAAATAAGTACATATAGTGACTTACTGTAAATTGATGATATATTTAATATACCTCGATAGAGTATATGTCACCTTAGATATTTATATGGATAATCGATCATAACTGATAGGCAAATTGGAGGGGATTACATATGTGATTCGAAGTCTTGATTAGGATGGCAATGGGACAGGTCCAGACCCTGACCCGCATTGAACCCGCCCCGTCGGGGCGGGTCTGGACCCGCTTCAACCGGGTTTGGAAGCGGGGCGGGGCGGGGCGGGGCGGGGCCTGGGATTGGCCGAATCCGCCCCAGACCGGCCCCGCAATACATTTTTAATTTTTTTAAAAAAAAATATGATATTGATTATACATTTTACTTCTTTAATTGAACAATAAAGTGTCATTATTTAATTTTATATCAAAATTCATGTGTTCATGTTAAAGAAATTGGACATTTTGAAGGAAATAAGAGCAAATTAATAAATATTTAGTAGTTTAAAGAGAATTTTACAATGCTTATTATAAATATTAACTAGAGAAAACATTAAATTTAATCACAAAACTCAACTTTTGTGTTTCAAATTTGATTTCTAGCAAGATATTTTTTTTAAAAAAAATAAAAAAATAACAAAAAAAACTGGAACCGGGCAGGGCGGGTAAACCCGCCGGGTTCGCGGGTCTAAGCAGGGCGGGGCGGGTCCGGGCTTTATGTGTCACGGGGCGGGTCCTGGGATTGGTCA